>OZ022234.1:14228703-14548703 GCA_963978835.1 Tenthredo scrophulariae
CTGTGCTGGACGAAAAGATATTAATTTCGGGGATGTACCAAGATATTTCAAGGTTAGGGGATTTCGAACCCCGGGCGTGCAAGGGGAAGATAAGACGCTGGGAGCGCACACTCTGTAATCAATGGCTGACGGTATTTCAGAGTTATGCGACGAACGTGAAACTATACCACGGCGAAGAACCGTGAAGTAATCGTCGGAAGTAGGTAGGTAGGTAGGTAAGGCACGAAGTACGAAATCAAGTACGTCGCCAAAATAACGTCGTGCAGAGTTCATCTCCCATTTTCATCTCGTCTTCAATTTTATGCTATACCGCCGTATACTTTACGTATAGGTATATGGGGAGAAAAATAAAATCACTCTTCTTATTTTCCACCCCTATGAGCGCGCGTTCATTTTGTAAAAGAAAATTTCTCAGTATATTAAAATAAAATTAGCATTAATAATGGCGAGCTGATATGCGCGAGCAGAGGATCACACGCCGTTACAACCTAGCTGGTTCACGAGCAGTTGCGTGTTCGAAGTATTTACTCAAGAGGTAGAATTAAAACGAAGGGGATTGGTCTTTGATATTCCTTGAGATTTGATCAAATTAATCAGAGTTTCATAAGATATACAGGTTTTAAACGAGCATACTCAACACAGTAGGTACTCAACACATAGGGTATAACGAGGTCTATTAAACTAACTAAAAAGTAATACTGTTATTAGACCGTAGGTAGGTATACGGGGTGTGTTCAATTTCTGCATTATTCGAAACTTCCATTTTCGCTATAAATAATATAATATCTAATTATTATAATTGTTGAATGTGGGACGATCGCGCTCAGCTCGAGGTGGGATTGCACAGAAATTCGATGCGAATGAGCACGCGGATTATTAATGTTCCAAAAATAGATTAGTTCGGTTTCGGGTTCAGGGAGGTGAGAGATGTGCCGTGCATATGGCGGCCGACCGTATACCTTTCTCTCTTTCTCTTTCGCACTTGTATGCGTAGGTATATATACATGAGAGACACGTGCGTACATATACATGCATGTGGGACCGCGGTCCGATGGCAGGCGATGCTTTACGGGTTTTTGGGTAAATTGGCAAATTGTAAGCCAGTGAAGCTAATCAGGGAAATTGTTGCGGATGTGGGCGGTTGTTGTATTCGAACAGAATACGAGTTAGGTAGGTAGGTAGGTAGGTAGGTAGGTAACCCGATCTGCCCGTCCGTCTGTCTGTCTGTGTCGGTTGTAGCGGAGGGTTAGAGGCTTTGGGTTAAGGTTTGGGTTTAGGGGGTTGGAGGTTGGAGGGTCTGGGGCGCAACCCCAATAGTCAATCCCAAGTCCCAATGGATTCTTTCCCTTGGATATGGCGTCCGCTAAACATCTGTCGCTCCTGTTACAGGACCTCGCCCACTGCGGGCGACTAAAACGCCCTAAGACGCCATTCCAGGAATACAGATGAAAGAGTGGCGTAAACTCCCCGGACGTTAGAGTTGTACAGAATTTTAAGTACCATCCTACATCAAACGATCATCAAACGACTATGATGTAAAGAGCTATAGCTACCTATCCGACTCGAGAAGAAGAATAAAAAAAAAAACCTGTGGTCATCCCAAGAGCCATATCAATCATTGCGAGCTTCGACAGATTTCAGCTACGTTCAGTATTCTCTCTGAGAGGTATTCATTAGAATTATTCATCGAGGTTATAGCAGGATAATTGAGCTATAAAAAGTACCCTCTGTCGTCAAGTATACAAAAAGAAATAAGACAAGCAATAAAATTTATTAACCTTTCTGGAGGCATAGATTAAAATTACCATTTTTTAAAATGATTATTATTATTTCATCAGGCTACACCAAGGTAACAGATTCGGTTTTGAGTCGTGAATTCATGATCAGATAATCTATTCTCGCATACGTGACCACCACTCTTTATCTCTCTCTTTCTCCTCTCTACCTTTTATTCTCTTTCCTTTGCGGAATCCCCCATGCCGCATCTCGTCCTCAGAGTAAGCAACTTTTATTCTACAGCCGAGTTCGCTTTGAGTTGAATTTATCTAGATATATACCTACACTTGCGGCCGATATTAATGTCTTTATTAGATACAACCTTCTGTCTCTTCCCATCTCGATCTCTCACTCTTCGTCCCATGGTCGTTACTATACAACACCAATCTACAGGGGCTGTTCGGTGTGAGAGAGATGATGAAAGAACAACGCGCAAAGGGGCGATTATGAAAGAGGGGCTGACAAATTGCTAGGAAGTATCCTATGCGCAGCACAATTCCATCGTAATAATAGGTGGCTCTAATGAACGGTGATTTCTAACAGTTATACGCCGGTTAACTGCATATATCCCGATATCTCACCATCTCATATAAATTTTTCTCATCTATCAATTTTCTCAGCTTACCCAACGGCGGAAGACTACATGCCTTGCAAAAATAAATATATCAAGAGCGAAGCCACGTTGCAGAAAAAAATACTTTCGGTCCTATCCTCGCCGACTAGGTATGTCTGCCCGAACGCTGACTCATTTCCCTTTAGCGTAAATATCCAGCATATATCCAATCGGTTAATATTTCTTTTCCTCCATCGCTATGCGGCTGACCCGCGAGCTCGTTAACCTTTCGAAAAGTACTTGCTGCCAAGGCCCTGCAGTGGTGGGAGGTTGAGTAAGAGAGATGAAGCAAGGGATGAAACGGGAGGGTAAAGTAGAGAGAGCGAGCCAACGCCAAGCCTTTAAGCTTCAACGGGAAGTTTCCCGCTGATCCTCGCCGCGCACGCTTAAGCCCCCAGGATTCCGGAGTTACTGCCATCACGGCACACCATGCACCAACGCTACCCCTACCCTTCTTCACCACACAACTATATCTATATGGACATGGGTACATCCCAGTATACCAAGATATAGATATACCAGACATCGAGGGTATAGTTTGAGAATGGCGGATGTAGGTGTACCTAGGTAGGTACTCGTACTCCTAGCTACTACCTGGTTTCTCTTTATCTCTCTCTCTCTTTCTCTCGCTTTCTCTCACTCTCTCCTGGTGGATAGCTATAGCCCCACCGGAGAGCGGAGAGCAGCCTCGATCTACTGCATCCCTATGGCGACAATGAGCGTATCTCTGAGCTACGGTAGCCGGTAGGTGCCTATTTACGAGTGTTAGAACTCGATGTTCAAGTGGTTAAATTATACCTGATCATATAAACGTCGAGGATGGAGCCGTGATTACCATGCGGTTGATTGACGGAGGACGTTTATTCACATCATATTACAGGGAGTAATCTAATCATCGAAAAAACTGCCTACAGGTCGTTATTCTGAACTATCGTATGAGGGATTACGATTATTATAAGTACTTATCACTTTACTATCCTATAGGATTACAGGCTTGTATCACATGTCAAACAAGTTTCGTGGGGTCGATGAATAACTGATATCTCAAACTTGTTATGGGGGGGGGGGGGGGGGGGGGGGGGCTCGAAAAACCTATTCAAAGTGAATTCTTTCATTATTGTGAAGATTATCCGATGAATACTAGCCAAGAAGTCACTTGTCGCAAGTAAACTGTCTGACAGGTTGGTGTTCAGACCGATCATGTTTCTGATTATAGTGGATTCCCTGGTCGCACGGTCAAGGGTTACCGCCTGCGGAAGAGTTGTCATTATCGTGGTCAGAAGCGGTCGACTAAATTACATGGAATTTTCACGGAGAACTTAGGGTCAGCAGCAGCTCCAATCCTCGTCGACGTGAAGAGTTAAGGAAATTTTTCGCATAGTGATGTAGAAATGGGCTTAAAACCTGCCGATGAGAAGTGTAGGTATCCGTTGAATCCGATAAAGTAGGTATAGGTTGGTTAAAGAACGGAGTTAGTAGAGGAAAGAAAATCGCAAACAATCTGATTACATTTGCATAAAACACAGCGTTGCATACCGGCGGTGATACGCGGAGAATAAGGGCGGGTGACTGAGGGGGTGGTTTTTCCTAGTACGTTGCAAGAGCCAAATAAGATAAAGAAAAGAAAAGGTGGGACGGTGACGATAGTGGTGGTGGTGGTGGTAGTGGAAGCGTCGCGACGCCTAGGTTTACCCAAGAACGGTTTCGGGAAGCTTCGAAGCTCTCATACACATCGAGGAACGCCTTATTCTCCATACGTTGGTACGGCAATGCCGTAAGCTTCATGCAAGGCAAATCGAGCGCCAGAAGGCAAACGCTATTCCTGGATTGTGCCACCAGACCTTTTAGTTATATTTAAATTTTTCCTCGCAAGGGCGCAGAGGCATCCTCTATATAACCCGCTCATACGACGCGGGTAAAAGACGTTTCACGTACCCAACTGCACTCTGAATTCTTCGTCAAACATCCGGTGAAGTATGCTGAGGCGGAAGGGGGTATAGGTAGAATAGGGTAGATAGGTAGGTAGGTAGGTAGATAGGTAGGTACGGTTTTACGCGTCTATCGGTTGGCTTTTAGTATATTCCAAAAGCAACATTGGCGTGTGGCGTTCGTTCGCTTAACCCCAAATGAAATCAGGATACACTTAAACAAATTGAACAGCGCACTCTTATAAATCATTGGAAACAGCCGAATTGATTTGCATACCATCACCGAGCTACCGGGTAAATTGATTGTTCGAGGGGCCTATACAATCAAGCCCGTCGCATTCTACAAATTGGCTATATTTCAAGGAAACTCGGGCTTCTCTACTCTAGCTGCTGTTTCAACCCTGTTCCAATCTTCTTCGCGTGGCTTCGAAAACTTCATTAGTTATAGTTATATATATAATATATACGTATACCAAGTCGCTAAATAATCCGGTTTCGAATTTTCTGCCATGTCGTTGAACCTGCAGATACTGGAATATATATCTCGCCTGTGTACCTACCCCCTCTATCCCAGTTGTTTGTCGCGCCCTTTTATATCCCTTAGGTATACGCATGGAGCCAAAAATCTCCACCCCCACCCCCGATCCCCACGTTTCGCTATCTTTTCTGGCGACCCTCGGATATCCCAGGTCGCCCATAACAATAATAGTATCAATCGAAACGCCATTTCGACCACGACTGCCCGTGTCATTTTATTGGGCAATAGCTCAGACCATCACCCTGAGGGTGCCGCTGAGCGAACTCCCTATTCTGCGACCCGTCGCACTTGCGATCTTGTCCAATTCCACTTTAATTACTATACCTACCCCGAGAAATGGTAGTTTCCCACCATAAAGATACGAGAAATCGAACTATTTTTTCAGATAATCCTTCAGCAATACGTTTATTCGTGGTCGGCAAGATCAGAGGGGAGTCAATCGGTTAAACTTATTATAAAAAAAAAAATAATATACGAGATTTTATCAATTTTTTGAAAGGAGCCTGCGACCTGGTGTAAAATATTTGTGTAAGGATGTTGATGCCATTCAGTCGTGAGGAAGTTTTGGAAAAGTTCCAATATATCGTGTGACTAATGCCATAAGGTCATAAGCGCAGAAAAAAAAAAAAAAAATTTCGTTCTTTTGGTGGCAAAATCTTTTTCATGCAATATAACATCTTTTGGGCATATCCGCAAAAAAAAATTTTCTTGGCGCTTACGACGTTATGACATTAGTCACGCGATATGTATATATATATACACCAAAGAGAATATGTAAAAAGCAGATATCGTTAATTGAGATTATTTACCCGAGTAAATCAGAAACTGAAAAATTCTCAGTTTGAAAATAATTGACAGTATGATTTTCTTCGCAAAGATAACCCGCTGTGCATGCCGTATTGTATATCAAATAGTGAGAGAACATTCGGACGCTCATAAATTGCGTCCTTTTTATTTTATTTCAACTTTTTACTTTTTTTTTTACACTCAGTATTTTGGCACGAATATGCAGCGGCACAACGGGAAACGGGCTTCTAAAATCGGTGAAAGTTGGTAAACAATGCATTGAAGGGGCGTGAGGAAAATCGGACCCATAAAAAAAGAAAAAAAAAAACAAGAAAGGAAGAGAAAGAAAAAACGTTGGGTAAAAAAGGTACGGGTATAATAGCGGAAAGGAAAGACGTTCCCAAACTCTACTTGCGTCTAGGTACGAAGAGAAATCGGGAAAGGGTGACCTTGCTGTTTGGCTTGAGAATGGTCAGTGCGGGTCACCAAGGGTCAGGGGTGGCCAGGGATGGTCAGGGCTGTTTGCGCAAGGATCGTAGCAAAACACCTCTCCTCTTTGGTCAAGCTGGGATTTCATTATGTCCCGGTGCACCGCGAGCAGCCGCCATTACTCAAACGCCCCTGCTCAGTGCTCTCAGATATAACCGGAGCTTGCAGCTCCGCACTGCTGTGGATGTGGTTGCGGCTGTGGCTGTCGACGATAGCGAAATACGGGGCCGCCACAGCGACAAAGGCTGCTCTTATTATTTCGGATTTTTCTCCGGTATCTGCTTGTATCCCTTTGCTTTATAGATTGCCGAGTATAAAGACCGATTTAACGACGTTGGTTGCCTGCAGCAAGCAAGCAAGCGCTGGAGTATGCGCGGCCATACGTACGTCTAGAAGGTACAACGTACAAGGCATTATACCCCATCGATACCTTATATACTATATTACAATATCATTCGAGACGGTCTGCTGGTGGCTGGCTGGCGCCAGTTGGCTTTTTGTTATTTTAAAATTATTAAAACTGTCAACAGTATCGGTGTGTTTTCTGGATGAAAGAAGAAGAAGACGAAAAAAAAGACGAAAAAGAAAAAGGAAACGATATGAAAGAAAAAAGAAAAATATCGAAATCGTCTAAACGTAAACGATCATAAGACGTTGAGAGGGGAACGTTGTTTAGTTTGAAAGCTCTGCAGCGTCGAGTGAAAGGAAGAGATTGAGAGCAGCAGCTGTCTTTTTTTTTTCTCTGCAGTGACTAAGAAACAGAGGCGTACTTACATTAGACATAACAGAACAGAGGACGCATTGAGAAGAAGCCTCTCGTGTATATCGACAATGTAGATATACTGTATACCTATATATAACCGAGAGGCCACTGGCCGCTGTATACATACGGCCAGGGGATTGGCGAGTTCTTCGGTCCAGAAGAGGAGGACGACGACGACGTTGCGGATGTAGTTGTATAGAAACCGAACTGGACTGGAGTGGACTGGACTGGACTGAACTGAACCGAACTACGCAGCACGTGGGGCCAAGGGACCAACGATACACTTTCATTTCAAGCAACGCAGACGTATAAAGAAAATAAATAAATAAATATATAAATATATAAATAAATAAATAAATAAATGAGAGAACAAGAACGCGGGTTGGCGATCTTTCTTGAGAGAGCGGCTCCTCGTCTACCAACGAAACCCAATTAAGAAATGTTTTGTCCGCTCCGGGCGGGAGGCAGGCAGTCGGACTAAAGCCAAGGGTACACCGCGAGGAATAGGACGAAAGGAGGAGAAGAAGAAGAAGAAGAAGACGAAGAAGAAGAAGAAGAAGAAGAAGTAAAAGTAGAAGAGGAATAAGAGGAAGAAGATCGAAGAAGCCACGACTCGCGATCGCGCATCTCAGCATGAGGCGAGTGGATCCGATCGGTTGAATCGGGTGAATCGGGTGCATCGAAGGAACGGACGTACGGGCCAGGTTTCGCATAGGCGGCAGAACGGCAGCTGTTTGAGCCCTGCAAATTAGTAGCCGGCGCGTGATTGGTCTGTTGCCGCCCCGTCCATATTCTTCCTTTACATATACCCGTACACTTACACATATGCACATATTCCACGCGTTATGTATACGTATAGGTATGCATATTACACAGGTATATAGATTTCTACGGGTGTAGTAAAGAGTGTGGGTAGAAACGGTTGGTACAACGACGATCGACCAATACGATCCAGGTAGGTATATACCTCTGCTACAGGATGGACTGCATCGTCGGCGGGACACGGGCGTCTCGCAATTTACTCGCGATATCTTTATACCAGGATTTACGAGCAGATAATAATCGAAGGATGTTCCGGCGTTTTTCGACTAAATTATTATTATTATTATTATTATTATTATTATTATTATTATCATTATTATTATTATTATTATTATTACCATTATCATCATTGTACGTATACCTACAGTACGATCCGACTAACGTAGACATCTATATCATATATTATAAAAGAAGAATAAATCGGCTCTCTCGGTTGATATATATATGCCCGCGTATAAAGTATACGACTTTATTACAAGATATGATAATTCTTTTTTCTTTTTTCTTTTTTCCTTATCTGTTTTTTTTTGTTTTATCATTTTCTCTCTCGTTGGTAAAACGAAACGAACGAAAAAAATGATAGATATATCGATTAACCGCGTGCGAAGTCGTCGAATACTCTCACGCGATCGGCAAATGATTTATTTCAGATCCCGTTTTTGTATGCACCTATATCTGCCTAGTTACTTTGAATAAACAGATTATCAAGGCGTCTTCTATATTCATCGACTTCGAGGTTAAAAAAATACACGCGAAAATATTTTAGCTGCGTGGATCGATTTATACGCGACGATAGTTTATGGAAATTTTTTTTTGACCGTCCTTATTTTATTTATTTATTTTTCTATTTGTGTTTTCTTCTCGTTATTTTCCAACCCTTCATTGCGGGGATGCTGCCATCTCTCGTTTGGCTAACTTTCCTAACTCGAAATTCACTTCCAAGAATCTCGATTGAATAAAAAGACTTGAACGAAACTGTTTGCCCAATGAGTCCAGCTCCCGGTCCAGAGAAAAGAGGAGAAAAGAGAAGAGAGGAACGTCACGAAACTCACGCGGCGAGAGTGGTCTCGCGAGGCACGACTCCTGGGACTCGGTTAGCTAGGTAGAGGCAGATATAGGTACTCGCGAGAAGAAACTCGAGGTATCTACCTATCTTGATACGATACCAACCACAAACCGTAGGTATAGAAACCCCGTAATCCTATTGGCCACGGGATGCCCATGCGACCGATGAAACCGCGTGCAACCGCAACGATGCTTCCAGTTGAAAACCTAGATCGTAAATCCTCACTAGCTGCTCCTGTCACGCCGAGAAAACCCTGGCTGTCCTAAGTACGCGAGAGGGAAGTTTCAACCAAGAGAAGAAGAATGAGAATAAGAAGAGAAAGAAGAAGAATAAGGAGAAAATACTGGGTATGCATCTGTATACTTCGCGTGCTCGACTTCATCTTGTCGCCTCTTCTAGGCGAGGAGGTATTCCTCTTGGTAATGAGTTTGCTGCCGGCTAAAATGCACCCAGGCTCCAGGCTACTCTGCAGTATTGTGTTTCTTATATATCTACTACGTCGCGATTCGCCTCTCTACATTTATCCCACCGATTAAGAGGGGGTTGAATTTATTCGTAGACGAAAAGTCGACGGAATTGAAAAGGAATTTCTCTGCAATAATTTCAACACCAAGGGTAAGCGACAGATAACTGAGTTTCGGGTATTGACCTATGTTTAAATCTTCTTCTAGTTCAAAGATATACAAAGGTGACTTCAAGCCAATTGAAAAAAAAAAACCATTCTTGACCATGAGACTAACTTACCGAGATTGAACCACGTTTCCATATAACATCTTACATCCGAGATATTCTGCTTACCTGAAACACACACAAGAAACATGTCAATAGTTTTGACATACGTATAGGTATAACCAAAAGCGTTTTCGATTGGGCGCCGCAGCCCGGTGAACGCGGATTAGAAAAAAATGATGGTTAAATATTGAAAATGGTATTGTGAAATGTGAAAGTCTCTACAACATCCAAAAATGAGCTAAGATCCATCAGAATCGTTAATTTATCTAACGAAGCTGGGTATGTGTACCCATGGGAAATATCTTCTGACATAATCTGCACGCCCTCGTTAAACGGAATCGTGAAATCCTCGAGACTGTAAGTTGCAAAACGATGAAATCGCAAGATTGCAGTCTAAGCAAAGAATAAGAATGTTTCGAATAATTCCGTATCTTATATATATTTCGACATGGCGAGCTCGATTCGATAAAGAAAAAAAATTCGCAGCCATGCGGAGCTCGGCGAACGATCCGCCATCGCTTGTCGTCGGCCGTCACGTTGGCGTCACGTCGGCATTACGTCACGTACGAGAGTTAAGGGGGGTAAAAAGGGGTGCATCCAATAGCCGTCCGCGATGCACGATCAACGTGTAACGAACTCTCGCCGGTGTCCCGGTTTTATTTAACGGTGAGAAAAAGTTGGACGAGTTTCGAGCACCAGTATACCTACCTATACTATTGGAACTGGGATGTATCTCCTCCTTCACAACGACATCGACATCCTTGCCAAGTTCGTATCGCAAAATGAAGACGAGGGGCGCAGAAGTAAAATGGAGTATGTATAGGTAGAGAGAGAGAGAGAGAGAGAGAGAAGAAAAATAGAGAGCGAGAGAAGAAGAGGCTCTTTATACACATATACTTTGCCGACGAGCTAATGGGACACAATTAAACGATTTCGTATCAAAGAGTGCCGCTGAGGTTCCGTTCAGCCGCATGAGAATGCCGCGCGAACTAGAGAAGAAGAAGAAGAACAAACCCGCGTGTCTGGTGCAGGACGCGGCTGAGACCTCCGCAAGTTCGATCGAGTCTAGAAAAATCTTAGGCTACGTCCAATTCCATCTCATTAGCGAGAAAACGGCAGCTGATGCTTGTCTTCGAGTCTTAGTGCAAGAAGAAGAAGCCTTCGGAAGCCATGTATGGAACCGGTCGTCGAGGATACCCTTGCGGACTCCGCGTATTCCTATACCCGGTGTCTTACCTCGATAAAACGTTAACGGTGCATCAAGCTTTTTACATAATTTCTGACTCAATAGTAATCAGAAACGGCAATTGACTCACGATTTACAGAATCGAATGAAAAAAGGCGAAGATTCGAGACAAGAAAATAGAATATTTCATTCATTTCTAATAAATAATGTATTTGGCTTCAAGATTTCTCAAATATAGTGTTCGTAATTTGAATAAGAAATTTTTCTTCATGGATGTTTCACAAATCAATAAAAATACCTGAAAATAAACTCCGCTATTTTTTTGTCAATAAAAAATAGGAAAGTTGTAGATAATCCTGTCGACATAAAATATTTGACAACGATACAAAATAAAATATGTATAAAATTCAACGAAATATCGAATACTAATAGACTCGGAAGATTTGTCAAATTTATCGAAATTAATTTCTCTGTATAATTAATCAAATTCTATCGATACTGAGTCGCTTTTCATTCGTATTTTCATGTCTTTCATAAAAGCCCTTCCTCGATGTCACTCTCGGCTATAAGACACCCTGTACACTGTACAGGGAAGCGAGTATAGTCCTAAGGTACAAGCAACATGCGCATGCACGGTCTGCAAAACAAAGCGGGCTCGTTAGGAGGTGCATTGCAACCGCTGTACCCACTGAGACTGTATACACACCAGGTTCTCTCATTCGCCCATACGTAGGTAGGTACTGAGGCCTATACCTTTTCCTTGTTACTGCGTTGATACCTATATGTATACTCGTAGCTGGTTGGGCTACCGGGGCTTCGGCCACGACTCGTTACCTTCTCGCGTACAAGTAAGCTCGAATGGATAATTGTCCGTGTCTCTGGCTTCGCCTCGCTCTGTAGTCACTAACCACTTCTTCCTAAAGGTTTTCTCAAAACTTTCGCGTTGGATTCCCTTCGCCCTCGCCTTCGCCCTGACGCTATTAATTCTCGTATAATCAGTTCACAGACGCGATCGGTACCTGATCTAGACTTAATCGCACGATTATTGCTATATTCCAATGCGCACAATGATAGGGATCGCGCGTATTTCTATATAACATAACCGCACAGGTAATAACTACCGTGATCAAAGACCAGCGGCGAGTTCGAGGTGTTCGTCACGATATGATCGTAAATTATTCTATACTTCTCCAGAGTGCAGTCCGTGACTACGAGTTGACTTATAAGTAGCCGCTACAGTTGTAATTCTATCGACTGTACAGATCATGACGATTATACCGTTTACGGATTAATCAGAGCGTTTATACGACGACACGATTTGCGGCTAAATTAAAAGGAAAAATAAACAGAGATTGGAAAATAATATCTCTTTTTCGAAGCCGATCTTTGCGCGGACCGTTAAACGCATAAACATTCCTATCGGCTTATCGAGGATAACCGATGGATCAAAAAGTGTCAAAAATAAAAGAGAAGAGATTTAAACAATTTCCCTGCATATCTCATAGGGAAAATAGAAATGAAAGCAGTCGTAAGTTCGTTCTAAATTTCGCCGAAATGGTGATAACTATATGAGTGGAAGAGCGACTGGCACACATATAGATCTATTATCAGCACGATAAAACTTGATGTCGTCAAATTTCGGGGGATGTTAAGTATAGGGGTTCTAGAATATTGTAAGCGATAACCGATAAAGAGAAGAGTCTCCTTCATAAGCGGTTGAAAGGACCGCATAACTCTCCGTTGGGGCAGACAAGTAGAATAAGAGAAAATATAAGAGGTGATCGGCCTCGGCGCGAGGTGGAGCCGAACCGGGGCCTTATAGTAGTTTGCTGTTTCTGCGGTGCGGTGCGATGCGGCTGGACCCCGTCGCGGAGTCTGCATCAATACCAGTAGAATAAGAGGATCAGCCGCAGCGGGACGAACAGCAGCAGCAGCAGCAATAGCCAGAAGGACGAGGACGAGTTTATGCGATTTTTACACTCGATCTGATTTTTTGGCGGCGCGGTTCGCTCTCGCGACTATAGACAGATATATGTCCCACGGCGTACAAGGGCCCCGCGTATAAAGACATCGAAGCGAAGCCAACGAGAATTCTTCATCCCGTCCCTCGCCCCCTGACCATTGGTCCCACCGTCATCCTCTCTTTGCCACCATACTTGGTATACCCTTCCCTTTCCATGCCTAACCCTAACCACCGCCATACTCATAGCCGTCTTTATCTCTATACGACGAAACCGAAGAGAGGAACAAGAAGACGAATAAGTAAAGGGCCTCGCCCATATAACCGGTTCACTACTCTCTCGTCATCGCGTCCCTACTCGAATCCCACCCTCTTACCACCTTGTCGACGACGAACTGCACACGAGGACCCAAACCAAACTGCACTTTGGTACCCATGATCCACATAGATATCTGTATATGGAAATTAGCATGCAGATACAGATTAGGTATAGCGAATATGCGTAGAGGAAGAGGAAGAAGAGGAGTTAGACGACCTTCTTCTGCCTTCGTATATATATAAATTGAACATCTACATAGAGTGCGAATTGCCTATTGTTCGCGATATATCCTTTCTTCTCGTTCCTTTCTTATTATGCAGATAGAGTGTATGATAATCGAGTATAAGAAGAATGATTGAATTGTAAAAGGGGTTAAAAAATGTACGTATGTTTTTCAAAGTGGTAACCGGACATGGACCTATCTACGTACGATGGTGCGCCTACCTACTTTATACCTACAGATGCAGAAGAAAGGCGCCCCAAGGGATTCGCGGAAGAAAGACCTCGGGCTATAAGAGCTACTTAACGCAAAGTGCGAGCGAGCAAGCGGATCGAGCGAGCGAAAACCCGAAGAAGAACGTTGGTACAACGTCCACTCGTCAAGCGGCATGCGGCCGCCCCGCGCTGCCGCCCCGATCCTGATCCTGCTGCCTTTACATAAGCAACCGTGTGCCGCCTCGGTGCCTGCCTCCCTCTGCCTGCCTGACTGCCTGCCTGCCGGCGAGACCGAACGACCGCTTTTACAACTCAATGCAGCGATGGGCCCGCAGGGGCCCCCCGCGCGACTTGCTACGTTCGCTCGTGTACCTACAACGATGTACCTTCCTCCTTCGTACCGTAGCTGTAGCTGTAACTGCTGCAACAGAGTCGAGACTCGAGACTCGCCTCTCAACCGCGAGACATTGTTCACTCGCAATTTATATTCCGCGGTACGACCGTTCATTCAGATTTTCTTGTATAAATGAAACAGCTGCCGATTAGTGTGCAAAGATTTGGTATATGCGTATATGCGTTTTGTATGGCATACGTGTACGTAGGATACGCGGCTATACTAGAGCGAGTTACGAATTCGTGGGCGTTTTCTTCCTCTGACAATGTGTAGAGGATATATATATTCTGACTTTTGAATGTCGGCGTCTTTGGAATAGACGTTGTCGCTTCTCGTCACCTCGTTATCCCCGCGTGGTTTATCGCATCTGAGAGCTGTTCGGGGCGCGTCGTACGTTCGTTGAATCTTGAATAAAGAAAGTAGTAAAGTGCAGCGCATGCAGGTCGCCGAGAGTCGCGAGAAACTTGTGAGAAATATTTACGAGACAACCTGAAACGCGGCTCGGATACTACAGGCTGGGGATTTATACCACTGCAGGAATATACAATTAATAATCTATTACATATTTGATACGGCGGACTTTGACGCGTCTCAAGAACCTACTTCAACGCTTGGTTCTTATCCGTGGAATAAAACAGTCATGATATGATAAGAAACAAAAAAGATGATGAGTGAGAATTGATGAATCAGTATCTAGGGGGCGAAGGTCAAAGAAAAAAGACGGATTCACCAGACTGTTTAATAACGAGTCAATCCGCGATTACCGCTTGATCACGGGAAGTAGGTGGGTATATCCGTTAATTCGTATCCTGGATTTAAAATGATAGTACAGTAAATCTGGGGAATTTATAACGCTCGAGGCTAGTAGTTTAGCTGGATCCAATTTTCCGTGAATGGTTCTCTAAATTGATTTCGAGATCCAGTCCCCTCCCTTTCCCCCTATTCCTCTCCTCCTAAGAGATAGCGCAGTTGCTTCCCTTATCTCTCAATGCCTATCTCCTACTCGGTCCTTCGTCTCTCTGCGGCCCCCCATTACATCCACCTCGCCCTTTCTCTCTTTCCTCTTTCGTATTTTCTCTTTTCTCTTTCCATCCCTCGCGACCTCACAAGTCTCCTAACAAGATACGAACCCGAGTTTCACTGCCCTACATATAGGAGGATAATGTGGGCTGCAGCTCGCCTAGATGCGTAGACCGCGACTAGTTTCTTAGAGTCCAAGTTCGGGCAGGACCATCTTTCAATTAGAACACAGATTTATGACGAACTAAGGTATCTGTAACTACTTTGAGGGGCGTATGCTGCCGGATTGTTACATGGCATAGGACTTGTACAGTCGAGAGCCAGGGCCCATCTCATACAATGTATATACCTATAGGCACAAGTGTATAGATTGTATGTGTATATGTGAGCCGGTGTAAACTGTAAACAGAGACTGACGGGCTGACAGGATCTACTTATGTACGACCGGGTTCTTAGTGCAGATGACTTTTCAGATTGGCGGAACGATAGAAGGTTTATGGCGGATACGATAATATATCGCCTTGGAAATCTGGGTAATTAAATAATATGCGTCTAGTTCAAACCACGCTGTCGTGACTGACTGCCATTAAATCATAGCTCGATTATTATTGAAGGTCGCTGATTGATAAATAGTCTAGGATGACGTTGAGCGTATCTTGCGCGTACGAGTTGTTGTACGGATGTAAATTCATGTCTTCCGGAAATGCAATTAGGATTTCAATCCCGAGGATGAAAAGAAAAATAAATCGGCTTCAAACGAAATGCAGTATATTCCGAATTCGATTGGAATTGCTGCTTCTCCATCAATCACATCCATTGAAAGCATGAAACTACGTACCTGTATCGACTTCTAGAATAAATAATATTATTCAACTTAAGTAATGACTTCCTAATGTTTACAGAACCTGGAGTAACAGTAGCTTGACAAATAAGCTACCTATCGACGAGGAGAGACACATGGAAAAGTAGTTACAGAGTTGCCGACAAAATAACAGTTATAATACTTCCGTCCGATGATAAATCTACCATCAGATAAGCAGTTTCCCCAGTGCAATCGGTTATGATGAAATAAACAGCGTTTATTTGATGCTTGTTGATTTTCTCGAAGTGTTTTCACTCGGCACGGACCTTGCACACTAATTACAGCCATAATTTCAATAAAATTGAAGTACGAATTTGCGGATATAATTACGAGTCATTTTCAATCTCCGTATACATATTTCATCAAGCCGCAAGAAATCTGGGGTTATATTTATCTACGCTGCACTTTGATCGGGTTCAAATGTGAAGTGAAGTGTAGTGAAGTTCTAACGGTTTGAAAGACGCATGCGCGACGGCAGGTCAGCTGCCTTGTGGAACCTTCCGACGGCCGTAAAATAGCAAAAGTGGATATTTATTATATACTGTATTTATTTATTGATCAGAAATGACCAGCGATTTACAAAGTTTATCATTTTGTATTACAGATACTGAAATAGTATCAATCATCAAACGCTCGGTCATCTGAGTTACTGATCAATCAATTTATTAACGATTATCGTTCGATTCTAGACGATACAGTTCATACGCAGATATTGATTCAAGGATTCAAGCAAATAAATTTATTTGGACGAATGGTAGAAGGATTTTTAATTTTTGTTGATATAAATGAAGATGTAGTAAGATAGGTATGATACGAACGCTTGAACATTTCCATAATCGGTTTGTATAATTAATGTTTAAATTATAGTATCAATTAATATAAAATCCGCTGTATCGTGTGTAGGATGGTTTTAAATAAGTGGCTAGATAGCTAGATATCTGGAATCGGCACTAAACGATGCGGTTATTCATGAGAACCATATAACGACGATTCGCTAATTAAATGCATTATTAAAGTGATGGTTAGACGGTTGAGGTAATTATTCCCTTAGAATAAATTCATTGTTCAAAGTCACGCTATATACCCTGCAGCCAAGATACGCACGGTAGCTACTTGGAGAGTAAACAATACATAATCTAATCGCGTCTATTCCAACGTCTAATCATATCAGAGAACAATCATTTACAAAATAATGAAAAATCAGCAGAGTATTTCAATTTTTCAAAAGAAAGAAAAAACCTATTATTACATAAGAATTAACAAAGCATAGATTTCTATGTAATTATTCATTGCTACATCGCAGCTTTAAATTGCTGTAGCTGTTCCATACCTAATCAAGATTACACGCTTAATGAGTGATGAATATTTCTCTTGGTTATTTATAATAATTGTATCGTTATTAAAAATATTTAAAACGAACGACAAAAATAGCCCGCTTTATACATTATAGCTACACAGTTATCCCTATAGCTCCTAGGTATAGGTCAACTACTTGAAATCGTGTTTAGCAATTGCACTTGCCCAAAGTTGAGCCCATTAATCTTGGCGTCCAATTAAAAGCAGAGCGCGAGATAATTGAAAATAACAAACAACCGCTTACGAAGCTTTTTTGTAGCTTGAATAAAATATCTATGTATGCAAATATGAATTTGATGCTTTTTTTTAACATAAAAAAAAATACAAAAAATATAAAAAAAATTAACGAAAATTCGGAGCACGAAAATACACAATTAACTTTGAACAAAACGAAAATATTTCTTGTCAATATTTATAAAATATTCGAAATTTTCAATTTTTTTTTATTTTTCTATTTTTGTAGTGGAATAAATTAAATTGGCTTAGTTACAAAAAATCTTTCTTAACCCGGTTCGAAGTGAAGAGCAAAGTTTTTATTTACGATTCAGTAAATTATACACACGCGCACGTTTTCGTCGGTCAGTGTCGCAGCTGAGGTTGAAGATGAGATTTCAATTCGTTATTTAATCTTCACGGATGAAATAATGAAGTAAAGTTAACTATCGACTCACCGCATGAGGGATAATCACCAATACCAAAGAAGAATCTTTTCAATACGTACGAAAAAGTGATTAAAAATCGTAAAAATACCACATGTTTGCTTACCACGATGTTATGGTGGCCATATTGGAATATGGTGGGCTGCCCCACCCCGGCTTGTTGAACTCAGGCTTCGGGTCCACGAGGAGAATCAACGATAGCCGCGCATCGCCGTCGTCGCGTCGCATCGACCGGTTTTTCTCATGAACCAAATACACCCCCGCCATATTGGTTTGAGTTTTGGGTTGCGCACGTCTGGCCGCGCAGAGAGACTGTTCTCTCATTTAGATACGTTCAACTTTCGTCCGCATATCGTATCTACCGACGCCTAACCATATCGTGTATTAAAAACGCTGGCTATAGTCATTCGTCGTACATCAACAAAACAAAAAATAAGAAAAACCGAAAAAAAAAACGGGTTTCTAAGTCCACGGGATAGTCAAATTACTATACGCGGTCCGCGCACGTACGTATACGTACGGTGTACCGCGAGTGTCACTAATTCCGTAATTGCAGTTATAGTCGCGGAGCGAACCGCCGCTGCGTTCCGGGTCGCATCTTTCACGGATGCATTGTCGCACGTGGCGAAACGGTTCTGCATATTTCACCGCGTAAATAATACAAGAGATTTTTTTTCTAAAAAATTTCTTTTACAATCCAACGTGCGATGATGGGACCGTCGACGCGTTCGAGTGCACTAGTGGCGGCCATGCTGGCTCCGAGGAGACTAGCCAAGTTCTCTCACACGACCCACCGCACTTCGTGCAGGGATTTTGCTTCCACGCTCTCTGCCAACGCGCCACCCGCCGCCCACACCTATATATCTACCTACCTACCTACCTACCTACCTACCTACCAGCTCCTTCTCGTTCCATACACCTAGGTCCCTGCAGCTGGACACGTGCGTTTCAGGACTACATACTCAACCCGAAAAACCCACCTGTGTGTCGTATGCAAGCTTGTCACGTGCACAATGAATACACTCGAGAAATTTCAACACGCGCTGTGTATAAGCAGGCTTTGACGAAAGAAGAAGTCATCACTATATATATTTTCCGAATCAAAAGATAGTATTTTGTGGAAAATTTTTTTTTCTTTCTTTTTCATATTTTTGACCCGATGGTCGAGAAAAACGCACGATTGAAGTAAAATGTAAGAAATATTCTTAAATTAAGGTGCTTGCCTACCTAATTCCACCAGACCTAAAAACATTGGGAAAAAAGGTGCTATTAAATAGAATATCTCTGCCTAGGCACCGAAATCAATGAAACAAAATACGTCGCGCAATTCTATATGCGACTCCGAACACATGCGGCCCAAAGAATATTTTTGCGTAAAAAAAACATTTTTTGGGCCCCACATGTTTGGAGTCGCACATAGAATTGCGCGACGTATTTTTTTTCATTGATTTCGGTGCCTAGGCCGAAATATTCCGTTTAATAGCACCTTTTCTCCCAATGTTTTCAGGTCTGGTGGAATTGAGTAGGCAAGCACCTTAAGGGGATTTTTTTGACCGCAGAATAGAATGTTGTCGGGGTACAAAGATGTGTCTAATATTCGAATCGCGATTTTAGAAGATATTTAGTTATTTTCTTATTATTGTTACTAGCTCAAGTGACGATTCTAAGCTGGAGTTTACACCATTGATACAATGTAGCGGATACAATAGATTACGAAGGTTTAAAAATAAGAAGTGAAAAGCGTAGAGTAAATCAGTAAAAGACTTGGCAAAAATAAACAGTAAAAGATATTGAGGATATCGAATTAGGAAACCGGGTTTCTCAATAATTGTTTAGCTCATAATTTTTAGAATAAATTATACACTGATGTTCGTAAAAGCCAAGACGAAATGGTTTATCATGCGTAAAACTGCAGGTATAATGAATGTGATAAGATATAAAACTTTGCGGTCTGTTTATGTATAATGCAGATACTTTTCTCGTGTGAATATTAGTTTGATCATTAGGTAGGTACTTGTATTCGAATTTAGAATTGGACCATTTGTGGTGAGAGATAGCGTCGATCCGACGCATCATAAATTCTTTTACCTCATAAACGATATATTTCTGATAGTTAAGAACCCGGTTATTCATACGGTTAACGAGAATTTTACGCATATAACTATGCATGTCCGCCGGTAATACAACCTGACCGTGACCAGCGCGAAACCTAAACCGCCCCTCGTTAAGAACACGACGTGCTAATTACTCCACTAAATCTATAATCCCATTCGAATTCTATGATATTGAGTTAGATTTTTCGGATTTTCTTACGCGTTTATGAAAAATCTGCAGTGGAATTTTGTTTACACATTGCCTACTCTTTGATCGTATTCCTCTTTGTTTCATTACCTACCCCACGCGGCTCAATGCTAATATAAAATTCACCCGCCTATACGTTTCTTCGGG
This sequence comes from Tenthredo scrophulariae, assembly GCA_963978835.1. NCBI lineage: Eukaryota > Metazoa > Arthropoda > Insecta > Hymenoptera > Tenthredinidae > Tenthredo > Tenthredo scrophulariae. Next base: position 14,248,856 of record OZ022234.1, read on the forward strand.
ACGTAAACATCCCCGTCTCAAACCGAATAGAACGAAAGGCGCTTGATTTTCCTAGAGGTAAGCTTACACGAAAGAAAATACGAAAATCAAGCGGAAGAAAAGAACGAGAAAAGGAACGAGGAGACTAATTTACGCAAACAGGACAGGATTTGATGCGCGCTACTCGCTAGAGAATATAGTTTTCTATAGTTATACCGACCCACCTACCCCTGGATAGCTTGTATAATGGTCGTCTGTGTTGGTCACGAGGTTTGTGCGTAGGTACGCACTTTAACGTGTATTTATATGAACACATGTATGCGGGTATAACGTGGCTATATGGGAACAGTAGCGCCGGTTAATTAGGGTTTAAGTTTACGAGGTGCAGGCGTGGGCGAGCGGCCGTGCGCCCCGCGTCACACCACCACCGTCGCGGCGCCAAGCGTCCCTGATATACAGCATGATTCTCAAGTCGCGGAAAAGATTTCACATGCAGATTCCTTATCAAAATCTAAGAATAAAGTTCCTTATCAAAAACTTCGAGGGACCGCTCGTTCTTGAGTTATAGAAGGTTTAGTCAACCCTATCAGACGGCCGTAATGTGACGTGCTCAGTCTCGTAGCAATCCTGAAAAATTGATAGTGCCCGCGTCGCATGAACTTTGCCTGAAATTTAGTTTTTTATTCCGTAATTTTTAGTCCTTACGTCGTCCGGCCGGTCATTCTCGTGCCCTGCGTCGTTCGCCCGGTAGTTGACGTTGTCCAGGTGGTCAAACTGTTGACTTACGTTCCCCAGGTCGTCCGCTTCGTAGTTTTCACTCTTGTTGTCTTTGGGTTGTTGATTTCCGTCCTCCAGGACTTTCGCCCCGTAGTTGACGTTGTCCAGGTAGTCAAACTGGTGACTTACGTTCCCCAGGTCTTTTGCTTCGTAGTTTTCATTCTAGTTGTCGTCGGGCAGGTGATTTTCGACCACCAAAATTCTTACTACGTTTTTGATGTTGTCGAGGTGTTCGAATTGATGACTTTCGATCCCCAGGTCGTCCGCTTCGTAGTTTCACTTTCGCCCCGTAGTTTACGTCGTCCAAGTAGTCAAATTGATGACTTCCGATCCCCAGGTTGTCCGCTTCGTAGTTTTCACTCTCGTTGTCCTCGAGATGTTGATTTCCGGGATCCAGGACTTTCGCCCCGTAGTTTACGTTGCCCAGGTGGTAAAACTGGTGACTTACGTGCCCCAGGTCTTTTGCTTTGTAGTTTTAATTCTAGTTGTCGTCAGGACGACCTGGAGATCGAAAGTCATCAGTTCGAACACCTGGATATTGTCAAAAACGTAGTGAGAATTCTGGAGGTCGGAAATCACCTGCCCGATGACGACTAGAATAAAAACTACCAAGCAAAAGACCTAGGGAACGTGAGTCACCAGTTTGACCACCTGGACAACGTTGACTACGGGGCGAAAGTCCTGGATCACGGGAATCAACAACTCGAGGACAACGAGAGTGAAAACTACGAAGCGGACGACCTGGGAAACGTAAGTCACCAGTTGGACCCTCTGGACAACGTAAATTACGGGTCGAAAGTCCTGGATCACGGAAATCAACCACCCGAAGACCACGAGAGTAAAAACTACGAAGCGGACGACCTGGGGATCGGAAGTCACTAATTCGAACACCTGGACAACGTCAAAAACGTAGTGAAGATTTCGCTGGTCGAAAGTCACCTGCCTGACGACAACTAGAATGAAAACTACGAAGCAAAAGACCTGGGGAACGTAAGTCACCAGTTTGATCACCTGGACAACGTCAACTACGGGGTGAAAGTTCTGGATGACGATAATCAACAACCCGAAGACAACGAGAGTGAGAACTACAAAGCGGACGACCTGGGGAACGTAAGTCACCAGTTTGACCACCTGGACAACGTCAACTACGGGGCGAACGACGTAGGGCACGAGAATGACCGACCGGACGACGTAAAGACTAAAAATTACGAAATAAAGAACCGAAATTTTAGGCAAAGTTCATGCGACGCGGGCACTATCAATTTTTCGGGATTGCTACGAGACTGAGCACGTCACATTACGGCCGTCTAATTGGGTTGACTAAACCTTTTATAACTCAAGAACGAGCGGTCCCTCGAAGTTTTTGATAAAGGACTTTATTCTTAGATTTTGATAAGGAATCTGCATGTAAAATCTTTTCCGCGACTTGAGAATCACGCTGTATACACCGACGTATGTATGTACCTACTAGTATGTGCGAGTCACATACGAAATATCAAGAGTTTTCACGCACGCAAGTTGCGATAATAAACGCTAGCATTCGCCACCACGTTTGAAACTTTATCACATCCAACGCGAGTGCGAGTGGGAAGTGCGAGTCAAAATTCAGTGGGATTGGGAACGGAAGGAGTCCGAAAATAATATCGAATTCAAACGAAGTGGTGCAAAACGCTGACCGTCGCGAAACTTATATACGTTAATTTCTCTCTCGCATACTCGATCTTCTGCAGTTCAACTTTTGCAGCTGCGACGTTAAAAAGCCGTTAATTTGTTTTAGGTTTTATTCATTTTATGAAGTTATCCATCCTTCGACTCAGCCCCTGGCCCATAAAACTTGAACAATTACCATTTTGGTATGAGAGCTACAGGTTACTTTACCGAGTGTTTTATAGATCGAGAGAACGAAGCAGCTCGCGTGTGACGCTCGCCGTTCTTTCGAGGAGTCTACCCGAGGAAGAAAGAGGTCTACTGCAGGACTTTGGTTCGTTGAATCGTAACAGAATTTGGTTTAATTTAATCCGTCGAAAAGCTGGGTAAATGGTTCGCGTGTCGCACTATAGACCGTGTGCTGATATCAAGAGCGAGATCTTCCGTCGTGGGTTGGCAGACGCGAGCCCACACCGCGCCGCTTGCGTGTTGCCACGCGGCTTTGCTCCAGCCAGACAAAAAGCTTAAAGATAAAGCAGCTCGGCCTACAAGACCGCTAAAGATATACATATGTAGGTGTTATACCTAGGGCTAACTTTTCTGTGTATATACTGGCTTGAAACAAGTGCATTTCGTCCCTGCGGGCTGAAGAAAATTTTGTCTCGTGCTCAAACGAGTATAAATACTTCGAGGAAGTATGAGAGAATGATTATCATCGTTTTCTTCAGTTGGAATTTTCAGTAATCAATAAAATACCAGTTAAACTACGAAAGTGGTATTATACCTAGCTATCTCAAAAACGTCCGATAAAATTTGTTTCGGTATTTTTATAGTCCTTTTTTAAGGGACTTTGAATGTCTTTTATGGCTTGTATATAGGTATTTCTGAAAGAGGTGCACTATAAGGTTATCAAAAACCGTTGAATTATATATCATTATACCTTTTACCTAATTCAGAGAAAAGTTTCTTTTTTCATTCAATCTATTTTTCATTCTCTCTCCTATTCCTTGACTCTTTCACCCTCCAGTCCTCCGTTCCTCGCTCCCTCCCTTACTAGTCCCGTCGTTTTACTTATTATTACGTAGGCACTGTGCCGCGCCGCGTGTAATTAAATCATGCCGACGGTTTTGCAATTAAACTCGATTATTTGCTCGTCGTTGGCCCCATTCCCTGCTTTAACTCTTTCTCCCTCACCCTTCGGCCCTCCCTCCCTCCTACCCTTATTCCCGCCTTTACTCTCTCTACCCCGAACTGAATATCTGTATAGCTAACGGCATCCGCGTTCACCCCATCCGCGCAATATTCACAGTAAACCTTTTACGCAGGTGTAAAGCTATAATACATACATCTATGTCATGATGTCGACAAAATGCAGGAATTGAATGAAAAGACCGTGGATTTTTTTACACCGAACAACAGTTCGGCTGAATAAAGTTTTAGAAGATGATGAAATGATGACGTACCTTTTTCCGAGTATTTTTGAGCTGACAGAATACTCGCGATTTTCAATTTTTTATATATTCTTTTCGTTTTGGGAACTGTTTCAGTGACGAACGTCAATCGTCGACTGTCGAATTTCGGGAACAGGTAGTTCACCTGAGGTTGGTATTTCGGTCTTGTTTATGGATCCTGACCGCGGTAGGATAATAAAATAATTTGAGCGTAAAATTTTTGGAGATTTTTAAAGGTTCGGTACGAATCCTTGTGAAGAGTCACCCTCAACTTTCCCGGCATTAAAACATGACTGCATTTTTCTTTCTCTTCTCTTTTTTTTTTGCTTTGCTTTCCCGTTATAATAACAAAATGGTAAAGTATTAGGTATACGTGTAAGGGGTGGAAACAGGGGGGCTAACTTTCACCGCGTCGAGGAAAGTTGGATTCATCTTTTTACAGCCCCAGAGGTACCAAGGTGCACTAAAAAAGAAAGTTTTCAAAAATGAAAATCGCCCGTCCCCTGGCCGTAAAAAACCACTTTCGGATGTCAGGCTTAGAGGGAGGGCTGCTTTTCTAAGGACAAAAAAAAACAAGTGATAGTTTTTTTCTTCCTTTCTTTCTTTATTTATTTCGAAGTAACGCGTACGTACCTTCGCCACACTATCGCTCAGCGTAAAAACTCACAAGATGAAAAACGGAGAAATGCGAATGGAAAAAAATCTCCAGACGTCTGGTGAGTGTTCAAAGGGCGTGAGTTGACTCGAGGTGACGTACCTTCAAGCCGCTACTTTTATACGTACTTTGATTTCCTGCAACGGTTATAAGTCAGCGGCGCTTCAGATGACTTTTTTAAAAATCGAGAGTTCCAAAATTAACCGAATTTGTTCATTCAGGGTTGCGGTAATAATAACCCTGCGCTCTATCTCAATCTCTACTCTCTATGACTTGGTGTGAAGCGCCGAGGGACATAGTTGCTGTACCGCGCGTTACCGAACGCGTTATATTCCTCTCTCTCACACTTTACCAAAATCTCGTTGGTCCACGAAGAGAGACAGAGCCGGGGAGCGCAGGATGCGACAATATCCGGCGCCCCGGCGTCCGACAACTGATAACACCGTGCCATGTTTATATACGTGTATATGTATGTACGTTCGAGTTCGTATAATATGTCCAGAATTTGGGTGCCTCCCTGTTAGTACTATATCCCGTGGTAACTTTCGGCCACATCCCTTGTCCCTGTTTTCTAGAAAAAAAAAGGAGAAGAATGAAGAAAGCCAAAGAAGGTAAAAGAATATAGTTTCAGACGTTTTCCTTTCCGGAGAATCTACGAACCTAAGACTATCGCTTCTAGATCGGTGTTTTTCAAAAACCCAACAATCTCTGAGTACGTATCTTTCTCTGTGGGAAAGTAAAAGGCATCTCGATCTTGGATGGTTGCTTTGTCTCTTATCCGGTGTCACTTGTCGTACCGTAACGTGGGGGAGAAAATTTATATCACTGTAATTTGACAAGGCTAGTTTCAGACTCAAGGTTATAAATTAAATTTTCCTTTTTTTTTTTCTTCACAATTCTAACGATACCCAGCCGCCTATGCGACGTGACCAAATGTTATTAACAACTATTGAAACCGCAACGATTTAAAAAAATCTTTTCATCGTTAAATCAAGGATAAATCTGCGCTCTTGAATTTAAACCAAAAAAATGTCGCTGGATTTTATTCCGCCTACCTACCTACCTTTCTACGTAGGTATAGAAGAGCGCGGGTCATGCGGACGGAAGTTGATAGCGGATTCCTTGGAATCCTGAAGGCAAGGATGGCCGCGTAGCGATTACGCACCAAGTTTTAATTAAACTTAAGTAAAGCGTTCAAAACTGTGTGTTATTATTTCCAGGGGCCGTATACCTTTTCCGGGTTAGCTAACAATAATTCTGCATTTTTTATTTTAATTTTTAATTTTTTTTTTCGCTAAAGCTATGGAACTCGGTTTAATTAACTGAACAACTATTCGAATCACTCGGTTCTCTCTCTCTCTCTCCTTCTCTCTTTCTCAGACTCTGAATGAATGTAGAAAAGTTTGAAATTCTTAGCGCGAATCTTAGCTACAGCTCCGGGCTGGTTTTAACTAATAAGTCGAGGAGAGTAACTATAAGAGAGTAGAGTTTTATTGACGACGAATAATTAAAGTGGCACCCAACAAAGGAGGGATAAGGGATGTGCGATGGTACTTTCCGAGCCAAGGCGGCGCAGCGGCGCATCTATATGTAAATACGATAGAGGCTTGCTCCTTTCTACCACCCCCATCTCTACTCACTTCAGTTCCTCCTAATTTATACGAGGATAACGTTTTTCGAAATAGCTACTGCTAGGTAGTCGTCGCGTCATCGCTACCTTTCAGGAACCGTTCAGGAATGAAATTTACCCAAACTTTACCCGAAATCTGATATCATAAATTCTAGAATCCAGAATGCATTTATTGCGATGACGTCTCCCACTTAGGAAGAACACCATACCTAGTGCTTTTAGGGACTCGAGGAACCGAGGATTTATTAGACCCGTAATTTTTATCGCAGTATTTTATTTTCCGTATGGAGACGGGGCCGCAACTGCAGTTTGTCTAAATCACAGCCTAATTACATTGATAAGTAAGTGTTCTCGAGTGGAAAATTTGTTCACGCGCCACCAGTCGCGAGGATAAATCCCCTATCTCTCCCTGCACGGGCATAAGGTATATACCTAAACTAAATACGCCTAAAACACTCGAACAATTTCTCACTCTCTATTTTTCCTGTGCCCTATAAGACGGTCTTGGGTATGAAAAAGGGGGTAGGGAAAAAAGGAAAAGATGGCTAAGGCCAATAAATTCGTGAATTTTGGCCAGAGGCAGTATAGGAGAGGAAATCATTTGCCTTGTCTTTGCCACGCCCAGTAGTAGGCTAGGTTAGATATGTTAGACGTGTATAAATATCAGCACGTAGGTATATGGGATAGGGGTAGGAAGGTAGGAAGGTATAGTGGTGCACACAGTGCCTTATGTGCCTGCTTCGGGATTTTATATATAGGTAAACTGATGATATATTAGAAGATATATCACGGCGGAAAGACGTGCGCGGGTGCAGGCGACGTGGCTGGGGCTGCGAGATAGCGAGATACGAATATAGAGGGGTAGCGGAAGGGATGGACCAGGGGTTCAGGGACCGACGGGGGTTTCCAGTCTCGGGTACAGGGGGGTGGTTCGTGCGCTTCTACGTCCCCGCAGACGTCCACCGGGTGATCTACGACTCCCTTGCGCATAGCGGAGCGCATAACTTTTATCTTACCTCCCCAGGATCTTCTCGCGAGGCGAGCGAGATCCAGCGATATTATATAGGTAGCTGGGGGTTGGGGTGGGACAGGAGGGAGTAGGCACCTATCTACCGACCTACACCTACCCACAACCTACACCTACTCCAAACAGTCTGAGCGAGCATTTCTGCGAACGAGTCCCGCAGCCGCCTCTCTAGTCACCGACGGGGGATGGCTTGTCGTTTTGTCGTCCCGAAGGGGAAGAAGGGGCGTGTGAAATGCGAATGGTTAACGCTCCCATTTTACGCCTCGGGAAGCATCGAACCTCGTCATCTAACTCATCTCTCACGTCTTTGCGAGGGTTGCGGATTATCTTCAACGACGACTGGGCTATATAGATTCAACTATTTTACTCGATAATTGCACCCCGCAATTTTCACGCACTTTTGCACAAGAGAGAAATAGAAAACAAAACAAAAAATATCAATAATTAGGTAAAAGAATCAAAAGAATTTATAGCAGGATTTTTCATTGGGTTGAGATATTCCTAAGCTTCAAGCGACACATGCTAAAAAATCGTGGTCCAAGTTTGTTCTTGGCCCTGGTATAAGCGGGTAGATGTATCACCGTTTGGTGTATATATATAGGTATATATAGGGAAGTTAGGCCCATAGTAAAACGTCAAATTGTCGTTAAACTGAGATTTTTCACCGTAGCGATTGCCTACCGCTGCTCGATAAATCCGTTCCCATTCCTCCCCTTTCGGATCAAGCCAAAGTGAGTTTCGATCAGAACTTACAGAAGAGAATTACAGTCTACGAGCGATTCTCGATTGCCTTCTGGTGGCCCTACTTCGTATATATAGAGGCTTCTCTCTTTCTCTTTCTTCTTCTTTTTTTTTCTTTCTCTTTCTCTTTCTCGCTATCGACGGATATAGCATACCTCGATTTGCCACCATACGTCGTATGCCAGGGGGCTCTAAGGGGTGGCAACCACAGCACGACTGTCCCCGCGAAATCCACCCCAATTTCACTCCTTCCCCTCCGCCACCCCTAGAGGAGCCAATATTTATTGATCACCCCTAGGGCTGGCTGCACGAGGATAGTACGAAACGCTTGGAAAACCATCTTCCCCGAGTATCGGCCAGCTGCGAGTCCTTCTTTCTTTCTTTCTTTCTTTCTTCCTTTCTTTCTTTCAGCCGCCATGATTCTCACGCGTGAACGTCTATCTCGCTTAGAAAACTTCACCCCGAAAGAAGAAACTTTATTTTCACCCCGAGTAGGTATATACATACATACACGTTATGCCTACCTATACCAAACTTTTTATGAATTGGCGTTAAAATACGTACGTAGTTACGTGTTTGTTTGTCGTATGTGGGTTCGTGTGTGTGTGTGTGTCATGTTTACATGAAGATATGGGTATTATATGGCCTGTGAATTAGGAACTCGCGCACAAAACTCGTCGAAACTAATTGAAAGATCGATATTTGCTCTGTACATTATATACATAGGGAAAGTTTAACTCTTTGGTCAGGTTAGTACCGTGCTTGTACAGTTACGCTATTAGTGCATATATAGATATATAGAGAGAAAAGCGGCGTTAATTTTTATATACCTTGTTAGAAATCATTTCACATTATGGTATATATTCAAAGCTAATATTCCAGAACTAACAACTCATACTACGATATTATATGTAGTACGTTATCCAAAATTTCATCTCTATTTTATTTCTCTTCTCTTCTTTCAACATTTCAAAAAAAAAAAAAAGCCCTCACTTCACGAAAACCGCACTAACCTTACCTGAGTTTAACTTTTCGTTAAACCTTATTATCAAACTTACCCCCTCGTCAGAGCCAATCAATCCAGCCGATAATCGTGCTTACCTGTAAAGAGAAAAATAATATATTTCAGTTAATTGGAATCTAAGGCGATTGTAGTAGTTTTGAACACAATTAGCACAAAGTACATCATCGGGTATACAATTGAGTATGATAAATTATAGTCAACGAATAACTGGCAAAACTGATCGCAAGAGATGCAGCTCAGCTCCTACTGTGGTGCAAGCATCCTGCATTGCTAGCATTGGTCCTCGTGCTACCAAACTGGGTACCAAATGATCCAGAACACCGCCGGGGATTGGTTTAGTGCTCGTTACAAGCTCGAGCTACAACTAACCGCGCTGAGCTACGACCTGTCTATTACTGGTTCTGTGGCGATCACTTGGTATATCGTAGATCCAAATGTACGGAAGGCTGATAAACTCCTGGCAACACGAACGAAGTAGTATTTGTGGAAAACTAGACTGCTGTAGACCTTTCAAATCTATATACCGTGGCTTTTACCATATCATTCAATTTTCATATAATTCGCGGAAAAAACTATCCTCGCGGTTGCGCGGTGGTCAAAGACCGTGACGGAATAGAAGACCTTTTGTCTACGCGAATAAATATTATGAAATAGGGATATGGCTTTTGAACGTGCGGCAAAAAGTGGCGGAGTTATACCGATCGATCAGCGCCACCCACTAGTGTCGTTGAAAGAACAAATTCGCAAAGAATAACCCGGCTCGTATGGCATAAGCGAGGATATCGATTATATCCCACGAGCTTCGTGGATAAATGCGCTCCTCCAAATATGCCTGACCAATCGAATACCGTTCAGTATCATATGTTTATAAAACGACCCTAACGATTATTTGAGTATAGACATCCTTTTAGTTTCGTTGTTATTTTGAATTGAGATTAAAATTTGAACTGAGTCTTTGATCTACTATACTACATGGACTGAAAAATATATGAAATAAACTAGTTATAAAAAGTGGTAAATCTGTTCATTCCTCTTTTTGTTCAAGCGAGTCTTACAGCTAGGTGTATACCTTATACGCTCCGAGTGAGCCATAACTTAAAATAACAGGTTGCAAAGTTTTGATTTTATGGATATTATGTAAATAACAGCTCCCCAACTCTTCGCATCTATTCCTCGACGGTCTAAACTCATATAATAATCTTAGAATCGATCTCTTATTTATCGTTCACGCGAAGATCCATTGACAGCGTTATCAATTATAAAAATTTCGATTCAAATTCTGTAGAAAAAAAAAAGAAAACAAAAACATAGAAAAAAATCGGCGTAAATTGAAGCCACGTTCGTATATGCATTAGGTACGTAGCGCGGTAGGTTGCAGCAGAATTTGCAATGACTTACAGCCTGCGATGCAGAAGGTACGAAATACTGAGGGCAACTGGTTATTAGATTATTGGCCGTATCGACAAGTAGCACGGTGCCCGTAGATATACGCTTTGATCAGGTAGATGAGCGCACAACCGGCTACCTCCTGTATCTACGGTCATATCCATACATGTACACAGGTAGGTGGGTAGGTATATATGCATATATACCTATATCTGTCGATACACGTTTCTACCTATGTAACACAGATTCGTACACACATCGAAGTAATCCACATACGTGCGGATGCGTCGCACGCACAACGCACGTACAAATAGGTGCGACCGGGTGGTAAAAGGGTGATCCAGCTAGTGGTAGGGAAACTAGTGATAACGGTAACATACGATCGGCATTAGCTGCTGGCTTGCTTCCGCTGATGGATGCACTAATTATCAGCAAGCAGGAGTTACGGCGTTATCCCCATATACCCATATAGTCAGGTGAGAGTCCTTCGCACAACTATGCGGTCAGGTTTCGATCAGATATTATACCTACCTGCTGCAGTATCCAGGTGTCAATCGCACCGATATCTCTCGTTCCGCAACGATTATTCGCTAATTCTTCACTATTTTTACAATCTAAGATTCAGGAAGATTGGTTTCATTCATCAATCGTATGAATTCAGTCGAGAAAATGAGCTGCTACAAAGTATTTCTCATTCATGATTGTACAAAGTCGGTATTAACTTGACAACATGAGTAGCTGTATTCCAGACCGCGCTTCTTCTTTGAATAAGGTTACATTTCATTCTTCTATCTCTGTAAAAATGAGAAATTATATCTAGAAAATCTCTAACGTTGAGCGATGAACCGATTTCTCAATACTTTTGCATAAATTGCAATTCATAGTTCAGGCTCTGGTATAAATGTGTTTGATAAGCGATTCATATATTTGAGAGCGATGAATGGTGGATATCCGTCGGTCCTTCGAGACTGCCCGGACGTCCGTCTCTGAAATTTGGTCGTTCAAATGGACCAAGGCGTTCTTTCTTAGATTGGGAAACGGAAGGAGGTTGCGGTAGCACGTGTGGATACCCCCAACGCATACAGGGTCGAGGGTTACTCGAATGGGGCGACCGTTACGGAAGCTAGCCGCGCCCCCGCGTCCTTGTCTCAACTTATTGGCTTCTAAGAATCATTTCCAGAACCTCTGCTTGCCGCGGGGTGATTTTCTTACGAGAGTAGAAGAGATAAAAAGAAAAGAAAGAAACAGAAAAAGAGTGAAATCGTATCTGTAGTCCCTTATAGCTGTTATACGCAAGAGTTCCGACGTAAATGTACAGTCTTGGTTATCTTAATTAACTCCCTATAATACCTATATCCTATTTCTAAATACACTGCGTGAATATTGAGAAATCATCACCGCCGTATGTATAGTATTTAGCTCGTCCCTACTGCTCGATAGTTTGTAATCGAATCAACGCGCAGTTAAACTGGTTACTATACACGTACGTAGTGGCACACGTCATGCGAAATCTCGCGAACAGCTAAACGATGACAATGTCAGCTAATTTGAATAATAAATTATACGAATGTCGAATCGCAATATCGAAGACACGCGCTCCTGGGATAATTCATTATTTCTCAAAAGCCACGAGTTTCTGCCTCTGAAACGAAAAATAGTATCTAAACTTGTATGTCGCTACTTCGTCTCCGATTTTCCCAACGTTCTTCCGTGATCCTCGAGTGAATTCAAATTGTCGCTCATAATCGGTGATCGTAGGGTGAAATTCTACGCTATGTGAATTGGCGAGGGATTTTAATGGGAGCCCTGGAGTGTTTCTGGAATTTTCTTGTACATTCGGGGAGTCCTTTAACGGTGTTGCATCGTCTGGTGTCTGAAGTAAAGATCCTAGGAAGTAGGTATATATCCAAAGGTTGAAGCGGCGCCTACGGGACCGCAAGTTCTCGTGTATAGGTTTCAACCCTCTACGTAAAGGCCTGCACCCGGAAAACGCGTCGGTATTGTTGGTTGGAACTCGCCAGCCCGTAATGAACATTGCGTTTGTTTATTTAATGGGAAATTCGGCGGCGCCATAAAGCTCGAAGGAGGGGCGCGCGAAACCTATTAAATTTATGCCCTTGGTTTACCCGCTCTGACGGATCGCAATGCCCAACTGCCCCCCGTCTATAGATATATCTACTCTCTCTCTACCCGTATCGTATACTGTTAGTTTGCGCGTGTTTGCACGTTAACCTATCCTAACTCTAACCCAGTCGATCACTCTCCTCCTCGCTACCATAGCTGCCCCTGCCTGCAGGGCAGCACGGGATTCGCGGTACGTAACTTCGGACCAAATATCCAGGTATATAATACGAGTATGTTATATTTATATATTTATCCAACTGATCCACATTTACGTTTAAATATAGGCACAGTATTGTGAAAAATTTATATACCTACCTATATATTGAGTATAATAATTATAGATACATTTGCGCAGAGCAGAGGGTTGTGGGAGAGTGAGTTTGCGCAAAAACGTTGTAGAAGCACGGGTCTTTTATCCCTTTTGAATCCCTCTAATTACCGAATTTTCCTCGCCCTTAATTTAGTGTTATAATTGCTTCCTACCCTTCATAAGGTAAGGAGAGGGGTGGGTTTTCCCCGTGCAAGAGGCTTCCACGCGCCATTTCTTACCCCCCGCCCTGGAGTAGGCAGAAGTATAACCACCTTACATAAGCCCCTTTCTATAGGGCTTACCGGGGGCCAACGTCGTATCTATCTTATATCACGGCGTCGACCCCGTTGCCTTAGGGGGGATGGAAAATTCTTCGAAAATTTATGCGCTCCCTACCTTAATAATAATATATCTGCCATTACGCGGGTGCCAGCTACCTACTTATTATTATCGCGTTCTATTAAGCAATTAAACCAACGACGGGAGAGGCTGCTGGCGTTAAAAGTTGGCTGGTTAAAGAAGTACCTACCTACCTACCTCACTATACCTACGTTGGTTCAAAAACTTCAATGCCATCTGGCACGCGGTGGTATTGCCAAAACCGGGCGACGAGGACTTATTAAAAAGTTGTTTTTAACAACTTAACGTCTCAATACGTGGAGATCAAACCACTCGCGATCGTTAACGTCATTAATTTGCCAACTATTGTTATTATCGTCATAATTATCTCGTTCGGTCCAAAATTTTTTGCAGATTTAAATACCTATCACGTAATATGTATGTAAAATATTGAACCTTACCGAAATTCATCTCCATCGTATGGAGGAGATGATTTATAAAGGATAATTGTACCTATACGTCCTATGACCGGATGCACGCGGTTGATCATTTTTCAACTGAATGTGCTAATTGTTGCACCTCGCGTATATTCTCGTACCTCATTATACCCACTCTACACTACAATGCCCATACCGCCTAATTATAATCTCCTCTGCAGTGGGTCAGCGTGCAGTGCGTGCGGCGCGTGCGGCTCGTGAGAGTTTGTTTGTCGCAAAGTCACGTTCGTTCGCTCTATATGTTTATTCTGCGATAATTCTTCGTACTTTGCGGAAGCAAGCCTACCGGAATAACCGTGTGTCACCATGTTGCAAATTTTACTTTGGTATAGCTAGCTAGTAGAAACTTGATTTCGACTCGACGGCTTATAGAAATATGAAGAATCAATAAACGCGTGAAAAAAACACGGAAAATATATAATCCGGGCATGGAGATTAAGATTCTCTATCTTTTACAAACACGGGTGAATTTGATCCGCGCGTGTTACGTACAGCTCCTTCCTTTTCATCGCGTTAAACGGGCCGTCAAATTGCCGATAAGTATCTCACAACTCGTTCCTGAAATCTCTCAATTTGACGGCGATGAAAATGGATTATTCACTCGGTTCCAGACACAGTCACCCTGAGGCAGGAGATAAAACCACCACAATAGAACGGCGGTGCGGTGGCGTCGGTGGTGCTAGTGGTTACAAATAAGACAACCAGAAACTAAAACCGCGTTGCATTCGTTGGTGGATCGGATTTTGGCACAACCTTCCTATAACGTGTTCTTATTACACTCGCTATGGATTTTTGCGACAGACTGGTCGTTAGCTAGATATACATGACTACTACTCTCTTTATTTCTCTCTCTCTCTCTCTCTATCTATCTCTCCTTGCATATACTCACTACGTGTACACAAGAGTATACATCTATATGTACGGATAGGTATATAAATGTGAGCTGAAGAAGTCGACAGTCAGCATTATGTGCTCGGTGCAGTGTATTATGCGCGGTGAAACGTTCTCCGCGTAGTATATAAAAGTTGGTTTACTTTACGTAACATTCAAGGTAGTGTGTAGGTAGGTATATGTACATTCATGTATATACATACAGGATCTCCTTTCCACCTACATCGCATACAACCATGTAGATACGTACACATGGCTAAGAGCTATTCAACTTCCTTTGTCCCCTCCATTCCTTCCCCGTGCTGCAGCTACCATGGATTGAGTGCTCCGCTACTTTTGCGACGGCTATAGTCGTGTCGTAGTTGTGAAAACAGAAATGGGTAGAATTCCTCGACGGTTATATATGTACGTCCACAGCTCCGTATTCCTATACCCTTTCTAACTATACTTGGTATATATAGGCAGGAATTCGCTCGTGCAAACGGGTAATGGAAGGAGCTTGTACACCGCGAGAATCTCATTTTATTTCATCGCGTACTATAACGATGGATTCTTTATTTTCTTCTATTTCCTTCTATTTTCAACCACTAAAATACACTGTACCATAGGTACGATAAGTAGATACCCTTGCAAGATAAACTAGCCCATCTCTATACACCCATAAGTATACTTAGCTGTTTAACATAACTGCCCATCGGAAATACACCCCGCGAGCAACATATCGAGCTCAGCTAAATCTATTTCACGCCCATACAACTCCATGAAACGATATACTACATACACCCTCATAGGAATTAAAGTGCATCCCTATCTTATTTATACCTGTCTGATGTAAAAGACAAAGTTTCAGAGCGATTTTTCATACCTAGTCAGCGTGGATACGCGGTTAAAAGAAGAATATTTATAAGTCTAAGAAGCCTGCGGAAGTTAAGAGTTTATAAAACTTCACTAAACCCTCGGAAAAGTTTGGGATAGGTACAGAGTGGAATTTACACTCTTGGTGGTAAATTAGTGCAGTGTATTCTTGCAGTAGCGGTCTTGATGGCGCGAGTCATCCTTATAACCAACCCCTAGCCAAGTATAAGGTGTTTGTGTATAGAAATGCCTTTGTAGCGATACGGAAAGTAGTGAGACGCACCCTCTCGCCTTTAGCTTCCAGCCTCTAGCCTCTAGCCTCCAGCGTTGGGCTCTTCTCTTGGGGAATCGCGTAATTACATCTACGAAATAGTTGCATTGTTTGGGATGCCTGGGTCGCGCTACAACTTACAACTTAGAAATTAGAATCAGGATGGAAGGGAATAAATGCCAACAGTTAGGGTTACTCACTACTTGATGGCGCGTAATTAAATTTTATGAAACTCTGCCGGCGCTGCAAACTTGACTATTTAACTTATGTCGCTGTATAGAGTTGAGAGGATAATGGCGATAGTAGCCGAGACACGACTGCAGCGAAGTACGCGGCCCTTGATGGTTTGAAAAATAATTTAACTATAGTTTTTTTTACGTATTATGCAGGCAAGAGTTACATCGTTAATTACCTACTCCTACAAGAAGCGATCATCGCTGGTGCACCGGACAACTAACGAGTGCAATAAGGAATTGAAGCTCGTGCGGTCTTATCAGCTTTCGCCAAGATCATCGTTCGCTTACGGGAGGTCCGTTATCTAGGTCCGTTCCCCACCCCTTACAGTGAACAGCTTTGCGAACACGCTAACTAACTAACCAGCATTTACATTGCTAATTGCACGAGCGTGTGAGTGTAAACCTTAGAGGTATCTCACCTCGCATTGGCTAAACCCCATACCTAATGAAAAAAGGCTGCAACTCTGCCTCTCCTACTTTCGCATACAGAAATCCACTCCTTCGAGCTTTGGGGGTTTGTTCAATGGGCTGCGAATCGCTTGAAGTGGATGAATATCTCGACGGTGTAAACTTAGACCGTTTGGTATTTACCTGGTTTGGTAAAGGTTCGCGTTATTCGACGACGCCATATTCCACGATCGTTGGATTTCACACTTGTTTAAAAATCGACTATCGCAATAGTATCCGCGCAGCGCAAGACTTTTTGGTGTAAACACTTGCGGTCACTCCGTCAATCTCTGAGATATTTAGCGTAGAATATTTGAAAATAATTCGAATGGTATAGGTACAAACGGACCGCGTTTCAGATGGCGATGGAACGCGATCATATAACCCGGAACGCGGGACTCTATCTTGGACAAGTTTTAAGGACGCGCTAACGAGCCGCTACGCGTATTCACAGTGCGGTGAAGTCTCCGCGCGGTGCGACCACAGACTGTCTTTTCTTTGCTCCTTGAAATTCCACTGTGGGACCCTACTATTTTTTTATACTGCCTCCATAGGTGGATCGTACACCTATGGGGTTCTGCCGTGGTCGTGGCTCTCAAGACCAGAGAAGCCATAATGCTTGCAGGTATGGCCGCAGGGGTGTTTCCCAAACGCTTGTGAAGGGACCTCCCTGCCCCTGCATCGGCTCCCCATGCGTCTAACCGCCTAGCTGCTGCAGTCCCTCGGCCCTTTCCGCTTTCGTACCCCATGGCTTTTCGTAATGATCTCTTTAGCAGGTTTTATTGCCCAAATGGCGTTTGACTTTTTCCCTTTCTCTGTTGCTCGAATTAATATGATAATTACCGGAAGTTTTGACCTCGAATGATTATGTTTGATATACCTACCATAGGTATGATGAGAGGTGGGAGTGATCTAATTAAACGTAAAATGAAGAGAAATCAAGGTTTATCCGGTGTATGGTTATGAGCTGCGATGAGATCCGGATGTTTTTTAATACTAGAAAATTATGAAGTCCAATAAAAAGCTGAGAGTTAATTATTACCAATTAAGATATTATAGCCGTTGCTTTTTATTTCATTCTTATTTTTTGTTAGCCTTTCTAATTAACAAGACAAATCACGAAGGCTTGCTTCTGTAATAATGGGATAATCAAGTTCTGGTTTCAAACTCGCACTTCAATTAAATGGCCTGACCACTGAAAGCGTGCGTTGCAGGACATAAAACTCCTCGTATAAGTTTACAAATTTACAACCCTCGTTCGGACTCTATACACATGTGCGCGGTTCAGTTATCTATATACCTATATACCTACATAGTAATAAAATCATACTCGCTTAACACGAAATGGGAACGACAACCGCATAAAAACTAAAATTAAGCGGTTTGCTTCACTTTTATATCATGCTCTCGCACACATTCGTAAAATGATAATAAAATGTAAACGAGTCCGTGTAATGACACGTGTTGCGTCATGCGAACAGGTTACCTAACTTACCGACCGAACCCTACTTTTGAAACAAACAAAAAAAGGCTCTTCTCCCTGTAAGGTACCGGCCACAATACCGAGATGGCGTTCGCGTGGTTAGAGGCCACACCCGAGGCCTCCTTACACTTTGGCACAGCCACGGCTACCTCATGCTTCGCTGTGGCCGTTTATGGCTGACAACTTGGGCCGACCACGTGCTTACTCGACTTTCGTATACCGACATATGTATGCGTGTGTACATACGCTACGCTCCTTGATACGCGCTGTATTACGAATCACTTTTACCTTTACGGAACTAACTTTACCTGAACCTCTATACCTGTTCCTGGTCAAATACCTATACGTATACGTATACGTATAACTATACCTATACCTATACCTATACCTATACTTATACCTTATACCTACTTTTATACCCACGGGCTAATATGAAAGAGAGCGATATATGTGGCGAGGAGGAGGGAACTTGGGTGTGTTTGAACATACGCATACAAGAAGGCACAGGTTTCGTTAGTGAAAATGGTTTATTGTTCGAATTTATATTCATTATGTACAACGGTATGGGGCAATATTTACATTGGTGCAATTAGGCGGTCATTAGTGAGTTCAATTCAGCGATGAAATTCACGATGGTATTAACAATCTTCTGTCTCGATGGTTTTCCCTCGTTTTTTTTTCCATTAATGAAACAAATTACATCTGAGTAATTCACGTAGAAGATAAATAAATGAAACCTGCGAAAAAAGTTGAAGGATATTTCTATTGTCCGGTTATTTATATTCCTCTAGTATATGTATAGTACATACGGTGATACGTTATCTTGCGGGTGCGTGAAAGAGTGCTTTCTCACCATCAAGTTATACCTACTACCTTAAAACACCCGGGTAATTTTATCACGAGTAGAACTCACGCGACGTATCATACACGTACGTATACGTTCGCTGCTGCAGTGACAAGCAGCCCCTTAAATATTGTCAGAGTTAGGTATAAGTATATAAGGTATGGTATGGTATAATATAAATACTTCAGGGATAAACTAAATATAATTTTCTAAAACGTGATCAAATGCTGCTACAATTCTACCTCGAATACGAATACAGGGTGTGCGCGTCGCTGCCAATGAATGAATAAACAGGAAGACGATTCCGAAAACTTTTGTTACTTAGTCATTTCTTATTTACTTATAATACCATTCCGTCTCCAGCAGTGGACCTCCTTTGGAAGCAGTGATTTTATTTTTATTCACCTGCCTCGAGCGAGACCGGAAATAAAATTATGGGTTCCATTCAGGTATAGATGTAGCATTCTCCGAATTGCTTTTAAAGCACCTACACGGGTTGGTTTTTGTAATCTATGGTTGGGTAAAGTGAGAAGGGAAAAATAATAAGTCAGGTAAAAACATTCGGATGTTTGAGGTAATGGAAGTAACAAATGCGGAGATAATCAAGCGGTAGCTATATGTAGGTAGAGGTAGAGATATTAAATGTCTTGTTAATTTGATATGACGGCTAATTTGAAAAGGCAAATTTATACGCCATGACTTTTTTCCACCCTTTTACACTTCGGGGTTGGCCCTAAAATCCCGTAGTTCCGGAGGATTTCACGGCACAATAGACTTCCGCGCGATAACGTCGAGGCAAGATTTCGCGGGTGAAAAATTTAAACTCTGTCTCTCACTCTATATATTTCTCTCCGTTTCTCCCCCTCTCCTTTTCTCTCTCTCTCACTGTATGTTGCTGAGGGCAAGGAATACCGCGATGACAAAGTAGCCGTTATTGACCGTCTCTATTTTGTGACGAAATTGGCCTGTCCGTGAGTCGTAATATTATTTTTAGCCCGTTGCCTCCACCTCCACCTCTTCCCCCCCACCTGATCGCCCCTGGTCACCCCGGTGCCGCGGTCGTCCCCGGAGCCGTAACCATAACTCCTGGTGGCCCGCGTGGCGTGACGCCGACCATCCACTCGAACGAGTGCCCTCCGCTCACGCTGCCACAACGCATGCCACCAACTGACCAACTCCATCCAACGACACTAATCTTCTCTCTTCATTTTCTATATCTATCTCACTCTGTATACCTACTCCAATTCAATTCATCAAGAAAAAGAACGCAGGAGATCCTTCAGTTCTAAGTTATATACTGCCTAGGTCTAGTATGCCCACAGTAAAACGCACCAAACGCACATCGGCGAGGAGTAAATTAATTTTCTCTAATTCGGAGGGTCACTTCGTTACCGGAAATCATCAGGCGGCGAGGAGTGAAATTGTTTGCCGTATGCGATATGCTTCATCGTGGGATGATTCGAAACCCTATATTGCAGAGCAACCGAAAGAGAGAGAGAGAGAGAGAGAGAGAAGAGCATGTATGTATAGAGTGTGGATGATGTGGTGGTCCTTATGGGAGGCCAAGGCGCGCCTCGCAAATCATTCTGATGCATCACAGCGCAATTACACGGTAAGGCTTCATTTAAATCCGATAAATAAAGGCGCCTCTCGTTCCATCCTACCATCTATCTGGTATATCCACACAAACATATCACGCCTTGTGCACCTCTTCACTTTAAGTTGACGGTAGGTAGCCCCATGCACACCTTTCTGTGTATCTATGACACGAACAATAATTCCATAAGAGAGGACGTAGTCTGAGAAGTTGGGGGCAGTGAGCTCTTTGATGTCGTGGGAGTATCGGGCAGTCCATCAGTGACGCTCCCTTATAAACGAGGGTTGGTTACTTGTGAAAGAAACGAGAATTACCTACGTCTGTGATGTACAGTATAGAGTTGGCGGGTAGATATACCTACCTACCTACCTACCTACCAACCCTATATGAACCAGGCATCGGGACGCCTACTGACGATCGCGTGCCATGTGACGTCGTTAAACCCATACGAAGCATACCTTTACCTTTACCTTTACCTTTACCTTTACCTTTACCATTACCCTTCAGTATAGCAAACACTTACCTATCCCTTACCCATCTGGTCTATCAATCAGAGGGGTAAGTAGTAAGGTGTGTACAGGTGCAGAGTGAGTATATTTATGTATTTGGATCGGTAGTCCCTTGTGCGGAGACTCGAGTTGTTGAAACAAATAGTCTCCCTCCGGGACAAAGTACGAATATTTTATTTCCATTTATTTATTTTTTATACCGTGAATGTCTTCAATACGAGAAGGTCGCAATAAGACTGTCGCCAAGTGATAAGAGGGTATTTTTTCTTCACACTGATCCTAATATTGAAAAATTTCACCCGCGTTCACATATGGTATAGATAAGTATATTTATTGCGGGCTGGTATAATCGGGGTGGTCCGATGAGTTTAAACAAGAGGAATGCAAGGTATAACAGGAATAGTCTGTATAGTCTCGTTCTTATTATTATTCTTTTGGGTTTGGTGGTTGTGCGCGGGCAAAGCATAGGTATAACGTAGGTATATAATACCTAATGGAGCGAGGAAGAGGTGCAGGAGAAGAAGTGGGACGAGGACGAGGTAGAGATGCATGTGTGTAACGCCATACATCATCCCGCGTCGTTCGAGAAACCAAAGGCCACCGCAGGGTGCGTTACCATACTTCTTAAATATATACATATATACGAGGATACTCTAACCTATAACGTGTTCCATTGGTCCTGGGTATTCTGGGTCGTTCCACCTACGATCTTACCTTCGCGTGGGTACTAAACCATAGACTATCCAGACTCGACACTCGTTCTATACAAACAGTTTTAAATTATCATCTCCTTAAGAAAAAAATGAGGAGGAATAAAGAAACGAGAACTATGTACTTCCACGGCAGGGTGCGTCTCTCCATCGCGACGTATTTATTCTATCGTAAATTCGTCGACGGTCGATGGAACACTCTGCGGCGAGTCAGTTGAAAAGAGCACCCATTGAACGTGGCCCGCCTAGGTTTTAATTTTGCGATTTGTGGCGCCAAAGGTGGAGTGCAGTGTTTGTGTTCAACTTTGATACGGGCTTCATATACGAAGGGTATTATATATTATAAAAACGTCCGGTGAAAAGGAGTCGAGATCTCAGCGTGGTACCTGAGCGGCAACCTGGTAATGAGCCGGCCCCCGACCAAGAGGAGTTGATATCCCCCGTGTAGGTTGCTGGTGGCTAGTGGCTGGCTGTGGTTATGGTTGGTCGTGTCGACGGGTAAGAAGAGAAACAGGGACTCACCGACCGCGAATCACGAGCCGTTCGTTCACCAGGTTTGAGTCAGGTGTTCGGTTCGGTACGAGGCTCGAGGTCCGAGGTTCGAGGTTCGAGGTTCGAGGTTCGGGGTTGAATTCCTCATGATTTATCTCAGATCTGAGATCCGACGATTATTTAACCGTTCTTAGGAATTATTTCCTGTATACCGATTTCTGATCCCGCGGAACGTGACGAATTTTCTCCCTCCTTTCTTATCGCCAGACCCTAACGAACCAACAACTCGATGAAATAGGTATACTCGTCCCCTGCTTTTCTTCTACTCCATTTTGTTTATGTTTTTTTTTTTTTTTTATTTTCTCTGATGAGTATCTGCTCACACGCGAATATTTCAGCCATGCCGAAAGGACCAAGGTAAGACTTGAAGGGAGGGGACGAAAGCGCTGTTTCTCCCAAAAACCAGTAAGGATAATGTGTACCCCTGGCCGACCAGCCGCCACTATAATCAGTGATGATGACTGACTGAATTAAATTATCTATAATCGGCTCCCCGATCATCGTTCAGATCGCTCAGATCGGATGCTGCGAGAATGGGTGGACGTGACCTCGTGTGTGCATGTACGTCTGTGTCCATATGTGTGTACGTATGTGTTACTACAAAGGCTGCCAACCTCAACCAGTGGGTCTCATTTTCACTCATGTACTGCACCAAGTACATATATACTTATAGGTTTAAATTCATATTATTTCCTCATCATTTTTTTCTCAAAGGTAACAACTATCAGAAAAATGGGGACTCTCGACTTTCGGCTCTGAGGCAAATTGTTTAGATATATTATCGCGATAAAAAGGCAAAAAATGAAAGCAGAGAAAAGCACTGGAAAAAAAAAAAGAAGAAAACAAATTGCAAGAAAAAGAAAAACAAGCGTCACTATCGTGCCGCCTTCTCTTTCTCCTGCCGCCTTTACGTTTTTACCATGATTCTCAACCCCCCCACATCGGTTGCCCCCGGATCCACTATACTCGACGAGCAGTTTGATGCACGGTTGAGATACCGTCGAGCGGTTGGTCGAGCCATCGCGGTTTGTCGGAGGCAGAAAAGGCAAGAGAGGCGAGGCAGGAAGGCCAAGCGCGTTAAAGCGAATGCGAAGCGTTCGGCAAACATCATTAAAATTTTCGCTTTTGGAACGCACGTAACGTACCGTAGAGTCCCGTATAACGTAACGTAACTCGGTGGACCTCTACACCTTCAACCGAGTACATAATATAGGGAGGAAGGCAGAGTGGGGGAACGTTCCGACCGCGGTGTTCCTCCCGGTAGTTATTTCACAGATTTAGTGGGCACACAAAGGCGGCGCGTGCTGATAATGCTGCTTGAACCACCCCCTTTTACCACCCTTCGTAAACCATCCCTTATACCAGCTACTTCTCTCGCAAAATCCTATCTATCTCTTACTCTTGCTCTTACTCTCTCTCTCTCTCTCTCTCTCTCTCTCTCTCTCTCTCTCTGTCTCTCTCCCTTTCTCCCTCTCTCTCGCACACCCACATTTTTTCTCCTTGATTTTTATTTTTATTTTTTGTTCTCTTCCGTTCCCGTCCACAAATTAGTTCACCGAACCCCGTCTTCCAACCTCTCATATACTATACCACCGCGTATATTTTCCTTGATGGAAAATCTTCTCTCGGTGAGAAAAATTAATGACCAAGTGCTCTCGTCAAGTGTGATGTACCGTTTTCGTTTATAGTTATATATGTATATGTATAGATATCAATATCCACACTGTAGTTATATAAATACTTCGGCGAAGAAGCGATAAACGATTTACGTCGATGTACTATACCTATATATATGTATACAACAACTCCGAGTAAGCGAGTGTAAGAGAATTCGTAATTCCGAGACAGTTTTACGAGGCTAACTTCGATCGGACGGGACATTACGGCGAAAGAGATCTGCCTACCCCAACACAGTATATGTTAGAGGGTAGGTATATCTATAGGTGAGTCGGGAATTCAATTCCCAGTCATTTAAACCCCCTAAACCGTAGCCGCGTCTTAATTCTATTCCGGCACCAGTCGTACGCCTTTTGTCTCGGCTTACTAGACGGTAAATTACTGCTATTCTCGGTGGTTAAACTCGATCCTACAAGACGATTATATTAACCGGCAGCGGTAATGTTATTCCAATGAAATTTGATCAGTTATGTAGATTTTATGAAAAAAAAAAGAATTTATAAGCAAATAAATTTCGATCAATATTCTTAAACGTCTGATTTGTTCAATCCAAGAATTGATCACATCCGTGATGTTATGTTAATACGATGTTGTAAAAATGTCCACGATCCCTGAGAATATGAGGTATACTGGTATACATGAGGAAAACTCTCCTTAGGTACCTATAACGCAAAACGCCTTGCAATCATGCAAACTCGATAAATTGGAGGTCTATAAGAACGCGGTTGCTCGCGCACAGGATCGGATTCCGCGTATGATAACCAGGTAGGAAGAAGAACCTCGGCTAGAGCAAGTGCAGGGTAGGTGGGTATATAATTCGATCTAAGGTTAAACGCGCCCTTTCGGTTAAATAGCAATCGATAGTAGTTATACCCATATATCTAACTACGTAGCTACTTAATATACTATAGATATACAGTTACAAGAGGTCCATATTGCTTAGTTCGAAATCGCATCTCGCATCTCGCATCAGGTGGTCGGGCTGGTCGGTCGGTGGTCAATGTGTTCTTGGGCCGATTGGAGCGGTAGGTTGTAGGAGAAAGGGTCAAAAGTGGTGGGAGTTTCGGAAAGAGAGAGAGAAAGAGAAAGAGAAAGAGAGCGAGAGAAAAGAAGGAAAAGAGGAGAGAAAGAGAGAAAGAGAGGTTTGGGGCGGAGGCGGGGAAGAGGTAGTCGGTGATGGACGCACTCTGCTGCACTCCCATCCTTCCCTTGCTTTGCCTTTAGTTTTGCTGGTGCCTCGGCGTTGAGCAACTTTTACCTTCCTTGTCTTTCCTGCCTGGGATAGTACGATGCCCATGCAGTTTCAGCCCCGACTGACCGCCCAATAACTCCGACGACGCTAAATAGCATTCAGATTAAAAGATCCGATCGGATGTATGCCAATTCGTTCCTTAACAGGTGTGCTGTACCCCTTAATGCTAATCGATTGTATTTTTTATCTTCGACCATTGTGGGGTATAGTTATCGCGATAGACATGAAAACTAATTATACTTTGATAGGCGTAGGAGTGCGGAAAAAATTGATAACCAAATGACATGAAATAACTAATTGTTAAACTACGAGTTTTATCAAAAAACATCAAGTTTAGCTACGGGTGGAGATATGACGAAAGTTGAATGGCTAGTGGGTGTAGGTAGGTATATATGTATATATCTGCCATCTAGTAATATAAAAGAGACCCGTGAGTGAATACAAATATGGTGTACCGCCGGTCTTTCATATCTATGGATCTAAATGAGACAGAAAACGCCCATTAGGGAAGGTGTTACGAGGAGATAGTAGGGCTAGCGACAAAACGTTAAATATATATGCAATTCTAATTTTAATAACCATCGCACCATGGCACACATATATATGCAAGCTCAGTATTTGCCCATAACTTTCAGTCCGTGGCTTGATTGTTAATTAAAGAAGGAAAGCTCAAGGTTCTCTTTTCTTATTTCACTTCTTTCATCTCCTTTTGATGGACTCGATCATTGAATGATATTTTCACACCATACCTCAGAATCCCGTGTGTGTGAGTACACGAAAGTAGTGAACGAAATTCGGGGATTAATTTTGCGACTCGGATTAAATCATAGGGAAAGTAAATATCTTGAATAACTTCTGAATCTATAAATTATAAAATTTACGGCACACATCAAAGCTCGCTAAAAATAAATCCAAACTGCGCTAGACGCGCTATTCGTGGCTCATTCATACCGCAAAATACCAAAGCGTGGGTCTTGGAAAGCAAACGCAACTATACATATTATTATACACACACGGTGGGGACGGCGCATACCTACCATGCGCCCAACTCTCTTGACCCATAAACTATAGAAACAAGTTCCTATGCTCGTTCTTCTTGTAGCATAATATCACTCGCGTTCGCCCAAACCCTTGAGATTAAAATTACTTCCTATTGTGTTACTCCCGGGTTGTAATACACACATTCAACAGAAATCTTCACATACTCAACTACAATTTTTCCTCCGTACCAGTGGAAAAAAAAAAAAAACGAAATGAAGGAACAGTGAAATGTTTCACTTTGTCCAATGAAAAATTAGAAATCTTTATATCTAACTGAGCTTTCGTGCGTGAATTGGAAATTGATTCTTATTTAAATTTGAAACAGGATCGCGTGCGAGAGAAATCTTACTTACAGAATTCATTCTTCCGGATACTTACATCGGAGTTTAGCATAATTCATAGACACGGTAGCTTATCATATGCGTATATCTGTATATCGACAGCGACATACGCATCAAGTCACGTTCGTTCGTTATCCGATGGGTAAAAAAAAATCGAAGTCAGTTGGACGATCACATACGTGTGTGTAGGTATGCAATGACTGTATACACACCTTCCTGCAGGAAAAATATATACCTGTTTATAATATGACCGTGTATATATGTGCATCGTTGGTAGGAATTATGATGATGTGACTTGAATAATTTGTCTCGCGAACGTGAAGAAAAGACAAGTAAAACAGAAAAAAGGGCAAGAAAAAAAAATTAATAATAACCTGGGGCAAAAAATGACGTTAAAAGAAATACAAAAGGAAAAACAGATCGAGAACCAGATCAAGATCGTGACCTCGAGCTTGATCCGAAGTATTACCTATATCGTATATAAGTTCACAGTCTCGACCGCGTCCCTTGCTCTCTACTTCTCTCCTTCTATCCGACGCGCCGCTGCAGCATTCATGTTTATAAATATTGGTAATAACGTGGTAGAGAGAGGTCTGGGTCCGTGTTGGTATAACAACTATACCTATCTACCTACCTAAAACACCTACGTGTAATAAAATATGCGCGCGTGTCTTTTGCCGAGGCAAAACTGCCGCGAGACGCCCTTCGATCAGAGATTCTTTTGGGCGCGAGACTATATAACCCCGTCCTCATCCTCATCCTCATTCTTCTTCTCCTCATCCTCCTCATTCTCCTCTTCTTCCTTTGCTGGTGCAGTTCTCGTCGCTCGATAAAAGAGAAATAAAATCGTTCGGTCTATTAGCATACGATTGGCACCGTCCGTCTTAATGTTACAGAGGGTCCCCCCCCCCCTCGCGCTTTGTTTCACTGGCCTCTATCTTCCGGACCGAGTGTTTATGTCCGTGTTTCCGAAGGCAGCAGCGCACGCGCCAGATCACAGATCTCGTAATCTTTTAGTTTCTGGTTGCAATAACATTCGACCTTCCAACTTATCGAACGTGTCATTTGCAAACCAGTATTTCGCGAATTAAATCCAGTTCTAAATCATTAATTGTCATCGGTCATTCAGCGATAAAAATTCTTCGAACTCTCCGAGAAGAATTCAGCCTACAGGAAGCTTAGTTCTACGCTACTTTAACGGATCTCATTTCGCACAAGAATCCTAAGATAATTATTTATTCCATATTTTTTGTCAGAAAAATAGTTTTTTGCCTAATTATACCGAGTTTCATATTTCTCTATAACCAATATCCTTCTGTCGGTACACCTACATCTCTTCGATTACTTTTCATGTCTACCCCGGTAGAAACTTATACACCAACGAATTTCTACAAATTTTTATGGACTTTGGAATATTTGATAGTCTTCCTCAAAGAAATTGCAGACTTTTGTAATTTTTTGGAAAAATTCGGTGTTTTTGATAATCAAACTATGAAAAATACTACAATTTCTCAAGTTGCAATTTCCCTAATAATTCGTGGCATTATTTACACTACCGTGTACAAAAATTTTGCTGCTTTTCGCTTATCTCATTCGCTCCATACTGCAGCGTTTGTTTTCCGTATAAATAAACTGTGAACGAGTAGGTGGGTATGATACACGTGTCGAGAAGAGTTTTTCACATTTTCTACAAATTTCTTACTGCATCATAATAAGCGCGGTGAAAATTTCTGAAAGATACAATATATCGAAGCTCTTTATTCGGAGTATGAAAAATACCGCGAATAACACAATGTGCGAAGAAATACCTGCTGAAAATTGACGAAATTCTAAAGGTTTACTATATTCAATGAAAGATCTCGAATCAACAGAAACCACTTTTGATTCGGTCTGTACCTTCGCTCGGGCGGCACCATAATACCTCATCTTATATCTACGAAAATCGGCCGTCGGAACGCAGGCATAATAATGTTGAAAACTTGACCCAGCCGTGGTCAAGTTAAATAACGGCGTTTCAAAATTGTCGGTGAAAAATGTGTAAAAAATAATGAAAAATTCTCAAGGATTTCTCAATCTACTTAACGGTTATCGGCATAAATAATATGGCTTATTTATCTGTGCCTACATATATACCCTAAAACTGTTAGAAACTTGATCCCGATAGGAAAACGTCGCGTGAAACTTACCTACGTTCCGAATATGCGATGCGTGCAGCAGCTCGCGCGGTGGGAATAGGAATGATATAGGGTTAGGTTATTTGACGTGAACGTGATTTCTCTAGGTATATGGATCGAAGAGTCATATAACAAACAGCTCGCGAGCGTCTTTTGGCGTGGGTATAGATTCTTTGTTACTAAATAACAATGATTTACTATGCTTCGAGTATGAGTGATGGCGTCGCGCACCTCGCAAAGATGGCTATCGTATCTCCTGCTCTCGAGTATAAGATACCTACGAACGCTGCGGGATTCGATGCTTCTTTCGGTCCATTCTTCGTCTCTCGTTTTCCCTTCCGCGTCAAGGGGTTGACTCTAACTTGCCTCAGACATTATGTCACGGCACGAGCTTTTCCTATTTATTTATACCCACTGACGTATCCAGGGAGGCTCTTTTTATTCCGAGTATATACAGGGGATGCTAATATCTGATACCTACTCTGACCTGGTTGTCTATTAAAACTGTCTCAAACGCTATGACAGCGTGTCTCTCAGTTTATTTTATTCTTTGTCTCGGTTCACGGCCGCTAACGAGAAGATCGTGTACAAGTTTCCACTGCTCTGAACCGGGAAGC
The DNA here is from genome assembly GCA_963978835.1 of Tenthredo scrophulariae. Lineage (NCBI taxonomy): Eukaryota > Metazoa > Arthropoda > Insecta > Hymenoptera > Tenthredinidae > Tenthredo > Tenthredo scrophulariae. The sequence continues at coordinate 14,277,940 of OZ022234.1, forward strand.
GGATGAATAAACCGAATTCAATGGTACGATTTGATTTACGACATGGTCCAATCCGAACCAGTATTATATCCTACCTTCCTTCGTTTTAGGCTATAAAATTCATTGCCCCTAATTAACGTTGTAAACCAATGTTAAAACTACGACAGTGCAGGCTATAGACAGTAAACAAATATACGTATACAAATTTACTGAGTAGGTGCGCTAGCCGAGGTGAACTTTGTTACATGTATAATGACAGATGAAAAAGTTGTAACAAAAACGACGGGATAAAAAACGCGCAATAATAACCACGCGGCTTGTTATATCGTGTTTTCAAAAAGTCTCTACCTGCCTATATTACACAATATATACTTGTTTCAGCAGACACACACAACGCGCGTTAATCTAACAGTTCTATATTCAAACCAACTTTGTCACAGCTCGTGAGGCACGTTAGAAGCTAGAAGCTAGAAGCTAGAGCCTAGAGTAGAGTGGTAAAATAGATTTCCGTATGTGAACCCGCGATCAAAAGTGTTTTCACTGTGACTACGAGCTAGCTAAGGCTACATTCACCACGTAGGTTAGGTATATGCGGATGGACGGACTGACTGGTGGTCGTAAATTTTCAAAGACCAACTTGAACGGGACGTGTTAATGCAACGCAAGGATAGCGCATAGACTTCACGACGGATGCACCCAACCCTCTTTAGCGTTGGCTATACAACGATTTTGGATTTAGGTAAGGCTAGCTTGTATAGGATAGATAAAGCTTTGGTTGGTTTGATGATTTCTTATAATACCTAGTCGATATCGTCGCGTAACTCGCAGGACTTTGATTTGAGGTAATTTTCTTATTTACAGCTACACTGCACGTTAAATAAATTTTCCTCAATATACGGTAAAAGTTCATTAGTTTTATTTTATAGATGAAGACAAACGATCGAGAGACACAACTGATACAGCAATTTAGAAGCACGAGGTTTGCAACGGTCGAGGGATGCGAAGTGACTGAAGCTCCGACGCGAGTCTAGAGGTTGGAGGAAGGAAGCAAGTACATAAGGAAGACGCCGTATTTTTGAAGGCAAAAATAACTGTAAATGTTATTTCTATTGTAGCTAGAGACTAGACGGTCGTTTTACGACTTTTCCACGGTAAAAAAAAAGAAAAAAGTAACGGTCTTGCACGCGGTGTAGTTGTAAACGGTTTATAGGAGGGCCTGGAAGAATTGAGGTTCAGAGCTTAGCGCACCTTGACACATTACGTTGGGTCAAATAGTCTCGAGCACGCGGACGAGCGAACGGACACGAACGTGACTACGGAAACGGAGCCGACTTATTAAGCTATTTTATTGCACCTGGAATGAGGAGAAAGAACAAGAACAAGACGAAAAAGAAAAAGAAGAAGAAGGAGCAGAAGAAGTGAAAGAAACAGCCTTGGTATGTATAAGTCGGACGAGAATCATATCGCCGAATTATAAATTAGATATAATTAAGATATAAAGTGAATATAAAGATACAAGTATTTTTTTTATTTTTATTTCTTTAAATTATTTTCTATCACTAAAATTAACATAATATTCGTACGCATGTGTAAACCGAGTGATTCTTTGTTTTCTTCTTGTTCGTTCCTACGATATCTCGCTAGACGCAAGTTGAATATAACGACTAGTTAAGCTACATGACCACGTTTAGTAAGCAGTAAATCAAAGAAAAGGCTACTTACAATTCTAGTGAAACCAATTTGGTATTTAAAAAAGGCGAAATAAACACGAATATATACGAATTACTACAGCGGTTATTAACACTAACGCTAATCAACGGTCATGAGCCTATAATTATATACACACGATCTGAAATGTGCCTATTATGTACATAATATGGTTTACGCTTCCATATATTATGTGTCTATAATAGATATACCTTTACTCCTGTTTTCTTAATTATTAAAAAATGATAACAGTCTCGTAAACGAACTATATACATACACACACCCACCTACCTACCTATAGCGTTAATGTAATAAATGAGTTTGAAAAATTGAAGCCGGAAGTTGTTTGATTTCAAGGTAGAATAAACCCGTCTGGAATCGGAACAACTATAGTATACTTGAAACTGAAATATATTTCTTGTTAATTAATTACACCGGTAGAGGATTTAATAATCGCGTAAATTATCATCATAAAACCACGTGGAGTGGTTCCATCCTACAAACTCACAGAGGAGATTTTCACCCGCGATTTGATACAGCCGGCATATAATACCTATGTCTAAAGTAAAACGAGAAAGACAAACGGCCGCGGCTCGGTGTTCGCGCGCAGTTCTTATGGCATGATAATAATGGCCGTGTAATGTTGGTTGTCGCCCTAATAGCCCTCAACGTGTTAATAAATACGCTCGGTGAACAATTCGTCATAATTTTTGTCCACAGGGATTTGATCGAGTGCGTCGTTTAAGTCGGCACGTTCGCCCGCACCACGAGCACGACGACGGGAATTACGATCCACATCATCCCTACGTACGTAGGTGCGTACTGTTTATTTTATACGTATAGAGATATGCAGGTAGTATGTATTATACGTATGTGTATAGTCTATCCTTTCGCCGAAGTTCTTCGGAGGTCAGAAGGGTTATTCGTCGGTTTATTAAATCGCTGAAAAGTGTTGAAAACACAAAGTTTTGCGATTAGGGCGCGATTAGATTTGTTTTCGAAAATTCATGTACGACTATTAGCAAAATCTTATCGCGTACCTATTCTATGAGTATAACTATACTGACAAAAAATGTGATTCTATTAAACCTATGCGACGTATCTAATACTCTTTGGACTACAAGATTTATTAAGTTCTATAACTTTTCAATACGCTTTTAAACCTCGGATCATTCGCATTTATCTTTTTTATATTCACATCGTGAAACTAACTTTGGAGTTTGGCAACCCTGCAACGTTTATATATTTCAGATTCGTCTGCCCACCCGGCTAACGTCTAGTAGAGAATATGACTTATCTTCTGTTTTTCTTCGTTAAATCTTGTATATATATTATATTACTGCATGATAGTCGGTAAAATTTTCCCCCGTAGTTGGAAATTTCACGTCAAAATTATGAATCAAAGACTCGGGAGATGAGAAATGAATACAACAATAAGCCAAACTATATACTTATATGAAATTTTTGTAATCACGGAAAAGGCTTGAGCAAAGACAGAATATATGATTCTTAGATATACCTATCTTGGGGTATAAATTAAATTTTAATTTCTTATGTTCTCATACGAGGCTGCCCTCGCTGCACAGTTAAGAAGCGATTGTTCTACCGTTTCCTGAATACATTAAAAATATTCAAATTAGAAATAATTCCATCTGCTTTTGCCGATCTCGTCTACAGCTACGTCTGTAATAAATTTCCAACATTTTATTGCCCAATTCATTTATTCTGAATTCAAATAATTTTTTTTTTTTTTTGGTTGTGATTTCATTCGTTCATATATTCATTTACTTATTAGTTTGTTTCATTAGTGTTATCATTTTTGGTTCTTTCTTTTGAATTTTTTTGAATTTTTTTTTTTTTTCATTTTTCCTTTTTTTTCCAGACACATTGCGTCGAGAATCGTGAGCATAATTTTACAGCATAGCGGTAATAGCCAGTAGAAGGTTAAGCCTTAAGACGCGACCTTTTAACGGTAGTGGGTACTTTTACAAGATAGATAATTGCGTCGAACGGTTGGGCAACGTCGCTAAGCGTTTCTTCTTTAGTCAGGTTTTAAACTCTCAGGGTGGCAGGTGCTAGACGTAATGGCCGCCCATCGGGGGCAGGCAAAACCGGGAACTCGACGGTGCAGGTTTTTATATATATACCCATATATATATATATATATATATATATATATATATATATATTATACATATACATCTCCAGATATTGAGATATGATAAAGTATGTAAGTGATGAACGTGGATATTTATTAGCTAATGCAGTAGCTGAATGTGTATTTTTTTTTCTTTCTTTTTTTTTCCCGGTTCATTCATTCTAATTATATAAATTTTATTGAACGTTAATTAAATTCAATGCCGATAACTTCATTTAATTTCCAGTATTTATACCGAATACTTTATATACTATACAGAAATAATCTGACTGAATCAGGGGACCTGTTTTCCTATTTCATTTCAAGTTTCGAATCACCGACGTGTTTCACAATACGCGATTTATATCTATACATTCTAAACCAATACTAGCTATACCCACTTTTTATTTTTATATATTTTATATTTTATTATTTTCAACATTTACGTACCCATAGGTCAAACACGCGAGATATTCACTTATATTCAGAATTCGTTGAAACGGTGAAACTATTTAACTGATATAATCAATTTTTATTCAATTTATCACTATCTATATGTATATAAATATTCTACAACGTTGGATTTCATTCGTGAAATGATAGTTAATTACCTGATTCGCGTGTTAGTATACTGAACATCTTTTTCATACTTCTTTTTTCTTTTTTGGTTTCTTCTTACTTATTTGATTTTTATTACTTTTCGCAACCACATCAGATTCCTAAATCTAAGAAGACATACGATTTCAACGTTAGCAACCGAGACGCGATTACATCTCCAACTGATAGAGACATTCAACTGATACAAATTGTAATATTAATTACAAGCACCGGCATACCGCCGCGGCAGTTAATTTCCATTACTGGATTATAACGATGTGAATCAAACAAACAAAAAGAAAAGAAAAAAGAAAATTCCTGAACTAATTTATTTTATAGCCAAAAATTTAGGCACAGTTATTGACCCACGTATATGTATAAATAATTATCGCCTGCTGCACGAAATAGAGAAACCAAACAGAAGAAAATAAAAAAAAAAACAGAAACCAATCCGATTACGGAATGGTTAGCCTAATCGACTCGAGTCACGTTAAACTATAAATAAAAATAAAAATCGTATGAACTGTAAATTGGTGTTATTCCAGAATAAACTAAATTCTCACATCGTATGAGATACATCTAAGCGTGGGAGTTAACGCTGAATAGTCATCCATCGCTTTGTATGTACATATATGGCCGGTGCAGAGCCTCAAAACAAGACTAATGTTTTTCGAATGTATAGTAGCCGCTGGTTTATACGCACCCAACCAACGGTGGAGTCATAAGAGGGCATTGTAAGTCATACAGAGTTACCCGTACGTCAAACTCCTCCATCCGGACATTGGTTTATGCAGCTACACACAACGACAATCGGTCCAACCGCAGTCATCTACACGCACTGGCTCATCAGGTCGAACGCCCCAACTTCCATCCCCATCCCTATCTCTATCTCTATATCCCTGCCCCTTTATCTATTATGGTAGAACCTTAGAGCCTACCTGTGAAAATCTACGTCTACGCCCTGTGTGTATATATACCTATATAATTCGAAAGATATAGGCTAAGCCAAATGGACCAAATGGTCTCACCGCGCCGGTCCGGTCTTTACTTCTTTCCGTAAATTATTCTACCCGATAAAATAATTAATGAGTATATTGACCCGCCGGTTCCGATAGCTGTGAGATCTTTTCACACAATTTAAATAACTTTACGAATTTGGTTAGTAAAATGGTTATATTCAACTGTAGGATAGAGATATATATTGGCATTTCGACGACCAATCTTTCGAAATACAGTTATGCAGTTAAGTATATTATACAGTGTCGAAAATTAGAGAGTTCTTCTATTTTATCTCTCCTTTTTTTTTTTTTTTTTTTTTTTATTTGACGTGGGACTGATTTTATTCAGACAAGCCTGCTGACATCCGACGGTAATTAATTAACCTTAGTAGGTCGATTTATCGGTAATAGGTCTAGATATAACAGGGTATGCTTAACAACGCTCGATCGTTACAAATTCCTACTGTCTTATTGGGTATTCGTATAAGTACTCCTCCAAGTCAAGGGTGATAAATTTAATCGAAGCAACCTGCTGCTCGTTTACCTATATGCGTATAATCTGGTCACTCGCGAACTGGGTGATAAGATAACGCAAGTAATAGGCAAACAAAAAAGCAGGAGAACATGGAAAATGAGGAAGGTGAATATAAAGTTCCATTCTTCAAATAATCACCGTGTTTCCAGGCAGCGTAGTTCCTGTCTACCTTCGCGAATAAACATCTCAATTATACATCTGTATGTATAAGAAGGCATCTATAATATAACACATTTACCGAAACAAATATAGTATGCAATTTTATCTAGCGTAATAGGCTTACAAACGGGGAACATCAAAAGCCGCATACAAATGTAGAGAAACATTCCCAAGATCGGCGTATCCCAGTTTAACATACGCGGTTAAAGAATATAAGAAATAATGTAGGGAGGAGGATGCCTACTCGATAAGACATACAGAAAAATAAAAGGTTCACGTTACGAAGCAGCTATCATACAGTAATGTGATGTGGACGTGGTTCTGTATAAATGCGTGTAAGACACACTCGAGAAAGCTTACACAGTATACCTTATACACCACCTATGGTGTAGAAAGACCTGTACGTATTACTGGAGGGCCTCCCGCGCTCTACGTCGGTCGGTCGGACGGTCGGATAACGTTGGTGGCGGGTAGTAGCACGAGAGTGGGATACGACTGAGGGGTTGAAACGAGGCAAGCTGCGATTTCGCCGTCGTAAACGTCAGCGTTATACGGTTACAGCGCTGTTCGTAGCTGGTTTATATTGAACGAGCTGGCGACTCCCAGAGGTATACCCGCGGCATAACACCTACCTCTCCCCCCCTACACATAGGTATACGTACACATATCCATATCCATATCTCTACATTTCTACCTACATATATACACAAATGTTATACCGACATCTAGCAAGGTCCTTCACTGCTGCAGTGACGTCCAACGCCTTTTAAACAAATTTACGAACTGTTTAATAATTCAAAATTTCATTCATGTCTCATTATAAAATTACGGTCGTAGGTGTATAAATTCCTTCTGAAAAGTTTATTATGGGTGTAAGATTTTTTTTATTTTTTTTATTTATTTATTTTTTTTTTGTTTAATCGATTCATAATTTATTTATAGACTTGACAGAGGCTTTCCTCGATTCGAATAATCACTCGGTTGTGTTATATGCGTGTATTTTGTATGTGATTATAGCTGCAGTGCCTACACCAGGCCCGACCGCAGACGTGCGTGAGAGAGGGATATATAATACGAGGAGGAAACCGCGTGGCATTTACGCGGGAAACGAGGACCTACTATCCCAAGACTCTCAGCAAGGTTTAGAGCGACGTTTTCATTCATACGAATACATCTGTACGCTTGTATATAATATAGAACTGATATTCTTTGCCCTTTTATGATTCTCTTCAAAAACAATCTCACAAAGTCAACAATTTCTCTTTTCCGTCTTTATTATTATTATTGGAAGGTGAGGAAAAAAAAAACAAAGGAAGAACAAGATTTCGGTCTTTTTTTTTTCCGAACACTCGGACAATTCAGTAACCCAATTCCACTTCCAGATATTCAGAACTTTTTTTCACGTCCATCCTTCTTGCAATAGCCATAAGCACCGATAAGTTTCCAAGTCGTTTAAAATCGCGAAAATGACGGTATCGCATAAGGGACGTTGAATAAGATATAATGATAGTTTATCGAGTCACTGTCTCTTAATGTACTTTTAAAATGGTATCCTCTCCAAAGTCTGACGTCTATAACGAGGTGAATTTTGGGGTGCGAGTAAAGAGTCTGGTCGCGGTATGGGGTAGGTACAGTCAGGGGTTAAAGATAGCGCTCGCCCTGTCCTACTCCTGCAGTCTCACGCCCTCTAATTACCCTATAGATGTAGCTTCTTCGAACCACCCCTCCTACCGGCCCTCGATAGGGGACCATAAATATAAATCGCATCTGCGGAAGGTTCGGTGAAAGTGATCCAGCTACCTACCTAGAGGAAGCTACTTATACTATGTACCTATACATATACCTACACACTTATTATATATCACCATAGGTCCGACAAGGTAAGCGATTCTGTCGCGTAACGTATAATAGGTATGGGTAGCAACCCAAAAAGGTGATCGCATAAGTTATATGCCATCCGTTTCGCTATACTATAATACGACTCTCTATCAAAGGCGCCAGCAAGCTCATACACTTATTTACAGACATCTCTATCTATTATACACATAGGCATAAAATCTATTACACCATTTGCCTGAAAAGTAGGTACACCTACCGATGCGTATAATGGGCTTATTTTATGTCCCCAAAAGCTACGTAGGGACAGGAATGAAGTGGATTCAATGGGTCCTCGACGAGATGGGCGTGAGCCCGTTCTGTATCTATTATTTTCTGAACATACACCTCTTTACGAATTCGATAACTGTTTTTCTGTTTATTTTCACATTAGGTATATTCGTCTTTCGTCTAATCTTTGAATGCGAAATATGCAATTCTCGTTACCGCGGTTCTTTTGAATCAGAGATTAGGTACACAGGCGAATGGGGCTGGTGGAATCCAGTGCAGTGCAGTGCAGCTCACGCGAAGTAGTGGATGAAAAGAGAATGAGGAAAAAAATTCCAAGGGCTCGGACCGAACCAGACCGCAGGACCACCAGCAGCACTAGCACCAACAGCGAGAGGTTGAGAGAGGGAAGGAAGCAATTCAGTGCCACGGGTGGGTAAGAGAGACACAGAGAGTAGTCGAAAAGTGAGATCAAGCTGGGCTCTTCGTTATGCTGTATACGTATAGCAGTGATTATATCTATTCGAATGTATGCGAGAGACAGAGAGAGAGAGAGAGTGAGGTAAAAGGACCATGACTCTCTGCCATACACAGCTTCTACGTGGGACAGAGAAGAGACTAGAAACAGCTGACTGCCGGAATTCGGGTTCCGGAGGGGTGAGTTGTTACGGGAGAAAGGCACTTGAACGGTTGAACCCCAATTGGATTGTCTCCCTTTGCCCTTCGCGCTGTATCTCTTCCCTATATAGATACGATTAAACACAAACTTACATGCATTGTGCACCGTATAAATACAATTGATGCAATTACATTTATAAATTCTATACGTTACCTAATTTATACTATATCTACTCACGCGTATCTATATAGGTGAGAATTATAACGCGCACTTGACTCGACTATGAGGTTAGATCTGAGCTAGTATCTATGCCTACATTATCTTGTTAGCGTAAATTAATCGTCGTGAGTAAAATAATCGCGTTTATACTTGGCAAGAGACGAAAGCGCGAGAGCGAGAGAGATGAAGAGATGGAGCGACTCAACGGTATATAGCAGGTCGTAGACCAGAAGGACAAATTTACGATCAATTTATCTCTACTACTGACTCTCTGCTCGCACCCACGCCTCGTCTAGACTAACCCGATTGTTTTTATTACGATTCAAAGTGGAATTTCGGTCATACTAACGACCAAAAATCCCCTATAACCGCGTGGTACACTTTGTCACCGTACAATTATACACTCACGAAGATATACGCACACGGCACACGCTCGCACGCTGGGATACTACTTTGAATTCAATAAGCAGTCTTGTTTCGTCTAGGTATATATACCCAGCCGGGACTAACGGAGCGTGATCCACGTGCTTTTAAAACTTGTACCAAAGATACTTGTTGTGATACTCTCGCGCCCCAAAATGGAGATGCAAATTTTCGATAGGGTCGAAATGAAGTGTAGATATAGTATTGTGTATAAGTATTGTGGGGAAACTCACCTGCTATGGCCATCCAAGGGTAGAAGGTGTGATTCGCGGCGGGTTGCTGGTGAAGTTGAGTGGCAACCGGTTGACTAGCCGCAGAATTAAGACTGCATGTGTTCCAAGAAGACGCTAACGATCTCGATGATCCGTTGTTGCCGGGACTTGATGCGGGATCACCACCCACGAGGCTTCCGTAGCTACCAACTCGCGTACCCTCAGGTGTACATGCCGATGGTCTAACAACAGCGTTGCTCTGTCCGTTAGCGGCCGAGGTAGCAGATTGCCAAACGTCCTTGACCGCTGCCGCGGCCATTACAGCCGCGTATCCATTCTGGTGTGAAGATTGGTCTTGTTGTTTGCAGTCTTTAGCTGTTGATGATGAATAAGATGAAGTCGTATGTTCCGGTGTAGATGAGTATATCTTGCAAGCTGTCGCAACGCTAGCGTCGTACGGTGAGTCTTGAGGCGGTCTAGTATTCGTACCGCCGCCCGGATGTATCCCCAACGATGACGAGGTGTGATGATGATGTTGCGTCGATGCATACGGTGACATTCCTAAGCCGAGGGGAAAACTGCGATATGCGGCTGCCGCTGTTGCAGGATCATGATGTTGGGCACCAGCTCCACTCTGGTGATGGTGACTTCCGTAGAAGCCACCGGCGGTTTGCTCAAAGTAAGAGTTCATTATACTTCAATAATTATATATTTAGTTTAGTTTTACTTTTTTTTTATCACTTGCACTGTCGGAACACCGTCACTCGAAAATTGGTACGTAGGTGATTAATAGTTACGGTCACTAACAATGTAACATTTAATTAATATAATATATGTATAAGTGTATACATATGATAATAAAGTTCTCTGATACAACGACGTTTTATCGTCTCGCCTTCTTTCTCTCTCGCTCTCTCTGTCTGTCTCTCTCTCTCTGTCCCTATTTTTCTTTCTCCTCTCCTTCTATTTTTCACGCGCGTGTATCGGACGAGAAACAGGTGCAGTGTATATAATACGATTTGATGTCAGTGTCGGTTTGTTGGTGGTTGTAAGTGGGGAGTATAGAAGTAGAGGAAGCGGTTCTGTGAGTTAAAAACCGTTCAAGAGGCCGTAAAAAAAGAAGTGATCAAGTGTTAGGCATAAGCACAAATGACCGGTGGTATAGTAGTACCACGGTTTACGGTGACGATGATGGTGATGGTCGGTGAACGGGGGCCGCCGTCAATGTCAATAGCCTGACGAAAAGTAATTTCGAATGGGACCCATGACGTAGTTTTACGAGCCTGTAGGTATTATACCGCATACACAAACGCGTTTGTTACGCCACCGTTGCGGCCCGCGTTTACTCCGAGCCCTGAATCCAGGGTTGTGGTGGGTGTCTAACTAGTCTTGGTTCGCGGTGGCCGAGGGAGTGATGATCGTTAAATCGTTACGACGTAATAAAACCAGGCAATAATATGAGCTATAAAAGTTGCCTCGTCTTATTTGACTTCTTGTAGTAACCGCGCGACGCGCTGCGCCTGGCACGCGACCTTCGTAAAACGCCAGCTCTCTATATCGTTTTATCAGACCCTCACGATTAAACTGCACCCGATTTAGCAGACATTTCGCTTATTGAAAAAAAAAAAAATAAAAATAAATAAAAACTAGCGTGTATTATATATTTATAATATCTATAAGTATAATCGCCGGTTCAGGTATTACAATGTATTATATAGACAGTAGCCGTTCGAGAATAATAAACGCTTCTTGTCGCGCGACCAACTCGACTTGACGGTCTAAACTGCACTATCACTCGATCGAGGGTAACGTGGTGAATCGTTTACGCGGACTCGAGCGCGACTGGCGCGGCGCGCTTATCCCTCCGTGTCGTACCGCGTCGTTCCGTTCTGTCCCCTGCGTGTGTCCCGGGGGCAGTGGCGGCAGCAGCGTCAACGACAACGACGACGACGTTCAGAATGACGACGAGGACGACGACTACTACGACGGTGGGTTTATATAGTTACGCGAAATACAGGCTGCGAAGGGGATCGTAACTTGGCCCACGGTATGCCGGTGCGGTGGTCCACGGCACACTGCTTTTCTCGCGCCCGGTGTACCGCCGCGCCACTCTGTACGACCGCGCGCCGTTCAATCTATCTCTCTCGCTCAACTATCCCTCTCTCTATCGCACTGCCGTGCGCCCCCAGGACCCTCCTAACGACGAGGAGAGCGCCAGCCTCCCCTCTCGCTCGCACGCGTGCCGTACCCCTCTCCTCGCGATAACCGGGCCCGTCCCTCACTGGCTCTCACTCTCTCTCTTTCTGTCTTAACTGTCTCTCTTAGTTTCTAGTGCACTCTGAGAGGGGCTTCCTAGCGCCCCCTGTCGGGCACTCTAGTAACTCAGCGACGTGCCGCCGGATTAAATTCGTGGCCTGCACGCCGTGCCGTGCCGCACCGCACCGGTCGTCGTGTTGTTGGGCTTCAACGGTGGGGGAGGAGGGTTGCCAGTGTCGGACGTAGTACGTACGTACTCAGTTCAGGAAGATAGAAAGAGACGAGTATAGATATCCACGAGACGGATAGAGAGAGAGAGAGGGAGTGGAAAAGGTTCGGAAGAAGAAACCCGGGAGAGAGGAGGACTGCTTAAGGACCAATCGGAATTGAATTCGTCACGAGCACGGCGCGCCGCTACATTGGAAGGTTCCTACTACGCGCGGGAAAAGTAGTTCCCTGCGGGTGAACGACGCCAATAGGCCAGCAAGGACCGCCCCATTGCCCCCACCATAACTGAAAAGGCAAACTCACTCGGGAGGGAGGACTGTTACCTCGCACGCGGATACTCGGAGTGCTTGCACGCGTTTTCAGACTACGACGACGAGCCGCGGCGCCACCTGTGAGAAACGGGGTTAACTAATCCTTCACATACTCATCCGGGCGTTCAAACGACCAACATCAACGTCCGATTCGAAATTATATTATCATCGAAGTGGTGTCGTCGTTTTTCAATCTTATTACTGTACGACGAAGTCGCTTCGCTACTGTATAGTGATGGTAGATCGATATGCCCACTACAAATGATGTATAATATACAATATCGAGCTACCGGAATAGACGTTCAATTTCCGGTTTAATCACGAGATTGAAATCCGCACACTGGTGGAATTATAGTTAGGATATGATTTGTTAAAAATAAAGAAAACTACTCAATGAAAATAATCGCAGAGATAACCGGTCTCGTGCCATGCCAGGCCCGGCAAACGTATGGTAATAATATTATCGTAAAAGCTTTTACGACCGCTTTATGGTTTACGGGCCAATTAGACGACCGTACAATTAAAATGTCGTAAAAGTGAGTTCTTCGCGTTGGTTACTATATATATACACATATTTACGTAGGTATACGTATGTACGAATGTGTATACTATCTATCACATACAATATACCTATACTCGCCCATAGTATATACCCAGGTTCAACGTAGATGTGCGCCACGGACGTACACTTATACCTACATACGTCTACGTATACTACTCGGACCCTGGTATCGGTCGAGTGTTTATTGGGATGTAAATGTCGTTGGATTATCGCCCCCGCGGTTCGCACCTCGTAAATTATTCCATAACGATCCGAGTAATGCCTATCATAAGCCTCCCGTGCCGCCGCTCGCTGCCCATTTGCTCTTCTATACCTACCCCGCGCTCGCCAACAACGTACTACTATCATATCATATCATATCATATCATATCATATCATATCATATGCGGATGTATTCATACATAAGCTCTTCAGGACCACCATTGTAATGTTTCAATTGACTTTCTAAAAAACGCTCTTTACGTGTATGAAAATATGTTGCAATCCATTCATGCGTTCATTCATTCATTCGTTTGTTCGGTCCTTCGTCCCGGAGCCTCTCCGAGTCCCTCGGTTGAAAATCTCGCGTTGAAATCTTTGACGTTTGAAAGTGGTGAGAGAGCGCAATCAAGAGATCGTTGAGCATAGCTGTGTGTAGTCGAGAAGAGCTGTGGTCGGGACTCTTACACGGGGCTCCGACAGGTGGTAGCGGCCCGTTCGCTTGACAATCATGACGGTAGTAAACTTGGGTTTTATGACCACTTGAACAGAATCGTAAAAGTCAGGCAAGCAGGGCCTTTAAGCTTATAGCGTAGAGTAGTACGAGGCCGGGGCGCGTGTCGGTCGGTTGCTTGCTTCGTGGGGGCGTGTGCAAGCCCCATAGCTAGTGGTGGGGGGCTGGTTTGATCCTGGGTAGCCAAAATGGGCCTAATGCCCCTTTTAAAGACCCATCAAAGATAACCTGCCTGCAACTAAGGGGTTTATTTTACAACCAGCTCATTCTCGTTAAGCCACTCGTTAAACAGACTACTGATGAGTTTCTTCACTGTTTTATATATATATATATATATATATATTATAACTGACAATTACAACAACACCTTATTATGATATACTCTAAGCGTCGCCAAGTTGTCGCCGCAAACTCGCCTTTTTTCTACAAAGTCGACGTTTTCTTTTCTTTTGCGCCTAATGGAGACACGAGGTCTCGATCATCGATACATACATCAATACTTCATATATTATACTGTTATTATCATTCGCATAAGGCAATAAATAACCTCAGGTGATATTCTGATCCTATGTGACATTATAGTAGGTTTCGGATTTCAATAAAACTTAAGCGAATTCAATCTTTCTTGATATATTATCCGAAGCTTCATATCTCTTCGAGAAATCAAACGACATATACATACACCTGAATAATTTATTAGACAACGAGACGGTGCAAAAACAATTCATTCAACTTCATTATATGTTTTCGAATCTTCAATTCGAATGTTAATATGCGACTATAATACACTTTTGTTTACTTTTGCAGTTTTATAACAGACATAAATGCTAGACTTGGTTATTATCCACTTCTGAACGGCGTGGGATTACAGAAATACAATTGACAGTGGTAAGAGAATTCAAACTACTTACTGAAAAAGTAGACACGATATGAAATTTTTCGATAAAAATGTTGATCTTTCCTTCCTTCCGCAGTGGGTAGGCATGAGACATATTTTTGGTAGAGGTATTGAGCCCGTGAAACTTTCGCCAATAGGTACAAGCGTGATGTGTGTATATATCGGTAGGTATATACCATGTAGGTAGGTATGTATGGTATTTCTTACGCGTTACGAATTTATGATTATATTCACGTTCGATCCCTCGTGCATCAAGATTCGCCTCGCGGTGCACCGATAAGTCAAAAGATTTAAGCCGAAATCGTATTCAAGTATTTATATCGCGGAATGGGGAGAATAATCAGGTCCAGGTCCAGCTCCAGCTCCAGGTCCAGGTCCAGAATCGAGACGCCCCATGACTGATGTCCCCCCGGAGGGGCCAGCGAATAAAACTAACAAAAATAATATAAGACTCTACTATAGGATGAAAAGGGGCCTCCGACTAACCGGGGTGGCAAAACCTCAGCCTTACGTTATAACCGCGGGTAGGTAGCTATAGCAACGCGCTTTAACCTGAACGTAAAAGAGGCCATTGCACTTGCTGTTCGCTGACTCGCACGCGGCCGAATCTGCACTCTTGCTAAACCAGCCCCCCGGATCCCCCGGAGTATCAGTCGTCCTTTGCTGCGGTTTCGTGCGCCGGTCGTTGGTCGCTCTTCATCGCCCGCGGCTCTTTCGCTTCGTTTCATTTTGTTTAGTTTCATTTTCTTGCGGTTTTTGCTGCCGTCAAAGTGGGGCTTTAGATGGGGGCTAAAGGGAGAGCATATAATCGCGTTCGTTCACTTGCCCGCTGAAAAGAGCTGTATTTTTCTGTACTGAATTCTACTGTAGCAAACCCCGCGCGCCTGCTGCAGCTTCCTCAGCGGGGGTCAAAGCTGCAAGGATCAATCCGTGATATATTATCGATAAATATAAGCTTTTTATTTCGAGTAGAACGCTCCCTCCAGACTGAGGCTGAGCGATACCGTATGCGTTTCTTATTTCGATACATTTTCTACCCCCGAGGATTTTCGGGATTTAAACCTCGAATCTATGATCGCTGCTTAGAAAAAGAACTCTGCCAATATCTATACAGCTAGATAGGGATGCAGAATCATACATCCTGCAGCGATCGAACTTTTGAAAAACCGCAAAATGATAGGCTTATTATATTTTTGTAGTAGATAAAGTTCAACGATATAGTCCGCTGCACAGTCATGAACCGTAAAAAGATGACGATTTTTGCCACGCTCATTGCGATTTGAACTTATTAAAAATTATGAATTGTTATTGGCAGAATCTGACGTTGCGAAACGTATCTTATTGACCGTTTCGAAAACAATTGTGGTCAGTAATTGCATCCTGTGTTCTTTCCGAAGAAAATCGCACAGAAGACGAGTTGATCTCTATAATTCGTGAAAAATGTGCGTCAAATCGTCTGTCTACGGGCGTCGAATCCGTATCGTGATATCTTTCTGATCACTTATAGTTGTTGGTGTATAGAATGGCGAACCAGCAAAGAAAACAAGAAAATTTACTTCAATTATATTCTATTTTTAACCGGATGAAACGATCATTCATCACACGTTTGCGTGCGTTTTTGTTGTTGATTTTACAAATTACATAATTGATTACGTATTGGTATCGAAGAGCGACATACCTTCTGTTCCAAGAAAATAATTCTTGAACGCATTATACCTACACCGCTTGTGTCAGCCTATTCGAACTCTGGTTTTTTATCAGTAAGAAATTTAATAACGTAGATAATATGAGTCTTACGTGTACAAGGTTTATCGCAAGTTTCCGTCGTGAGCTGGGTGGCCATTATTAACATCTCTTCAAATCGTTAAATAACGAGACTTTTATCTAGGCTTGTTTCATGACACACACATACATACCCTGAAAACGGTAATTAATTTCCGTAGTATGATAACTTTACGCGAATTTCATAAGCGGATTAGTCAATAATTACGTTACGGTTTATAATATGTTTTACATATTCAACTAGTATAGGAGGTAAATATTTACGTCTGTTACGACATCAATTTTAAATAATCAAAATTATTGAGCAACTTAATAAACGCTGAAATTTAGAGCGATAAGTATAATTTATTATAAAGAAAGTAAGAGATGGGAGCTCGTTTTGCTTCCTGTATACGTGTCAAATATCACGAGTGAACATATTTCGCATTCACATTCCATTGGCGTCAAAGTTCCTCGTCATTCTATTCCTCTTGCAAATTATCTATACGAGGCTCTTTCAACATGTCTAAAAATCTTCAGCATAAAATTTCTTGGCGCACCGAAAGTCTGCAGGCAATTTATCCGCCATTGCTTATTATAGGCAGCAAGTCATTTCATATAATTACAATAATCGCCAAATTATTTGCTTGTAGAGTCTGCCTATACTTCGGTAGTTAATTTATGCACGCGATAATTAACCACGGACAATAAATCAGTTTAAAATGATTATCTTCTTACAGGATATTGAACATTTCATGTAAGAAGCTTTTCGCTAAAATTTAGCGGTAGGATATTTAGCATAAAAATGAAGGATTAAAAATAAAGAATGATGTGAAAAAATTGCGGATGATTAAAATGAGGTAAAAATTTATATTGATCCATAGCGTTGCCCAGGACTCGCGTGCTAGGGACGAGAATTAAGGACATGCGGGGTGAGGCGTCTGGCCATCTGGCGGATGGCTTTCGCATTACCTGACCGTATCGTGGTGCAGTTCTCTGCAGCTTTCGCAGTCGATATTTTGCGAAAACGTTGATAAATTTCCACTCGCGATTTTGCGCCCAACTTCTCACGCACCTTGACCACTTGCCCACGAAGTTTCGCTGAGTGAAAAGCTCAATTAAAATCATCCAGTGGCGACAGATGCTGCAGGTAATTGAGGCCAAAAATTTGTTGCGTCGTAATCGAAAAGCCAATGACAAAAAAAAAAAAAAGGAAAAAAGTAATCGAAGGTACGAAGTAGGTAGGTATCTATATTCGATGCGTAAAGCTGGATCCGTGACACAGCTAATATTAATGAATACGAATCTGCATATAGCCGCTCGCCGTTGCCGGTGGCATAACTGACATTAAACCACAGGCTTGGCTCTTCCATAGTACTTGCGAAGACAGCTCGCTCCGGCAAGTAATTGGCGACCAATTTATTTAAACGTCAGTTTAAAACTCGTTAGACCTCAGGCTACCTACCTTACCGAGAGAAAATCTTGTGCGGAATATCGTGGTTCGGAAATATCAACCCTTATACCTACTATATGTATAAAAAGAGCTTTCTGCTCCCAGACATATCATTTGATTTTAGGTATGTATAACGCACAGTTTTATACGATTCAGGAAGATTTTTTTAATATTTATGGCAATACACGCAACTACGGTCGCGGTATCGAAGATAATAAAAATAAAAAAGAATATTTTACTCGTAAACGATTTTATGCGCCTATAAAAAACCTATGGGCATTGACGAACGATGTTTCACTGTTCAATGTGTACAAGCATTGCCTCCGGAAATATACCTATACAAGATTTATTTGGACTACTGTTTGACATTTTAAGCGAAAATCATTCTATGCGATGTATGATTTATGTTTGCCAGTAAATAATGTCTCCTTTGCAAAATGCGACTCTCAAATTTCGTTTTTATTCATTTTTTATCGCTGCTAGATACTTGCGGATTCTAAAATTATTTTGGAATAATATTCGAGCAGCGTTCTGCACTTGACGGTCATTACTCATTGCTGCGTGTAAGTGTCAACGTTTTTACAACCTTTTGTACCCATCATATATTATTTACCGTTAATTCAATTATTTCAATGACTTTCACTGCGTATAGCTTTATGTGCCTGCATATTACAACCTCACGGAACATGACTTGACCTATCGTAAAATCCTCATATAAAGTAATATAGATTCTCTGTAGAGGAATATAATTCGTAGTTTAATTAGTTCCCGTAGTTTCTTCACACGCAATGTTCTTCTTAAGCTCAGACTAATGACTGTAATGTACGTATATTAGCTGAAATACATACCTACGCAGGTATGGATAAAAAAAGAAAGTAGGTATGCCAAAAATCGAAAACTTCCGAGAGCCTCGATGCATCGGTCTTTATAATTTATACATTCTGCGATGCCATCGCTTAAAAAATAAAACTGAAAGATATATAACCTGGTTTATTATATGGGGAACCAACAGCAGCCTTCCTCGAGCTTGGCAGTGCAGTGGCGTGACTTAGTTCCTCGACAACCAATTATTTTCGAAATTAAGGTTTCACGTAGTCTTCAGATAAAATACGTAAATAAGTGTCTCCAAGAAATTTCCAAAGCTGTTAAAAATTCACGCAAAATAAAGTTTTGATCGACAAGGCTTGGGCGGGTAAATTTTTTTTCGGAAAAACTAATTTCTTGGTTGATAAGACATTGACCGTAATCGAAAAAAAAAAAAGAAATTGATAACCTGCAAGTACGCCCACAACGATTTCCGACGGGTCGCGTTCAGATAAAATATGGCAAATTCTCGCAGACGCGTATACACATATATACCCTGAGTGCAGCGAAAGAAGATAGTTAGGTTGAACAATAAGTAACTCGAGGAGGAAATAAGCAGATAATAATGGTTGGTTACGAAGAGTAAGTGAGTGAGTGGCAACGTACATGTAAACAAACAAGTATCAATGCATCTAAATTGAAACATAAAACGAAATGAATGGCCCATAAATGCCCATAAATGCCTAGAGTTAATGGTAGGGTGCGGGTAAGCTATTGCTTTACGATTGATATTTATGTCTACAGGCTACACCGGGAGAACGTACGTACGTACCTACGTACGTAGGTACCTACCTACCTACCTACCTAAGTGAAGATGAAGCAGTTCTTGATTTCACTTTGACGAGAGCGTGCGAAATATTTTTCGCCATTTGTTAAACCTCGTGAATACGTCGAGATCGTATGTGGAAATTCTCACGACAATGAGAAATCTTCACTTTTTTTCGAATGAAAAAAGCTTAATCCTTCAAAAATCCGCACGTACAAATTTATTTCTTACCTTTTTGTATCGAATGCCCGAAGCCACTGTCCGTTCAGCAAAACAGTTTCCTCGCAGAAAAAAAAAGAACTTGGTTTTCTCAAGAGATTTCTTCGGCAATACTTGCATCGAGTTGAGACCCTGAAAGAAGATAATATTCAACGTTATGCTAAAGCTTGAAAATATTGTTATTTTTCTGTAGATTCTTTGAAATATGCGATGTGAGATGTTACATGCATGAAGTGAATACATTCTTCTACACATTGAATACCTCCGAATCTGATTGCACAAGTAATTGCATCGAAGGCCGACTTATGTCACATAAATCTACAGCTGAGTGATCTAAAGCCTGTTAAAAGGCTGCATTGATACGAGAGTTAAAATGGTAGGTAAATTACTGGATCAAGTTGCACAACGGCAAGCAGTGTGTTGGTTACTATGGACAAGGGATTACTTTGTGCATGGACCAAGGAGTATCTGTTCAAGATTCCATGAGCAGCTCCGAGTTAATTAATAATTTGTATAGATATAGTATGTGTCACACAGTATCAATAAGAGGTTAAATTTTTTGGTATTTTAACGAGGCGAATAATCAACCACTCATATCGAGAGAGTATAACGAATTACAATGAACCATGGACAATATCGGAGTGAAACAAATCACCTGGGCAGCTAGCAGGAGTAGATTATTCACGGCCTGACAAAGTTTAATCAAGTTGCCCGCGCAGTTATATTGGAAGACTTGTTTCAAGCTTGGGAACAAACACTTTCTATCAAATTAAGCGATCAATCTTATGAAACATATTCGCAGGACGTGCGGTGTGGTGGAGTACATTCTAATTCTTTCACGCTCACCATGTCTTACTACAGACTTGGATATACTATGCATCTAAGTGCGCAATAATATCGATTTCTGTAATCCAAGACTAGAAGACTATTGGGGTGAAAATAACCGGATGCATGAGAAATGACATTTCTTTGCTGTGCGAATAGATAAGGGAAGAAAGTTTCGCTGCATGGTCACGTTCAGGTAGCCGTTCACAATGCTCTCGGATATAGTAATGGTAAGAAATGAATGAAAAAGAGTTTTGAATAATAACTCCATGAGGTATAATACCGGTAAGACATTATACCATATAGGTACGTAGGTACGTAGCCGATAGCGATACGTACTCGACGTAGTGCAGTAGATTTGCAATTCAAAGACTCGGATATGTAATCCGTGCACAAAAATAATTGCCTCTTCTCTCTACTCGATCGAGCGGAGAAGAAGGAAATCATTGTTCTTCCATACGAACCACGCGCGCAAAGTCTACATGGCATTCCCCGTGGTTGCCACAGCTGCAGACCGAGCTCTTGGAATAAATAGACACACATACGTGTCTACGTACTGTGTACACACATGAGACACACTACAGGCGTATACAGAAAACGAAAGGTCCAAGATTGAAGGTTTGCCCTTTGGGCATCGAGCGAGACGAGATGCGAGGGGACAAGGGAGTTCGATTAAAAGGGCAGAGCTGCTGCAGTCCTATAGTCGGCAGACCATGATGCAAAGGGAAAGAGGAATGTCTTTATTAGAGCGCGGTAAGTAGAATTCGGTTCAGGATCGCTTTCCATCATGGTTCGTCCTTTCTCGGTCCATAGGCCGGTCCACCATCGTCGTATTCCTAGACGTTACGGCGAGAATGAACGAAAGCGAAAGATAAAGATAAAGAAAGGTGCAGGTAGAGGGATTTGAAAGAGGGAAGGAGTGACTTGGAGGTAACTTTTTCTGGGTATAACCTTGCCGCGATGGAGCCTCGACGAAACTCCGCCCGTTTTCTAGACTCTTGAATAATCGCGGTTGTAGTTTCCATGCACGTCCTTTTCCCACCAATAGATAGGTATATGGTTGCCCTGTACAGTCATTCTTTGGTAGTTCCAAAAATTCCTTTCATCTTCGATATATTGCTACAGGTACCAAGGTCAAGGCTGGATCGAGAATTGAAATAAATACCAACGTACCAGGTCTTCTCGAACTCCATTAGTCTCTTATGGCGTTACCAATCGTACATCATTCTCATACCTATATAATACACATATAATAGTCACTGAGTTTTTGTCACAGTAACCATCATTTCGAACACCCTGTGCTTCCTACAGCAATAGCTCTAAATCTGGATGCTTTTATTATGCGAACCCATCCGGCGATCAAAATTTGATTCTATTACAGTTCCATTTGAAATATTTCTCGTAGTCTGCTCTCGAGCTTTTATAATCCGTCTTTTCATGCTGTCAGTTCAAGTTACCTACTTATTAAAATATTATGGCATTTTACTTATTCAACACGACCACTGCGGCTAAATTATCGCGTACTTGAGCTACAAGGATATATCTAATAGCTCGAACATGATAAAAATATGTATTACTATACGTAAAAATATTTAGTCGAAGAAATTATCTAGCTTGATAATATGAGCGCCTATTATCATACCTGTAGTAGTGGAACGTGTAGCTCATAAAATTCGTAGCATAACAGAGTTTGATTACGTGTGAAATTTTATGCCTTAGCTCGTAAACTTGCAAAGGCCTGTTTAGCTTAACGCTGTGTAGGAGAGTTACGGAACTTATAGTGACTCATATAATCATCGGTCTAATTGTTACTTGCCTGTATAACCCGTCACTAATCATTTTTTACTTTTATCAAAACAGGTAGGTAGTCGTTTTATTCTATTCTAGACCTGCAGGTATAATTTTGATAGCCGCAAGGTGGCTATTCAATTTACTCCTGCGACTGATAAGGATGACAACTAAGACTAGAGGCGTGGAATAATTATTTAACGCTTGATAAATTGGGTTGCTTGAAATTTCACGGCGTACATAACACACAGATTGACGGTTTTGCCTAGAATTTCACCCTAACGGTCAGCAAATTGGCTAACCACAATGACAGTGAAATTGCCATGATAGCTACGTAAGCGGTTGCCTATTACGTTGTTCCAGTGTCCCTATTATTACGTAAACAGCTATCAGCTGGTCGAAAGCTTTCGTTGTTAGCCATGGCCAGTTCACCAAGGAGTCAAGAGCACTTTGTCGGACTCTCGTTGTCTCGTTTTAGGATATAGGTATATGGATAATAAAACTATCGACATATAAGGAGAGAGTCAGAAATTTAACGATTTTTCATCATAACTTTGATATTGCGTCCCTATCTCGAATCACAGTTGAAAAGTTTGCACAAATGTTTGGATATTAGCAGGTATATATGCTCAAGTATCTATATGAGCAAAGTTTGACCAACGAAAAAGAAACCGTAGGTATGAAGTTCGAAGCTTCGTATACGAGTTTCGATATTCGAGATCGGCAATAGAACTTTATTCAAATATGCCTTGATGCTCAGAGAATGAGAAGCAGTTTGAGACCGGCATTATCGGCGAGTAGGTACAACCTGCAGTATAATGCAATCGTAAGTCTTTTACCCTGACGTACGTTTACATCTCCAATGTAAAATCTGACACGCACCAAAGAGGCCTTGCAACTCGAACTGCAGTTCGCACTGCAGATACATATTATACCTACTCGTAAGTCTCAAGTACACAGACATATGTATGTATGTATGAGCGGTTGCACACCATCTATTGTTTTATTCACTATCCACTCGATCTTATTTTGTCATAAATAAATGCATCCTATAGACTAATTATTTCAGCTCCCCTTTAACTATCGTTATTGATATCTGCATTTTATTGATAATTGACGAATGTTGACCCTCTTAAACGACTCAATCGAAAGATTGGGTGTATTGAATTTATTTTGAGACCTGATGATCGTGGATCAAATTTTTTTGACGCTGATATTTGTGTTTCTTTAAATTGGGAGTAGGTATTTCATGTGTGTGGGTGTGTAAGATGTAGATACTTGGTAAAGGTCCGTCGGCCACGTTGAAAAGAAAATTCTCACTAATCAGAAGATTTAAGAACTCTTGGATTCCAGAAAGTAGAAAAACACGGGACGCGAAGATAAACCTGACAGGTACAAGAGTGATAAAAAAATCTACACGTACCTAGTTTGACGCAAGGAAAAGTGATCCACACGAAGACTGGTTTATCGATATTTTATCACGAAACCGGACCAGATAATTACTGACGGAAGAAAAGGGGCCTGGGGAAATGCCGTCGGAAGCGACGACGTCTCCGAGGTATCATGCAAACGTATTTCGGTATGTCCGTAAGACAAAAAAGGAGAGTATATCTATTCGGCTACATTTTCTACGTGTCTATAAGCGTATTCTTCGTAAATTAGACGATAGTTAACGTCGCTTCAATTGTTGCAGTCCAATTACAGTTACATCATGCACCGTTTCCACTCAAGCACATCGAGACGCATGGATCGTTAAAAGATATGCAGAGAAGGCTCAAGCTCTACTGCTGGAGTGCGGGGTAGGGAACCGAATATCTCCTTGTTGAATTGCTGACTTGTTCTACAGCTCATTCCAAGCGTTTTCAGAAAAACTTGTACCCTTTCGCACAAAGGATGCGCACAAAAACTGATACGGTTGTCGGTCCCCTTTTCAGCGGGAGATCTATAGACTAGAAGCGGGTCGGGTTTGATTCCTTAACTGTAGACTCCAAAGTAAGCCGCTGAGTTCTTAAAAAAAGCTTAACATTCCCCAATCCAGTAGGAATTTCTTTCACGTACCAAATCCGAACCGCAACGTCACAGTTAGAGCTTTTAAAGTGATTTTGCTTAAAAAAAACAGAATAGAATTGGCAACGAATTATTGAGCTTCGCTGTATCTTTTTCTCAGACTCCATAGCATACATATATTCTAAAGCTCAAAGTCTTCGTGAGATAATATCACGTATAGCAACGCAATACGTTTCTACGTCGATTGTTTTAGATATTCCGCGAGTTTCTTATGGAGGCAGAAAATAATTGCATAGATATTGGAACACGGTTGATATTATCTATTGCAGTTACATGTCCGTAGAATGTCGGCCGATAGAATCCGAGCTTGTCTCTAGACTAGCAACACGCATTGCTTACTGGAAGGTCCTATCTTAACGACATTCTCACAAGGACTAGCCTCCACGAGCCTCACGACGTATTGTACCATGCTACGATCTCTCAACACAAGACATTGTGCGATACCGTCCTAAGCCTAGTTCGCGGAAGTCATATTATAGTTTTACCCAAATGTAAATATTCTAACGCTATGTCACACATCATATAACAAAATTTATTGCAAAAAGCCCACCGATAATTCTGTGTGTATTCTGACATCGTTTTGAGCTGAGAAAATCTTATAATGACGATAAAATTTTAATGAACCTTTTTCAGCACATTGTAATGCTACGGTTTCGACAGATTACCATCTTTTTCATAGTTGGAAATCGCAAATATATGTAATTATGTGTTTAGACTCCGATAGGTGCAAAAATGATTGAAGATGAAGTGTCAGAAATTAATCTATATTCAATGAACACATGGGTCTACTTTCGCTTTATTCGAGCCATAAGTAACGTCTCCTTAAATTGTATCTATCTTATCTTCGGTTATACTTAGCTCGGTGATTTATGTCTGTGACCATGAAACGTTCAAGTATTCGTCGTCGTGGGTCACTAACCGGAGGCCATCGGATACTGGCTAGCGAGTTTGCTCAGTAAATTAGCGGAGAAAATTTCCAGCCTTGCAGAAATGAGGAGTAAAATAATATTGGTAAAACGTTGAGAAGAAATTTTTTTCACCCGCATGTTTATTATAGGGAATTAATAAGACGCCCCTGATTCTATCCGGCAAATTTTTTTCCAATAAAATGATTGCTGAGTTATTAACTCGATGGGTATTTTTCTACGCAAATTAACCGTGAGGCCCTAAGGCCCACCTTTTGCTGAAACAGTTTTGGTCAAGTTTATATTCGAGGCTGGTAATATCGGCAGGTAAACACGGTATCGGATTCTTAAAGGCAACGTGCCGAACAATAATGTTTGGACAAAGCACTGACGATGGTAGAAAGGTGGGTAGGTAAGCAGGTAGGTACGCCTACCTAATTTCCCTAATCTACTATGCAAATCGGTGCTATTAGCACTCGTCTTATTGTGGTAACGCGAACTGTCATAACAACGGTCAATCGACCTAAATAGGCGATGATTTCCATGAAAATTTCGAGTTTCACAAAAGCTACTTTTTAACGGTGATTTTATGGACCAAGAAATAATTTGATACCTGATCAATTTTCCACGAAAAACAAATCAAAATATGAAATTTTGCGCGTGCTTATTCTTAGCTATTTTTCATCAGAGATTCTCTTTCTACTTTGACCCTCTGCTCTATGTGCATCTTAACTGTATACATACAGCTTGAATGTGTAATATATAATTTTCGAGAGTTGCACTGCATCGACATGTAATTAATGGCGGGTATAAGTACGTGCCCGAAACGAGGACAAGTGTTTTTTGATAGTTTTATTATTTAGTATCTATAGGTGCGCAGAGATAATTTTTAACAAAAAGGTAGGTATATGAAAGTGTAATTATAAACGTTCTGAACCACGCGAGGCCGTCTCACGATAAAGCTTTAGTAAATGCGTGGTAGGTCGAAGAATAGAACCCAACGAGATAGTTGTCAGGTGCATAAATATGAAAGGTTATTTATAACTGCAACGTGCTCTGTCGTCGCGACGTCGACATATCTTACGATAAACTAACGCGTCGGGAGGCTACCGTATGAAATTTCGTGAATTTTACATAGGAAATCAAATATCTTCGCACAAAGAACATAACAGCTGTTCGATAAACCGACGTTACCCATTCTATAAAAAGAATTCCAATTCAAGTTCAAATAGTTTTATTATTGAAAAAAATCATCCAGAAGTCAGAAAGGCAAGTCAAAGGCTGTCTGTATTTATTGTTGAATTTTTTTTTTTTTTTTGAATCAGTGCGTATTATTCAAGTCTCTTTTTTGTTCATCTCAGAGACTTTAGTCTCCCAGAATCTTATAACCAGCGAACTCCTGGGATCTCGGGACTTCGAGGGTCTCGTCTCATCTCTGGGTAGTGATCTCTGATAGCAACAACCTGACGAGTCTCTACAGAGCCTACAGCGTAGGTAGATATGCAAACAAAACCCACGCACGTACCTACCTACCTACCTTATACCTAGGTTGGTTGTTTGGTGAGGTAAACCCCGTATTCAACGTACATAGGAATACCTTAAACACAAGGGATTATACACGCAGAGAAAGGAGACGGAGAGAGATAGAGACTGAGAGTTCGTTGTAACTTAAGTATGTGTAATCACGTTGGTGTGGGTTTGATCAAGGGGGTTCATCGCGAGGCCAAGTCTTAGCTGATGCGGGTTTACTGATCATTCCGAAGGGCTGCCGTCACCAAAAGGCAAAAACATACCGTCCACTTCTGCAGCAGAGATACTTTCATTTCTATTCTGCTCAATTTTTCTGTTCCTTTTTCATTATTCTTTCTCTTTCCCAGTTTATTCGACTTCCTTCTGTATGGCGATCGGACTGGTCTGGATTCTGACCAGCGAACCCGTATTATAGCTGTACGCCCCCGTTCGACGCTGGTATAATAATATAACCGCAGAAATGCTTTCTCGCTGATTAATATCCAGATTTACTGCACAGATATACCTCTCCACTTTGGATGAAGCAATTTCAGCCGGTTTTTTTTTTCATACGGATATATATCTGACTCTACCAAAGACTCGAGTATCCTTCGTACGTACGTCCCCATAGTTGCTTCAGGCCGCTATCGCATCACGCACCTAACAATAAAAGTAGGTACTACCTATTTTACGATCTAAATGGTTATTGGCTCAGGTACCACATTTCGCGAACCAACTGTCTCTATATTTAGGTATTCCCATTTCACACATGCAGATATTGGTACGCTACATATCGCAGGTACAGCAAATACCATAGGAATTTGTTATTGTTTTTCATTTCCTCGAATCTGTGAACGATTCATTTGTCAAAGTTTTCATACTTCTCAAAAGTGGCCATAGCACATGAAATACCCTCGTGTAGGCATTGAATGATAATAAGGTGACGTCTATACGCGCGTGGGTGACGAAACTCTGTATGGAAAATAAATTTGACACAACCCGATTTATCGGGTGATTCAAGCTACGGGGGAGTTTCTTTCATGGGGTTAGCTTAGGCGTTACGCTCACTCAGCGGGCGCAAACCTAAGCTGGATACGTGATTGAAACACTTGGGTCAGGACCGGGTAGTTAGATAGGTATGTAGGCTTATACCCAAACTCGACTGTGTAGGTATATCTGTACGTATATATGTGCATACATACGCAAGGGATCTCGCGGGAGACAACGTCTAGTCATCGATATTCAGATTTGTGCTTGCGTGTGCGGTTGTGTTTCTTGAAGCAACATTGCCGACCTAACTGAATCCACCAACCCCCATCCATAATACCGAAAATTGTATCAACGAATCGTTAAATTTTTTCTGAAAAATCCTCAAATGTGATAATCTCCATCATAATACACAACCTATGATGTTCTAGTTCTACTACATTCCTCGCAGTGGGGTTGCGGTAAAATTTCACTGAAAAAAGGTTCCGTGTTTTTTTTTTTTTTTTCATTTGTTGCCATGAATTTTTTTTTTGCTCTTAGTTTGACGATGGATTCAAAACTTTTTTCAAAATGTAGCCAAAAATTGTTGAAATACCTTCTCGAGTACGCCGTGTAGCATGGAGTTTGTTACCAGGGTAGTTGCGCTCCCGCGGTGCATTGCGCACCGAGATGCCAAGATGGCCGTGTTCCTGGGCGTGGCCATTATTCGAACACGTTGTCTCGGTGATCCGGATCTTGAACATCGCGAGGCTGACCGTCGAGGGATAAAACCGATGTAAAACCAAGGCACACTCACTCTCGGAGAAGATCCACTAGGTTCTCAGGTGATCGTTGACGTGAAAAATCAACCCTGTTCGTTCTCTTCTAGCTCTACGGGATCCGGCGTTTCTTGGCTGGCAGCCATCTTGAATGACGCTTTGCCCCACCGTCGCTCTCGCCTCCTGGTCCATCTGTCAGCCTCCGGTCTGGTCTGCCCCACTGGGTCGACGAGCTGCTGCGCGATGCTGCGCTTCAAAAACTCCGAGGATTTGTTGAGCGTTGACAAACGCACAGCCGCGGTAGTTCTTTTAAGAAACGAAGACAAATAGAACTAAAAGAACAAAAACCTAACCAAAACAAAAAATAATAAGAATAAAAAAAAAAAGCAGAAAACAGAAAAAAATAACGACACTCAAATAGTTGCGCAGAAGTTAAAAATATCGGTAAGTGAAAATAGAATGCTATAGTTGTGTGTGCTTTCCGTGGGCGCAATCGTGTTTGAGTTGAGTGAGCATGCGGCATAGTGGGGTTAGCAGCCATCTTGGCATCTAGTTGCGTCTCTCTTGCTCTCGTTGAATTGATGCGGTTTTCTTCATTTCTGACACTCGTTGGAGGAGGTGGACCAAAGATATCGTGGATTTTAATTTCTGTTTTTTCGTTGCACATTGCATGACTACCGATCAAATACAGGTCTGTTCTAATTATCAAAGATCTTTCATCAACGGTTAGGTATTTTTATACACACCCGCTGTAGCACTGCAGCTACCTACACTCCCGCGCGTATGAAAAATTTCATCGATCGATCAGCTGGTCCAAACTTCTAGCTTCTATCTTCGATATCACGTTCTTTAATAACAGTTCTATAGACGGAATAGAGAACTTTGATGATGAGGAATTTCGTAAAGTATTGAGATTAGGTATGCGCAATCGAAAAACGATTTATTATTCTCCAACAAGAGTTTCTGTAGCAATTACTTTCTAGACAAATTCAAGACGTAAAGCTAATCAATTTTTCTTACACCTCGATTTTCAATTCGTTGCTTTCATCAGGTTTCACGTCTCGTAGATTGTTTTAGTTTTGGTGGCCAGTGTCAACAATTTTTTCTGATCCCGAACTCTTTGCTAATCCATAAGTCTAATTAACTCATATTGTCATACAATTTCATGCGTAAAACCCGAAAAACAGTTCCTAGGTATACATAAACCAAACGACGGTATTCCTGCGATTACAACTATGCGATTATAAATTGGATTCGTGACGTATCAGGTACAATCCAGAATATAATTGAGGTAATGAGTTTTGGTGCAGAATAATAATGGAACATTAGCGGCAGCCTATTTTATTTAAAATCTCATCATTTCAGGAATGAGGTCGATAAACGACATAGTAATGAATATAATTACATCGATTTGAACCCTTTCGAAAATAAGGCGGCAAAAAATGAAACCCTTTGGAGTGCTCCAACGTGCAGGGTGTTCGATCGCGATAAAAGTAGAACACAACTATACGTATAAAACTATAAGAATTTCACAATCCTTCAGTTGGTTGTAGCAACGAAAACTCGCCGGCTCATTATACACGCGATGCGGTATAAATTTTCTCGTATAGGTGCTAGTAGAAACGAGTTGCCTGACCTTTTCGCAACAACTTACCCACGAGCGACAACTCAGGTATTATAGTACCTATAAGGTACCTCAGAATGTCGGAACCACTATCTACCTAAGATAAGAAAAACGAAATAATAATAAGAAAAAAGTACAAGCCTGTACAAACTAAGGTTCCCCAGTTCAATTCCTTCATGGACCTAGGTAAGAAACGACGTCCGTATATCCTATTCCAGTAATGTTTACGGATAATTAATTTCACTATATCGATATCAAGCACTATTGTACAATCACTATGCGCAGCTAAATTAAATCTAGATGAAAAGGTGGCTGAAAGTCCGTGACGTCGACTTTGTCAGAAATGTAAGTCTATAAGTAATCTGAATAAATATGAAACTTGGTCGTTGGAGTAGGTGGTTATGTATGCGTGGGGCTCGAAGTTGCGGATCATGAAGGAATAAGGAAGGGTACCTAGATGGAGAAGGTGCTCGTATTCATCACGACCACTTCTCCATTAACCCTCGGCGCGATGGAGAACAGCGAGACTTACTGCATATTGATGCCATCCATCTCATCCTTCCCTTTCCGAGTGGGTCCCTTCCTTTCTCACTCTCCCTCTCCCTCATCATCTCGCTTTCCTCTTTCTCTCGCGAGCTCGATAGGAGCAATATACATCGCAGTTTCGCACTTTAAAAGCGAGTCTCACGCGGCACTAGAGTCCGTAAAGCGGTAGCGGTAGCGGGGTAGAAAAGGCAGCAAGTGTCACTGAGAGCCACGCGGTCGGGCCTTACGGCCCAATAAAACTTGTCTTTGTCTGATAGGCGGCTAAATCGGGCTAGCAACCCCCTAATGCGTCATTACCGTCTGCCTTTACGGTCTACTCGTATCATTTCACTTAGGTATATTGATATGGCAACGAGCTCCCGACCTTGCCCAACGAAAACAACGGCCCCTTTAAATGCCCAGCGCCAAATAGGGGGGGTTCAAGTTACTCCATATAGAAGCGGGAGTACATTGCACAACTTTATACTGATTTTAGAGCGTTTTTAAAACGCCGCATATCACCACCCTCGCGAGCATGGGTACATAGGTACGTAGAAAAAACCATAAAGAGGAATTAATCTCGCCTTGATTCACCTACAGCGGCAGATATTACTCGTTAAATTCGATAAATGAATTTCTCATCAATGACGTACCTTGTTATCTATTTAATCGATACGATATTACCTTATACCTATCCTACGGAGGAGTGGTGTCATGTAATATGCAGATGCAAGCGGTCCACTACATCAGTCTCACGTTACGTTAGCAAATACCGATATACAGTATATGTAATGCACGACGAGTTGAAACTGCAAACCGTGCACTGGCTATAGGACGATTAATTAATCGAAAATCTAGTATGTAGGTAACTATACTATATCGTTCAATAACTAACCTGGTATGACTTGAAGTATGAGATGAAATTGGTTACGCGTATGGTGTAGCGGGTTGTTAATATCGTTGAGATAGACCCGCTTGAACTAAAACTATTAGTATCATCCCTGATTTGACTTATACTGACTTACTCATATAGCACAGTATAGTTCTGGCCTCTTTTCATCCAGTCTTGATTCCTCGTAGTCAATTTTTCATATCTGTTCGAGCCAAGGCCATTTAAATTGAACTAGAACCCATTACGAATTAAACGATCAACTTGACTACAAACGCCCACGGTTTCATACCGAAATAAAAAAACATTTGTCTATAGGTACAGCCGACATTTTCAATAACGAAAAATCTTTGAGGGAAAAGCTATGAGTATCCCTTACCTTAAAGTAAAGCTATACAGTCGCCGAATTCTCTGTGTGACTAGTTGACCGATGGTGTTGGACGAGTGGTCAGTAGGAAACTAAACTCTGGTCTAACCCCACGCTTCGAATCCTCCTCGCAACCCGAGCATCGTCCTTCAGACGGAAAAAAAATATACAAAATCAAAAAAATAGACCTTCGAGGTACGGGTACAGGCTATTTGTTCTCCGCACGAGGTCACGTACAGCCCTTAAGGCGCATCTCAGTTCCGACGGACACTGGCCTGTCAAGTATAGCGCAGTGTTAGGCAGGCGGGTGACTTAGCCTCAACCCTCGTTACCCTCACGAGGTTCTACGCCATAAACACCCGCTGGTCACCCCGTTAAATGGTTTTTTTTAAGCTAAAATTGGGTGCCTTACCTTTTTTAACAACCCTTGAGGTCACTTCGGTTACGGGACCTCGTGGCAAACCCGCACTATTGCAGGAAATGCGTTTTGCGGACATTCTTTTCCCCGCGGTTTATGGCCAGCCTTGAACTTCTTTCTACAGGTTTTAACAACGGCTGACTGCTGCTGCAAGCTATGAGTTTTTAGCCTTTTTATACGCCGCGTTGAAAAAATGAAAATATAAAAGGAACAGGCAAGGGTGGAAGACCTTGGAGTTTTCTGTCTTTTCGTTTGTCACGACATTCAGAGATTGGCCCTCAGGTATTTCTCAGAGCGTTTACCAACCAGGTATATAGGGATTCTTGTATTTCTTATGTAGTCTAAAGTTTCCTCAACAGTAGAAATGCACACTTTATTTCTGAAGTAAATTAACAGCGAACCTTTCAGCGCGGGATAATTTTTTTCAAACCCAATTCCACGCCGAGCACAATTTTCAATCTCGAAAATCGCTAGCCATCCGAAAGTCGAGAGATCCACGAGTTAATATCGCAATATTTATGAGACGCGAGCTTATCCCCGCTAAACCCGTTAGGTGATTATATACCCACTACGAAAAGCTACCTGCTGCGCTCCAAGGTAGGAATATGTAATCAGAAGCGAAGATATTTCAACATAACCGAGGTATGAGATGATGTTAAATTTATAAGAAACAAAAATTTGAATTAATATCAAATGGGTTTTTTTTTTTGTTTTTTTTTTTTTAATGCAAGATTATGTCGTACACGTGCATCTATATAATATACCTACGGTGTTACTCATTCCTGTATACATAAAAATGTGCAATTTGCAGGCGGCAATTATCTGTTGTGTAAAACCAGAGAATCATTTCATTTTTGAATTATGGTTTTGACATCCCGTAACCGTATAGTAGTAAAAGCCATTTACCGATCTTCGGTGCCAATTAACCTGCCCAAGAGCCGTTAAACCTCGCGACTTAATATTTGCAAGCGTTGCTAAAGGGTGGGGCTTACCCTATCCACGAACCGTAGCTACTATAATGCATACGATAGTAACTAACCGGATCGCTACCCGAACGCTGCACTGCGGCCATAGCCGCGTAGAATATGGGAAATCTATGAGCTCATATCCGGGGGCGAACTGTACACTGGCCAAATGGACGCAGCAATAACCGCCGTTAACGCTAATTCGCGGGATTCTGATAGACGACGGTCACGTTGACCGAAAGAGAGAGAGATAGAGAGTGAGGAGAGAGAGGAGAGAGAGAAAGCGGAATAGAGAGAAATGGACGCGGATTACAGATATATAGGTACAAATATGTATACTATACAGGGAGGGAGAGAGCAAGATTTCGAGATTACCAGAGCGTCAGAGAAGGAGCAGAACGTAGCGCGGGCGAGTCGCATAACCGTGCGTAATGGGGTGACGATCGGGGTTGCCAAAGCATCCCTAGCTCACCCTTCCTTTGGCGATGATTTACGACAAGCATCCGTCCGGCCCCTGGCCTCCGGACTCGAGACTCGAGAACCGAGACCCAAGACCCTACCATAGCGTAGATATACATACGTATAGGTAGAAAATGAGCCGGGTCCGGGCCGGTTCGCGATCAATCCCTACGGAGCAGAGTTTCTAGACCACCATCGTTTATTTCCCTTTCGTATAGGAAGATATATTACTTCGCGTATCATATATTTACTTGGGAGAGTTTTGCGCAAGAATCTTCTCTTTTTTTTTCTCTTCTCGTTATTGAAACGAGGAAACCAGCGCCGGCGCTACGACCAACGTTTACGAGATAGTATAACGTGTCGTCGATCATTTTTTTGACCGTAAATCAGTATAGGAATAATAAATTTTTCGTAGTACCACGTGATGTTTAAGAGTGGTGAAAAAATATTATGTACATTATATACATGTAATCGATTTCTTAATTAGGACAAAATAACGCAGGTTAAATAAAATAATTCTTTGGATTTCTACAGTTTCCTTTTTCTTCCTCTTCCTCTTCTTCTTCTTTTTTCTTTCTTCCTATTTTCTGTCAAATCCTCCAAGCATTTCTGGCCGATGTAGATGTATACATAAATTCTATAGCATAGTAGCTACCGATCTTACGAAAATCTTATAGCTTGTTTAATATATGGCGAAGTGATTTTTATATTAGTACTATACGTTGCACCGGTTCAGAGATTTCTTATACAGCTAGCTGTACGTCTACCTACATGCCTATATTTATCTTGTGAGAAGTCTTTCTGGAATTCAGATTCTGTAAAAGGCGTTGTGTTTCACTCGGTTCCAGCTCTAATACGTATATAATATATTTCATTTCGTAATATCGAGTTTCATTAATTTGTTAAACGGTTGTTCGTTCATAGATCCGTACGGTTATGTCATACGTAGGGACTTGAGTAGGTAATCAGATTATAATAAAACTTTTCCAAACTTGTAAGAGCTCGCTCAGATTAGCAGTATAGAATCGATGTATGTGCTATAACGATTATTCTTTTTCAAGCGATGAGGTAATTCGTTGCGTAAATTCCTGAACGGGTTTATTTATGTATATCCCAAACATTGCGTGCCAAAAAGATCTTGTCTAATCGAAACTGCGCAATTAATTGTGATTCAATGATTTATTCATATAGACTTCTATTCCCCACGAAGATAATTGATCATTTCCTTTTTGCTCTTCAGTAACTCGAAGTATTATTCAAATTTTATCGAGTAAATTAACTAACAATCTTCCGATATAGAAAGTAAAATCTTCGATATTTCTCGCAGCTGAGATTGACCGGAGACAAAATTTTCAATGATTTCAATACTGCCGAGTAAAAGTTTTTAACGGGGCAAAGAACTTTTATTTAGCAAGATGGTAGAACCGTGCTGAGTTAGGGCCAAAAATAAAGAAAAGGTAAGCCGGAGACCCGTTGGACCAGTCCGCCATCTTGATCCCTGGACCCGCCATGCCCATAGGTTTCAAACCCGCATTCATGGGGTACTCGAGTTAATTGTAATCAGAATGTTCCCTGGTTAGCCTAATTGCTTGTTTCATTTAAATGCAGCTGTTGATCACAGTTACTGTTCTCAAGGCGTTTGAGTCGATTTCAAAGTGTCTGTCGCTATTCCGTAAGCACTTATTCAACTATTGAACATTACATCTCGAAAATTACAGCTACTCGCGCCCAGAGGCAAATTGTAAGTTTCATAAGTCGTAATGAATATCAGGTATTGAGTAAACAAAAAACCTGGGAAAAAAAAATTTAATCAATAAACGAGCAAGAGAATGTGATCAAGAGAATCTTGAATCTTATTCATCAACGTCGAATAGTATCTTCGACGATGACGTTATACGAAGTGATTACGAATCACAAATTACAGGTGAATTCTTGACGGTATACTGATCGATGTTTGCAGGTAAAACTGAAACTCGATGAGTGAACCTATTGTCAGTTCACCTGTGTTCTACTGCTAGCAATTAACATTTATGTCATGACGGTAGTAGAAATTGTATTTACGATTATCCACTGAGCGCTCAAGACTTTTTCTGCACAATAGACCAGTTACGTAAATTTTTCATCAAAGAACAAAAAAAGATCTCAAAAGTTTTTACTGTACCTACGTACAAAAATTTACATACAATTACAACGCCGACTCATATCTCTAGCCAGCTTCTCTTATTTATCTAACAAACCATTAATTTCCTTAAAAACGCCATTCAAATGGCCAATAAAAAAAGAAATTAACATTTCTATTGTACTTTGAGTTATAAATTTCTTTCATTAATTATCCTCTTTCTCGTTGCAATAACTCATCCGATTGCTGTGGCTTCTCTCGTCTCGAATAAGTCGGGTGAAATTAACGCGAGAGAATTCTCTCGTTTTGATGATAAATTCGATGTTGTTTTTTATGCTGTTGACATTTTTTATTGATCGCAACAGCCAATGGAGACATTTTTCTCGCTTTTACTCAATTTTTGAAGAGCTTCGAATGCCGCTAGTCCTACCATTTGCCGTCGGAACTTTGTAGTCTGCGGAGTGAAATGCGTCGGTTTTCTCACCGTGAAAACGGGCTGTTTTTTAATTCCAACAGAACATATAACGCGTGTCATGCCCACCAACATAAAACATGGGCCATTTCTTGATCAGGTTAACGTGTCTACGACGAGTAATGATCTTCGAGAGCAAAAGAAGCTGGACCCAATTAAAAGACTAATAACAGTCCTCGCAGCCCTGTGCTGTGACTCGTTAACGCCCCTACTCACGTATCACTTTTTTCAATCCGATAAATTACCCGTTTCACGCCGTATCCCATGCAGGATGCGTTGGCATTTACAAGTCCTACCTACCTACGCACACATCTTCTCTTCCTCTTTAATTATGCATATTTTTACACCAAGGTATGTGTCTAGCTTCTACCTTGTTGAACAATGAGCACCCACTGCCGAACTGAGAACGGTGGTAAAAACTTATTACTGATTATTGGCCTTACAGAAAAGTGGTCAACAGACTATAAAATTATACTTAAACTTTTTCTGCTTCCATATTTTTAGCCCGCATTTGCAGTTAGGAGGGATATAATCATTTTTCGATACTCATCATTATTCAATTTTTACACCTTTTCTTTTTTCAAACATTCCTTCGTCGTATATAAAAATAAATCGTATGGCAGTCGGCATAATCGGTAATAAAACTAGTGGAAACAGTTCAAGTTTTGAGATCGGAGAGTTATCGAATAGGCGTGTATACATACATAGCCGAGGACGAAGACCTAAGGCGAGACCTAAGACCAGTAATGGATATTGCTAGGGTGCAGTTTGCGGAAGACGAGGGTCAGGATAACCAACGGAAGCTTACGCAGGTCGTATTGGTGTTAGTAGACTGAGATTTCGACCTTTGGCTTATTAACATTTGGTTCCTCTTAGCGGAGCTAGCGCCCGCGTGCGACAAATTACGCATTTTACGAACTCCGAAATGGCCCATAACGCTCACACAAATGTCACTCGACAAGCACTCCACTCGAGTGTGTATATACGTATATATTTCTATATACACGAATTATATACCGCAGTGTTGTATACGCTACGTGGTACGGTACGATTCAAAGAGGGATTTACGTGAATTGAATATTTTGAAATTTGCCAACTTCGCCTCTCTTATTATGCAGGAATCAAATGAAAACACTTTTTCTACTTTGGCTGATTAATATTTATTAGGTACCTAGTCGTCGGATCAAGTGGAGAAGATTCTGTGACTTGATATCGTCAAAGTACACATATCAGCTTGATTATAATCGTTAAAGCAACTGGTTTGCCCTTGAATCTTGATAAAGCAGATGATCGCTTCTATTTACTTTGAGGGAGTAGATATGTAGGTAAGATGCATTACGTTAAGCGAATAGAAGAGATCCTCCGTGATAGATAAATGGTAGAAAATCAATGGTGCACGTGCAGCAATACCCGAGACCCCAGCATCCCCGTGTTCGTGTTCAAGCCATGTTATTTTTCACGTCTCCTGTTTCAACTCTACTCGTAACCCCCTTCCTTCTTTCCTCACAGGATAGTCTAGCTGATTTACTGCATTGTTTTTCGCGCCAATTTGACGTTAGCGACTTGAACTCAAGTGCTCCGTAGATCAACGGGCAGGTAACTGTCGTTGCAAAAACTCATGGAAAGAACGACTCGCCTAGATTCTCAGTTGCGCAACTATACGTGGTTTTCATACGTCCTAGTAATTTTTTTTTCTCGTCTTGAATTATAAAATCACTTTTGCCAGTATGGCACAATATCACTAACATAAAACTAGTCACTTTTTAGGAGTACCAGACAACATACGGGTACGTACAACTTTGAAGCTTCTAAACAACTTCAAGCAAGTTCTGATCAACAGCCGTTTCGAGTTTCGCTGATACTTGTAATCGTCAGTCAGCAAACCAACATTTCCGTCCGCTGTACATACCGGGTTCTGTTTACTTTAGTAAGTGCTTTTCGCCGCTTCACTTTACTTCAGTTCACTTCACTTCTCTTTGTCATCATCAATTTCTACATTTCAATAGCTGCTGTATCATCTTCTCCAGAAAAAACTTTCTTCTTGTTTAGAGATTCAGGCATAAAGATAGGCGATACTGAACTGAACCTTTTGAACTTTGTTCAACATTCTAAACCTCGCTGAAATCTCGCGAATAAATACTTGTTCGATTATCTCGAGTCTGAAACCTGGCGAAACTAGAAGTCGAGGTAAGAAGAGAACCATAGTAGTAGTCTATGTCTAATGTAAGTTGCAGGCCTTACCTAAAGTAGCCTAACTAAACCTTGCCCAACCTTAGCTAACCTCAGAACAAACGCAGCGTCTTAGCGATGAATAATTCAAACGCGAAAAGCCAGTCGACGCGGCGCGTTGAACGCGCGCGTTCTCGAGACTCCAACATTCCTGCACGCATTTGCACTCCCGATTATAAATCTCGGGTCTGCGGGGGCTACACTCTTGGATGTTAGATAGGTAGGTACCTTATCTATATCTGTATATATGTACATACGTATATACGAGATATCCTACGTGCACCTACCTACCTACCCCTCAAGTCACAAGCGACGAGTAGGTGTACACCGACTTGTACATTTTCCTCAAACTTTACGGCAAACCCCTAGAAATTTATTGCTCTCGTATTTCGCAGTTTTTCCTCTTGTTTCACGCTTACTGAAAACTATTCCATCGAACGAAAACTTCACTATCAAAGATTCCATGCAAAGCCGCCTTCTTCTTCTTCGCCTTTCTTCTACGGAAAATCAGTCTTGGCGAAAGTCTCCGTGCTTCGTTCCTCGCAGGCGTTGGTTCGTTATGATGAAAGAAGTAAGCAAACAGTACGAAATACTGTACAACGGTGGTGTGCCTACACATCTTGGTAAGAAACGTATGTCCATCGTCTTAGAGCGGTCAGTAGCGGGCACATTTCTCGCGCCCGCGCGCTAGTTGGCGTGCACGTGCGGTCGAGGTAAGCCCGGATCATATTCTTAACGAGATTACTTTACGACTCGAAGGTCCTTTATCTACGGCGGCGGCACTGGCCGAGCTGTTATCCAAGCACGGACCTCAGACCCGCGTGATGTATCTCGCACTCAACCCAACCCGCGTTGGGCCGCCGCCATTACCTGCATCTCACCTTACATGCATGCGTGTTTTCTTCTTCGCGATAAAGGATGGCATATATGTATATATTGGTATATACCCACCTCTGGCAAGGGTTGCCTGTCGGCGCCCTCGCGTTATCCATTCATTATAATACCTTCGTTAAAATGAAGGCAGATATGAATTTAAGAGATAACTGCATATCACGTTAAGAGGCCTTTCAATCATTTCATTCGATGATAAAATCAGTGAATTTTAGGCTTTGTTAGGATATAAGCTAGTGCGAAGAGCCTTTCTTCCTTGAATCATTAAACCGCTCGTACTTCGTTCGCGCATTTAGCCTTGCGTTAGGTTAACTTTGAAGCCGGGAATACTCATGTCCCTCAGGAGTAGCGAGCATGTCTCTTGAAGTAACAGGGTCATTGGGGGTGTCCCTGCGGTGTAATTTCCATACGCGTAAGAAGGACCAGCAATGGTTCGGCCTACGCGTCGCGAAGCTGGCCATCGTTCAAGCCGCTCCCACCTTCAGAGTTCGAAGTATCTTCGTAAGGATGTACGGAGGTCCAGGGGGTTGCGGAGACGGGGCGGGTACTTACTCCGGTCTTGTACCTACTCTCGTACTTCGTTATTCCCCGTCCATTTATCCTCCGTAGTCTCTCGCCGGTCGTGATGCATGTATACACGTTCATGTATCTTGCAGGTATATATATATATATCTATGAGTATGCAGCTATACATACGGATTTTTACATCCACTACCGCCCAGCCTGCATCAAGGTATCCCGATCCCATATGTAACTGGAGAACTGTGAGCTTGAACAACGACCAGACAATGTTTTGGTCAAAGTTAGCCAGCCAGACGCTTACGTCACCCTCTAGGCATCCTTTTGTTATATCTATTCACGTTCTACCAACTTTAGCCGCGGTTAATGGATAGTCAATTCTGTTCATAGAATCCCGAATTTCATCTCCGGCCGAAGAAGGAATATTAAAAGTGCCTCTCCCGGTAAAAGGAAGGAGAAAAAATGAAACCCCTATGGGTTGTATAATTTGATGGATTAATCAAAGACGAAGGAAATCTCTAATGTATTGGCCAATAAATATAGAAATCTGATTGTAATGGGTCGAAAAATTGGGGGAAAAATATTTGAGGGTTTTCTAAAAAGACCCTGGGGTACAGCGAGTGATAATAATTGGTGTAACCTAACAGTTTAGGGTGA
Organism: Tenthredo scrophulariae; assembly: GCA_963978835.1. Taxonomy (NCBI): domain Eukaryota; kingdom Metazoa; phylum Arthropoda; class Insecta; order Hymenoptera; family Tenthredinidae; genus Tenthredo; species Tenthredo scrophulariae. The sequence goes on from OZ022234.1 coordinate 14,318,631, forward strand.
TTCTTATGACGGGTGTGTGTTTTATACTACGGTTAGTGCGGAATTGTATGAATGGACCATAGCTCCGAGGTATCCTAGTTACTATATGTGCCTGCCTACCACAACAAGTGGCAAGAACGAATGTAAACGTTGAGTTATTCCGTAATGACGGGTTCGGGGTTAGTTTACGGGGTAATAAACTGACGTCAGAGTCCCCACCGCGACCCTTACCCGACGGCAAAACTCGACTAGTATATGAATCGAGGCACTGTCACGGTACTGTCACGTATGGCTCTGATCATTTCTGCTTCAAATAATAGACGAGATTAGTATAATAAAATTAAGACCCACAGATTTATGGCCTCGTATATATCTCCCCCTTCCTGCAATTCTGCTATTTTTAAATAAGCATAATTATTCGGAGCAGCACCGAGGGGACATTGAACTGTTGGGATCCCCCGCCTGCGAAGAAATCTGCAATTTCTGCTGCGATGAAATTATGAAAATTGGGTCTTTTTTTCCTTTGGTGTGTTAATTTCACGTCTTAATTCTCAACTGACACAGGGCTACTGTGTTCATCTCGTAATAAAAACGAGGAAGTTTTTATATTTCTATTTTTGAACCCATAACCCAAGGCGAAGGGGTTTAGAATATAATTTTCATTGATTTAGTGGGGCTGAGGAGTCTCGCAGGTCCAACCTGCGCCAATAGAACAGAGTAGCTCTTCTCCGCTGTTGGCCCTTATTAAGACTTAACCAAGGCAAAAGGATGGATGGCGGATTCGGGCGGTATACGTACGGTGCATCTAGGCATTATGGCCGCCGTTCGTGGGCTCGTCGGTCGCCGAGGGCGTCGGGAGCTTCGAGGGCGTCGAGGGACGCCTAGGGACGCGGAGGGACGCTGACTCGGGTATGGCGGGAAGGAGGTTGGGGTCCAGGACATTCATCTTATCCCCTTTGCGCTCCGCTCGGCCCTGGCTCTCGCACTGTACGCCAACATACATCTCCGGGCCGGGGGGTTGCCCCTACGTCTTGTCCCATGCCTTGCTTAACTTAACTTTATTCCACGCCAAGGAAGGCGGGCGGGAAGGAAGGCAGGCAAGCAGGCAGGTAGGCGAGTAGCAGACAGTCAAACGCAGGCAAATGCAGGCGAGGCGACGCGACGCGACGCGATGCGGCACAAACTTAATCCAAAGCGTGATTCATCTGAGACCATAGATTTGGATTATCTCACGTCATCTGCATATTTACGAGCTTCTTGCCCTGATTGCAGTGTGACCTACGAACGTCGCGCTAAGACGGGTATATCTACACGCGGCACCGATCAAACCGTATAGATCAAACACTCTAAGACCTACGCGCGGCGGTCCTCGAAAAGGGATGGCTTCTGTCCGTGACTTGGCACCGACATAGATATATCTACCGTTTTATTTCAGTTCAGAGAATGCACCTACGAAATATAACTCAATATTCTGCATAATGCAGAAGTAAAGACAAAAAAAGGACAAACACCAATTTGAATTTCGAATTAATAGAAAGAAATGAATAAGGTGAGAATAATTCGGGAAACCTTTCATTATCGTTTCAAAAAATGAACTGAAGAATTTCTAGATTCAAAACGTATAATATTTCTCACACCAGTTAACGTCAAATATAATATAATATTCGATTTTTTCATTTCTCTCAAAACAGTGTAACAAGAGTTTTGATTTCTCCGTTGCACTTTGAAGTTTCCGAGTTTTATCGTATTTCTGAAAAAGTTAATAAGTGTGAAACCGCCCTTATCGAGTTTCGCTGGAATGGAAAAAAGAATCTAATTAAGCGAATACCGATAGAACTTCATCAAAGTCTAATAGCAGCTTGCCACAATAATCAATGGCGTTTCCTGGCACTCGTATGTCACGAGGCACGCACATTGATTTATCGACTGATGTGCGCCTCGTCACTTTGCTGTAGTATCTATGTGTGTATTCATATCCAATTATATGTAGGTGTAGAAAAACGTTTATATATAGTCCCGATGGCCAGTAGATTTTTGTAACACGGGTGGACTGGTACAACCACCATGAGTAAGCAAAGCTTGGTGAATTTTACGGGCGTCGCCCCCGCATAACCCAATCACGTTGCGGGATGACTTACGCTTACCTACGCTCAAAACCAATCTGCGTCCACTGAGCTAAATTGGAGTTAAATTGAAACTAAATTGGAAGCTCGCACTGCCTGGCAGTGTTGTATATTGTAATTCGAGCATTATGTTTTTGCATCACGCGTTCCACTTCAGGGTTGCGGATGCACTCACTCAGCATACGTAGCTATACATGTAGCTACGCCCGCTAAAGTTTTGATGCCAAAAGTCAAAACTTGTACAACTTGTCTCACACACATGTCATGTGTTATACAGAGGATGGAGCACAAACAGTTTCTGTTACACATACCTGCATACACTCCGCGATTTTCATTTATTATTAGTTGCAAAGGAACGATCCATTTCTCGAGGCGTTCAGAACGAGCGATCGAAGAAACATATAATCGAAAAATCTACAAGGTTGAGAACTACGTGATGAGTCATCGATCAAATGTCGGTTAGCAATGAATCAATTACGTTTTTACCTTCGTTCTTCTTTTCGTCATTCGCAAGGTGATCGACGATTTTGCGCTTTAAATTATAGGCAAAAATAAAACCGGTGGATGAATCGTCGTGCGAGTATGCAATATGAAAGAAGTTAGAAGACGGAGAGAAGTCGATGGGAATAAATTAAATTGGTAGAATCGAGTATATAACCCGTCTGCATATATCTTGTAAACGATTTGAAGGCTCACCTGCCGCGAAGATGATGATCGCTGATTAATTCGCGATCGGTTGCGGCGAGCTCTGAGCTGCAGGTTTGCCGATCAGCAAATTGCCTACTCAACTCGTAATAGCGGCGACGTGTTGGGGGCTGAAGAGAGTCGACAAAGACAGCCGAGAGCTGTTCGTAAACGCATCACGCGTGATGGACTAAAGGTAAAAAGCGTAAAACGCTGACTGAAAAGACTCTTATAACTCTTAATTGACGCGCACCTCGAACTCTCTTGGCACATTTGTATGAGGATGGTGTACGAGCACTTGGCTAAAGAGACGAAATTTATCTCTTCCGAACACAGGAAAGGTTGAGAATGAGACGTATTTTACGTCTGAACGTCAAGTGGTTTGATCAGTGGCGCAGGTTTACATCAAACTTTTGATACTTTATCGTTATTCAATATTGATTAAAATGAACTTCCTGTCCGAGTGTGTACATACGTATACCTAATTGTGCCGTGGTTTCTCTACCTCGAAATTTATATACGGCTACTTAAGCTATTCCAGTTTGAATTTTATCGTAGCTCATCGATCAGACCGTGTTGTTATTTTCCGCTCGGTTTTCCACCTGCAATGGGCTGCAGTTTAGTCAACATTCGGAAGCCATAGCATTTTATCGCGGCCATTCAAACCCCATTGGCCGTGCAGTAGAGATACCGCACATACCTACGTACACATAGACGCGTATACCACCTCTCCACCTCTTCCTGCCTGCAAACCGTATCACTCTCACACTCACCCACATCTCTATACTCAGCCTATATCTAGATCACTGTGTATATTCATATCACATGGTGTTAGTATCATGTAATATAAGTCTAGTCTCCGTTACATTAGAGCGAGTAATTTTCACCGCAATATAACAAGGTTACCCTAGGCATTATTTATTGCAGAATGAATTCTATACTATGCGAGCCTTTGAAATGGCTAGGAAATTTTAATTGAGTCGTTTCTAAGCTGGGCGTATCAATCGAATTATGATATATCATGTGTCTCAATGTGCTCCTCAAGTAGACATCGTATAATTTTTGGTGATCAAGATTGTTGAGGGACCGTGTCGAATTGAATCTACAGTCGTTTGGTAAATCGGACTGGATTCCAAAGTCGTAAATACCAGCCACGGTTCATTTCTTGGTGAATCAGCTACCGAATGAGCGTCTCTTACTTTCACACTTCGATTACACACCGATAGCGTGAGATCCATTGATCGCTTCACGGTTTTACACCATAAACTATACTAGTACTTACTGAACCATCATTATCCGTCTGTACAGTCAACTAACGCCTACCTATACCCCATAATTATACACCTATTATACATTACGTATACAATTTATGCTCATTTCGTATTAATTCTCGTCCTTCTGATCGGTATGGATGATTTATCTATCGAGAAGTGCAACGAGCGTGATATCACTCCATAATACGCAATGAAACCGATACGAATAAATTACTCACTCAATAAGCAGCAAGCCTGACTTATGATTCGTTTTAATTCACGATGCACATAAAGTACGGTTCAAGAGAAAAGTCAACAACTGTTGCTACTCGTTAAAGTTTTTCTCGTCGAATAAGCGGACTCATACTATATCGACTGAAAATATTATTGGCTATTTTTGATCGGCAATTTCTAGCCTTTCAACATCCGCAGTTATAGAACTGGTCATCCATATATCGACGTCCAAGGACGGCGTGTTGATCTCTCGTTTGCTGAAAGACAGGCCCGAAAACGGAGCATCGGGGGCTAGTGGTGTTTGGGGAGTTGCGGGGCCTGGGATATGAACAAGGACTGGTTAGATGGGCTTCTCAAGCGAGTGAGTAGTATATAAGTTCGTATACGAGTATTTATAGGTATCTATGTGGCCGAGGCCGGCATACGTGGCGATAAGTGGACAGACGACGGGTTGTTGGAATATTATAGGCATATCATGTAAATGCCGGCTATATTCGATAATTATTCCGAACGTTTTATCTTTTTAATTTTATTTGATTTTTTCTTCTTCTCTTAAACCTTTCATCGAACATCTTATATGCTTCTCTTAAGTCTGAGAATTTGTGGACACGGTATATACAACAGATATGTGAGAGTAATGCGATACATGCGAAATGAACTCGTAACGATCGTGAAAATGAGAGAAAAAAAATGAGAAATAAATATTTCCAAACAAGACAGTATCAAAGTCCCTTCTCGTAACGTTCTTACCATTTCTTCGAGCATTCAGCTGCTTTCTATCGCGAGGATTGTTCTCGAGATACCCACGTTTCACGGGTCAGAAGCCACCGAGTGAGGATAGGCTTCAGAGTACAAAGAGCAACGAGACAGAACTGACAAGAGTATAAGAGTCGTTTCATTTAGACTGAGGAGTTAGAAACCAAACAAGTCTCGCTATCTCGCGAGTGAAAAACAAAGAAAATAAAATATAAAAATTACTCTCTGAAGTATTTTCAAAAAGTTGAAACTCTGGCGAAGGATCAAGTCGAAAGTATAGAATTGGGTTACTCGAGAGACGTCCAGGATTTCCGAAAGCATCAAGGATAAGGTATAGAATCGTCGTGAACCTCGTCATGGTGAGGGAGGGTCGCTGGGTCGGGAAATAAATATCAAGGCCAGCCCCGTGCGCGTAGCTATCTCTGCAGCCCTTAGCGAGAACGGTGGTGGACGATTTGCTGACGTCGCATGTCGTCGGTTCGGAAGGCCCGGCGGCAACGTCCGGTTTCCGGTAGCAGAAATGGCTCTTTCTCGTTTTTGGTTTCAGGCGAAGGAGCTGAGTGTTTTGCTTCTCTCCACCCACGCCTCCCGTTCTTGGCGATTCGGCAGTACGGGGTGGAACACATCGAATTACTGGTGTCTACCGGAAACCGGAAGGAAACCAAACTGAGAGCTCGCTTTTCCCTCCTATTCCTGCAGCACCCTTCTCGCTGTACGGAAAATAATACCCATACACACATCCCTGTGCATTGCAGGGTATAGAACTACATGCGCGTGTTTTGGGGTGCGGATTTATTCAAACCCCAATTTCTTTTTTTCTGAATAGAATATGAAGTAGGGGTAAGAAGAGGGAAGAGTAGTAAGTATAAGGGTGAAAAATAGAAACGTTGGTTTAATTTTCTTGACCGATATATAGAGGAGGTTTGAGTTAAATCTGGTTAACGAAACCGTCAGAAAATTGTAGTAACGTATCGGTGTAGAGTTTCAGTATAGGTGTAGACATTGGTAGGTGGTTAGGTATAGAAGTTCAGGGAAGCGAAAGAGAGAAGAGATCCGTCGAGCAGGAAGTGATCGCAAATTTAGGGTATCTTTGGCGAAGGGGTAGGTAGCATTCGCGCGCGGCAAACGACCCAAATAGAGAACAAACAGGAGCGGGCGAGAGTATAGGTTTGGTACACGGAGCTGCGGGCCACGAAGGGTGGTTTGGGAAGGGATAAAATGGCGAACGTTACGGAGAAATGGCGCGGAAAGCCGGGATAGCGTCGGGCAATGGACGCACCCCCTTCGTCCCCGGCCTTACTACATGGTCCAGGACCACCGTGCACGGAAGGACCACCGACGCCAGCCTCACGATGAAGAGAACAAAAGAGGAAGCGAACTAGAATACCTTACGAGCTACGGCGTCACTCGCACCGTCCTCTATGTATATATGTATGGATCCTATATACGTATAGGTATATACCTAGTTATACACGTTCGACCGCCGACAATTCTTTCTTCCTTTCGCTCAAGGAATATCAACTGAATGGGTATATAGAAGGAAAAGGGAGGTTGCCAAGCAGTTACATAGATATACATATATATATGGAGCAACCCCAAGCTGGCTAACTTGGAACGGTTTTTGAGGGCCCGAAGGGCCCGAAGTCGAAGGGGACCGACTGTTCTTAATTGCCTGCAAGTAACGATCTGAAATAGGTATTTGCTAGTGGCAGCGAGTCAGTCGACCTTGTCTTCGTTCAACCTACATTTTCCTCTCTGCTGGGCTGACCCGAAACCTTTTTATCGCACCGATGGTGGGTAATGGGAAATTATATTTAACCGTTAAAAGAATTCCTTTTTTTTTTCGTCTTTGTTTTCAGTTCAACGAATTTCGAGTTAACCGCGAAAAATTTAAACCACCCGCAAGATTTTATTCTAATGTTCCCTTCTACGAAAGACTTCTGACTTTCTCAGTTATATACCCTTCGTGTTCGGCCGCATGGAATCAATTGAATTGAAGCTTTCGTTTTTCCAAAATGCGATATCTTGATAAATAATGAACGTCCAATTGTGATTGAGATTTGATATGACGATATGTGAATTTCGTGCTTCTTTTTACTGCAGCTAAGATCGTCGATGTATAAATCTGGCAGTAAAATGTCACGAGCCGAGGACGTACCGAAGAGGGTTTAAAGACTTTAGACTGGCAGCGAAAGAGGATTATAATTACAATGAGGCGGCGCGAATGGCGGTAGATTAAATTAAGATTGCAGAGCGCTTGCAAAATGAGCCAATTATGAATTAATTGCGCACCACGGTAGCATTATGATCTTTAATATCATGATTATGTCTCAACAACCCAGCAGGGGTGTGCCTTTACAATTTATACATATTTTATAAACTATACACCTATACGCGTGTTTATACCACTATTAATAATACCGTTATTAGTCGTACCAGGAACATTCCCTAGCACCTATAACTCGCTTAGGGTGAATCGAGACACGATTCTCGCCACGCTTGATTTCAAACAAGAACGAAATATCCTGCGACGTGTTTCTAGATTGCAAATCAATGAACGGGCCAAAAATACACATGAAACTCTATTTCTGCAGGTAAAAAATAACCTGGTGGGGATACACGTCACGTGCACCTATGTACAACGTGATCACAGGGCTCTCTGCAAAACACAGTTCCTGCATTACCTTCCCTTTTTGCGTTCCTCTCCCGTCCTTTCACACCTTTCCCACTCATTTCATTAGCATCCTCGAGTACGGTATATACTGTACAGCATAGGTGCTGTACCATACTATAAGTTCCATGCTCCGTATGTATTAATGTATGTATGTGCGTATCCACCCCAACTACATAGAATTTCTGTAGGTGTAATTATTCGTTAGCAAGAGACAGAGGTAACAGGCTCAGTCCGTTCGTCCGTTGGTCCATCGTGCGTAGCGTAGATGGTACTGGCCGGGTTACACGCATGTGTACAGAGAGGTGTACATATTATACCGTGAATGGTGGTGTACGGGTACGGGTACGGGTACATACACCCTATCCTCCAGGTTCATCCATTGCCGCATTAAAGCCGTGTTCGCCATTACCCGCACCACCACCCATGCCCATCCGGCTACATCAGCTCTTGTTAAGTTTGATATAGGACATATACTTGGCGGTGCACTGTTATTGCTTATTGTAACACGGGTTAAGTAATTGGAAAATATCTCCTCTTGGCATGTACGATCGATCTTAGGTGTACAAGCCCGCTGCTCAACCTTTGCCCACCTCTCAATTTAAATCCACACACATTTGTGACATTATTTAATCTTTTTTCATTCAATTTCCCCCGAACGGTGGATTCTGGTTCTTGCTTTCTGTCTCAAATTCCCGATGTCCTAGGTATCCGGTATCGTATTTCCGCACCGGCAAAGCATCGGTTGGTTCATGACCGCGTGATCCTGTCGTAAATCTTCCGTTCCGGTTCCCTTTTTTCGTTTTATTTTTTCTCCTCAAAAACCCTTGCGGAATGAAGCAAGACAATCGTGTCTTACGCTTTTTTGAGGCAGGCAGGTCGAGGGTCATCCTTGTTTCGTATAGCCGAGGTCAAAGAACTCCGGTAAAGAAAAAAGGGCTGCTTCTGCCCACGTAACGGCATTTCCTCCTCTGCACTATTGTTCGCGTCATTTTTTACAACCCAAACAGAAAATCCAGCCGGATTTTTACGACGATTCGAACGGGTGTTGTTGACTTTTACGATGACCCTTTTATGACGGGGCTAAACTCGTAAAAAAAGAAAAAGAAAAAAGAATACACAAGATCCCCGTTGCACAAGGTCAGGGTGATGCCTAGCCTAGACCCATCGATTGCAGCTTACCTACTTTTGAAGTGACATAAAGCAGGTAACAATATACAGTCAAATTTACCCGGCCTCGAGACTTTTTGTCAAATATATTCAAGCTGCCCAGTGGTACGCATTCAAGGATATATATATTTTTTTGGCATCATTCTACATCGAAATTGATTGCATTCTTCAGTATGTCTTTATTATTGCTATTAGGGTCTGTTACAGTCATATGTGAGTTTTTTTGCCCGGGATACGAATAGGATGTGTACAGTCCTGCCCTATAGCAAAATCCATTGGGGACTCGTAGACCGTTCAACACAAACATTTTTCCAACATCATGGGGCTACAGCCCTGCGTGCCCAACTAATGCTATGAATATTTCGGGGGTGTTGAGTTAATATTTTGTTAGCCGTCTAACTTCGCCTCTCATAATATATAGTCGTGTATGTCACACCTACGCAAGTCACACGAGGGCCGTGAACTTCAAGTTCAAAACTTTTGTATTTTTAAATAGTAGAGAGGAAAATGAAATGAGGTTGGTTAGGGTTGAAATTAGAAGTTTTGATTAGTCTTTCGAGACAAAAAAAGAAAAAAAAATTGTAGAAGAAACGAAATCACGAGGTGTTGATGATATAGACTATTTTATGTCTATATTTGATATCTATATGTGCAGTGTGAGCTTACGAGCTCGAATGTATTTCTTGAGGAATGAAGGGAAGGGTATACAGCAGTGATATAAACAAAACGCCCCCCCCCCCCCCCCTTGGAAAACAGGGGCAAAATTTCAAGTAAATACATAATAAAGTTGAAGGTATAGATTCTTAGGGTGTGTGGGGTATCCATTTTGAAAGTTTAACGGTATGGAAATATCTCTGTCGTGGCTTACAGCCTAAAATACAGGCGGCACAAGCATACGTAGCTATACTCTATACCTACCTACCTATGCGCCTAATGCGAACGTATAAGTAGGCGCACTAACGTATATCAGCCTTTATATATATAATTTGAAAACGTAGCTAGGTTCGCAGTATACGCGTACTTATACAGCGACCTACGTACGGAAAGGGTGGAGGAAAGCGCGGGAGGTCGTGTACAGCTATGCCCCGAGATCTATAGGCAATCTTGCAAATGAGAATCGTGAGTTACGTAGAGCGTTAGCGCCCCGCCGCCAACCTGAGCCATGTATATGTATAACATTTATATACAATATATACATACATGTATATACCTACATTTTCGTTCTACCGACACATGGTGTAATACTATCATCTACACAGTCTATGCATGTATATATATATATATATACATATATATATATCTTTATATACCACCATGCGATACTAGGCTTCTATAGAACATACCATGTACCAAAACCCCTGGCACTGGCTGCAGCAAAAGCCATACCATAGTTATACCATGGGTCGGGGTACGTAGTTTGATATTGTATAGTGTATAGGTATTCATTTTCAACGTCTTTTTATATTGCCAAGTTTTTTACAAAAATAAAATGATGTAGGTCTCTAAAACTCATGGAGTGTATCACCTATCTTGTATAAGAATTTCGGTTTATTTTTTCTCCGTTTCTTCCTTTTTTTTTTCTTTCTTTTCGTTTTGTGTCGCAGTTGGTAATCTTTTGCGGAAGAATTGTTCGCACGATTTGAATATCCGCGCGTGGGAATGAAAGCTACTTTTTTTTCTCTCTTACTTTCTTTTTTTTCCCTTTCTCTCGCTCTTTCTCTTCATAAATTTCGGATAATGGGTTATTTATACTGTGCGGACAAAAACGTTAAAAAAGTGAAAAAAATAAAACTGAATAAGACTGAAAAAAAGTAAAAAAATTCTTAAACTAAAAGCTTATATCCAGTAAGTTCTTGTTACTCTGTAATGTGAATTAAGTATACCTACTACCCTGCAGACTGCCTCATACCTACTCACTGAAATACAAGTTAAGATATATTTTCAACCCCTTTTCGGCCACCAATAGTAACAATGAACAATTGAAACTGCGATTAATTATTTGTCAAACTCCTCTTTGGCTCTTTTTATTGCAAGTGAAGCTAGCCTCTTTACTTTCAAGGCGATCCTTGGAATGCTCGCTTTTCCCGTCTATACATTTTTTATGAATCACGTACCTAAAGTGGTTTCAGACTAAAGCCCTGATTTTTCTCTGACCAACACGTACATAGAAAAGTGTTTATCGGACAGATAAGGAAAGGTGGTGAATGTAGGTAGAGGTTGGCGGCACGCGGTCGGCCCCGACACTTCGGCAAGCCCTTACCCATAGGGTGCCACTATAGAGGTACCTCAGACTTTGCCACTCTGGAACAAGTAGATACATACATATACATATACACGTGGGTTTGTAGGTGGTAGGTAGGTAGGTAGGTAGGTAGATATACACACACACACACATACACACACAGGTCTAACTTGACTGGGTACTTCTATATCTATATCTATAGGTGTACGACTGCATTGCCCATTGGGTGCTGCAGCAATGGCCTATTTCGCTCGAGAGTATGGCCCATTTCAGGCATAGGGGCGGTTCCTTGCTTCCAAGGGGGTATAAGCGGCCTTCCGTGTCTTTTGGCCCGGTACGGATTCTAGTGGCGACGCATTACGAGATACACAACCACACGTTATCCTTAATACCCTATAGAATTCGTCACGATGGCTGATGAAACTCTGATACAATCTACTGAGAGTATGGAGATGAAGCGAAAATTTCCATTCATTAGGAAGGAAGAAATTTATATTTCAGTTTCGGAAATCAGGAAAATTGTATTCTGTATATTTGCACAAGTGATGTTTGACTCCAACTGACGTGGGGAAATCGGAATTGGATTGTATTCGTTGTTACCAATATAACTAGGGAGATCTTCCTCTACTCCTCCGGAGCTTATCTGTCCATAAATTTGAAACACCCGTAGGTATACTGCCCACCGCGTGAAACTTTGGAGTTTCGAAGTCCCATTAGCGAATAGACCCCAGGGTAGCTGCTCACTAAACTAATCAACGTTAATTAACTTAATTCATTGCTGTCGGAGTGCACTAGTCATCAATTTACCGGATAACTCGAACGGTACAAAGACGTAGAGTCAGTAAGTACCCTGATGACCATAAGGCTAACGCACTCACTTTACAAATTAAATACCTCCACCTTCTGGCAAACAGTTCGTTAACTTCCGACAGTAAATTCACAAAAATTAAGCGTATTTCCCGAACCTGAAATTGTTAAAAAGTCCGAAGGCTTTCGTAGTGTGCCTATAGTGGAACGTAAATCTCATATTATAGTCAGATTAGCTTCGAAGTTATCTGGATAATGCGTGACCGATAAAATTTTACGCTTTTTTTAGTCAGAGATCAATCTACATTCATATGGATGAATTTTTCACTGGCCAGAGCTTTTTATAAAATCTTTTATAACTGGCCGATGAGATTATGGAAGTCTGTTTCTCCTGTCAACAGATATTCAAAGCGATATTCTTAATTTTTGGAAAATTTTAAAGTAATTTTTTATGAATCTCTTCTCAGACTCGGACACTAGCAATCAGTTTCGAATCGATCGTTCGCTACTGCACGGGTATAACTGGTTACGGTTTATGCGTAACATTATCCTGACATTACCCCCAGCCCCCTAAAGCGAGGTAGCTTGTTGTTAGCCAGCGCATAGTGTAATGATTAATCACCTTGGCCTGCAGGCAGCTGACTCTGCGTAAGTTAATTAATCAGATATCCCCCGGAATTAGCAGTGACGCGGGTACGATCAATCATAAATTATGTTCCTATACCTACGCATTGCACACCATATTATGAGGAGAAATGAATTAAACCTATAATTACCCGACAGGCGTTTTCAAAATGTTATCATCTCTTTAAAAAAATGAAAATGAAAATAAAAAAAAAAAAGAACAAACGACTGCATAACATTGTACAATATAATTATAAGAAATGCAGAGAGTTGAACCGTGAGCTAAATCAGCAACCCGATACGGTTTCCTCGTTGTTTCAAGTACTGCCAATAACCAATCGGTACTAGGGGTGGTTATAAAGCAAGACATTCTTGGCGCGATTAAATCATACTCATTTCCAGCACTCGACAGCACTCCGGCGGAGTTCAGCGATTGAACAAGACCGCAACAGGGGCGATGAATACTTTATTACACATAAAACTCGCGTCTAGTGGCACTATAAAACCACCGTACGTATAAAGCTTGCTGTTAGAACTCTGCGCGTGCCAGACTAAATCGCAGGCATCTAGCCCGCAGTCCTCTTCTAACACATACCTACATCCATACATACACATGTATTCTTAGAACCGGAAATTGCAATTTACGTTGTATATACCCAACAGACACCATATACAATCGAGCAAAGTGCTTCTCCTATTACGACAAAGATCTCAATTTGACTTTCCTAGTCGTAATTAAGAGCACTCGTAGTTTACTCGTTCCGAGGTACCTGTTTCGTACTAGTGCTCCTATAATTAATTACTCAGTGAACATCAAGTGTCGTGTGGCTGGTCGACTATTTCGTATATAGGAAGGTCCGGTGGTATTTTCAATGCAGAGATGGATACTGGGGGAAGTCAGCGTACGATCAGGGCGGGGGTTGGCGGGTAGTTGAGGCGCATGAGCACCACTTTTATTGATTCCGAAAGTGCCGCCATGACTGCTGCGTGCGTGAGGGTACGGCGACGGAGACGAAGGTTTGGGGTTTGGGGTTTGGGGTTTGGGGTTTGGGGTGGCGGCAGGGAGCTAGGGAAGGGGTAGGGTGAGGCTGATGGGGTGGAAACTCTGCGGAGATAAAAACGAACGAGGTCTATAGGCGAGGGGATGCGAGAGAGAAGAGGGAAGAGGGAGGAGGAATGAGAAAAGAGGAAAGAGGAAAAAGGGAAGAGGGAAGAGAGCAGGACTGCGCGGAGTCGTATCAACATATCTTATTGCAAATAAAAATACAGCAGAAGTATGAATATATTTACGGCCTTCCTCCTCTAACGGTGCTGTAAATAGGAAAACATTGTACCTTCTCTATTGCTGTTGGGATTTCGGAAGAGTTTCCGACCATAAATCCTTCGCTTAGCTTGGAATTCTTTTTTTTCCCCGATTTTTTATTGACTCTCAGTTTATATTTTTGCGAAGGATCAAATTTACTCATTATTTAGATTTTTACTACTTTCAGAACGACTGCCAATTTAACTTCTAGCTGTCTCGCATCGTACCCAATGATCACAAAATCTGGGATGGTTTTCTCTTTCTTTCTTTTTTTTCTCTCGTCGTTTCGCGGCAATTTATACATCTACATCCACATGATTTAAGTGTTTGATCTGTATCATTATTATCATTATTTCAGAGCCAAAAGGATCCTCGAATGTGTCTGGGGTCTGGGCTCCGTCTAGGCCAGCATTACGCAACGGTTAAAGAAGAAAATTTCTGCACTCTGGCAGAGACCCAATCACACAAGTCTGCGTTGTTAACGGTAAATAAGATAAACATCAGGACCATTTTATAGCAATAAAAACTTTTTCACCTCTTGGAAATTGCGCGGAAGTAATTTAGGCAATGCAATTCAACTTTGGTGATACTTTCTGCTTCTTTAAACAGCCTCTCAGATTTCTACGGCTCAGTCTCCTAGCGAACAATGAAAATGGCCCGCGTCACCTTTCCCGAGGCGATTCAAAGAATTCCCCCCCGCATATACAAGCCAGTTACAAAAAATCACTACAATCTTTTTTCTTCTTTTTTTTTTTTTTTTATGACCGTCAAATTCTAATGCAGATGGTTCTACTCTCTTCTTCAAACCTTATTCAGTAAGTATATTTATTCTCTCTTCGTGGATTAACATATCTCATACATGCCTATATCGTATGCCGTATTTTTTTTTCTTTTCCTCGTGCGCCTACTCGGATATTTATTATTATATTTAGGGATGAAAAATGGATTTTCAATTTTCTAGGGAAATATCTAGCGTCTAGAAATTCTACAGATTTCTATCCACTGACGTCATAGCGTCTCGTGAAGTACGCACTTGCGATACGCATCTCCCCCGCAAAGTCGGGCCATGAAACTTTCAAGAGATAGACTCCCAAATCACCTCAATCCCCTCGAAGATAGCCTCTCTGTCTGATTATTTCTTGTTTTTGTCAAGCTTTGTCTTTCCATACCACCGAGAATTTTCTTCCTCTTTTTTTTCTCCCTCTTCATTTCTCTCTCTCTTTCTTTCTCTATCAGTCATTTATTTACTCTCTCAAATTTATAGAAAGGTCTTCCTGTATTATCTGGAAGCACTTATTTTTTATCCACCGAAAAGCCTACACCTCGAGAGGACACCCTTTTTCTATAAATAAAACCTCGTTTAAATCCTCAGATCGATCTGGAGACGTCTCGTAAACACGTGATTAGAAAAGGTGTTCCAAGTCGTACTGTAAAAATAAAAATAAAATTATACCAGGATAGTCACCGCATAACTTGACACAGCGTTAAGTTCTTTTTTTTTTTCTCCTCTGCGATTATAGTCAACCCGGCTAATACCTATACCCACGAAACACACCCCCAAGCACAGACCTACGATATCTAGTTATACGTGCTTTGGCAATCAAAGGGTGAAACGGCTTAGACTGGGTGCCGTGGGTGTAGTAATACCTACGGGTGGTCGGTAGCGATGCGTGGAGATAATTAAGCGGGGTGATGTATGGCCGTTTCGCGAGTTCGCTCGTTATCTCCTCGACTCCCTACTCCCTTTGCCACCCTTTTGTCGCCCCCTTGCATCCAGTTTCGGATGTATAGAGACAGAAACCTACGCGAATACCTCTGCCTCTTCCACTCGCCCGCCCGGAGGTCGCCGCGCGCTCAATGGTCCGGCACTTTCCGTCTCCATCCCCGATCCCTTTATCGCGAACCCTCTTCCTCTTTCTCTTCCCCTTTCCCTTTCCCTTCTACACCACCAGCTCTCTTTTTCTTTTCCCTCACTCTCTCGCTCTTCCTCTTTCCCTCTCATCGGCCCTCCTCCCTTTTCTCTCTCTCTCTCTCGATCTCTCTCGACTGCTTTATTGTCCGACGCTGCTCCATCGAGGGTGCATCCCATTCGACGCTTTAATTGAGACATAAATAAGGTTTGTTTGGCTTTGCTATCCGCTAGCTGCCGATTCCCCGGTCCTGGGAACTGGAACTGGGGATCGAGGCAGTGCCAATACGCAACTCGTTTCTACATAATGGTGGCGTTAAATTCTACTAGGCGTACACGTTGGCTACCTGTGCCCGTACTTGTTCTATATATCTGTATGCATACGCAGGTAGGTATTACCCTGCGATCGTGGAGAACGAGAAACAAAAAATTATTCCCCTTTTTTCTTTTTTTATAACGTACTTCTATTCAAGTGGTTGTTTCGAGTACTGGAAAGATGGGATACCGTTGTTCGAATTGTAGTTGCAAAAAACTTTCACCAGCTTAATTGATGTTGGGTATACTTGGCGAAGTTTATCACTTTTTCTTCTATTCGCGCTGAAATTTTTACCTTGGTCTAAAGCGAGAGAGTTACTCAGCGATCGAAGGAAGAACCAATCCGCAAAAGTTATGCGATGACTACAGAGACAGTGGGCGTGAATAAATAGATTTTCGGTAGTTGGGCAGGGAATATCGTAAATTGAAAGAAAGGGGATCGGAGCTTTGATCTCAGGATGGTTTCTTTACCTGGAACCATCACGGAATGGCGGTTTTTTGTCCGTCGTCATTTATAAGTATACGATCTTCATTAATCTAAGATTAAGTTGATATATTAAAGTGGGATCTGGTAAAATTATAATGGTAGTTCAACAAAGAGAAAACTGGCAATAAGTAACACCCTGCAGTCGTGGGCGAAAGAGATCCAAGAAAATAATGGTCACGTTGTGGGTCCCGTGCTAGTAAGATCGTAACTCTACACGGCCAGGTATCTCTCTGTCGGAGACTTACGACTCAAGTTCCCTTTGTATGGCGGCGCAGCGGCTTTACGCTGTACAAGTTAATCCCACGAGCTCGTTCGTTCGTATATATATGCAATATACGTATATATCTACATGCTCTCACCCCTTTATACCTCATGTGGAAACCCTGCGCTCGGTGTACCTAGACACTGTATGTATATACGTGGAGTTTCGTGGGTAGCCGCTACTCCACTCGACTCGACTCGACTCGACTCCACTTCACTCTGCTACGCTTCATTCCATTTCAGTCCATTCTGGTCCATTCCGGTGCTCCTCCTCCTACGCGCGGTACGGCTATCAAAAATCCTGGTTTGAAAAAAAAAAGGCAAAGGGGAAAAAAAGGGGGCGCGGCCGTGGCGAGCAACGCTCGTCGTCCGTCAGTCCCGCTTAATCTCGTCTCTCATTTATGCTACTGCGAAACGGCCGAACAGCATCCCTCTACCTCTGGCTCCACATCCTCCCTAGTACCTACTCTCATCCTCTCATACTGTCTCCCGTTCCAACGTGCGGGAACGTTCACGTGACGTATCTACGCTATTCGGTCCCTTTTCGTCCGCAGAAACCCGATTATAAAGCTGCCCTCTGGCTTTCGCTCTCCCTCTCCCACTCTCTCTTTGCGGTAAAGAGCGGCTTAATTCCTACCCCGCTTACTCTTTTGCGAACTCTCGCAGTTTCTACCTCTGGGCTCTCCCTTACTCTTATACCACTGAACCGAGAGCGAGAGTTAACTTCTGCTATTCCCTTGCGGGTACTTAGCGTCCATATTGTTAACGGTTATACATGGATACCGGAGCCGTCCTTCCTACTGTATGTTGTACACTGGTGCACTCGTCGGGGATTTAAAAAAAAAAAAAAACTTCGTTCCGTCCCTTTGTTCTTAAGCCATTTGGGTGTACATTAATCAAGGGGATCCATTGCTCGTCCAGATATGATCCCTTGCGAGTTAATTAACGGATTTAAGGAATTTTCATGTATACGCAAGGGTAGCTACTCACCTATGTATTTATCTGGCAGTTTTGCTACTTTGTGAATCTGATTTATAATTAGAGCCACGTTATCGCCAGTTTTCAGCTGGGTATCGCTAAAATTGTCTATAAAGCCTGGGCTAATGGGAGAGACACGGTATTAGGTGCGAGCTATTGATCGATATAGACCTTTCCCCTACCTAGACCCTCAACTTTACCCCTGACGGCACCAGTTTCCGTTCTTCCCTTCTCTTAGCCCGAGGCAGCTAAACTCTCTGGCCTCCACCCCTAAACCCCACCTTGGATCTTCCACCTCCCGCTACCTTCGAGGGGAGCATCTTCCGCTAATGAAACGCCCGTGAGCTACTGCCGCCGCGTGCCTCAGGCCTTTGTTATATCTAGAACCACCCTCGCGACTTCAACTCTCTCGCTTACTACCTATAGGTATAGGATATTAAGTACGTACGTCTCTTACGTGAGCCGGGAAGTAAGATTTGTACTGAATATTTAGTAATTCGAAGACAGTGGCGCAGATTAGGTCGACCCTCTTCGAAGAATACTAAACATCTTTTACGCCGAAGGATTGCAGAGAACAAAGATACCGATTTTTTGTCGGAAGGAAAAGGTAATACGGCTTGGCAATTAGTTTATATGTTGAATTATTGCAGGGATGAATGCAAGTAGGAATGTGAATAACAGTTTTCATTCCATACAGACAGTATCTGTTAGTGCAGAGTTAATCGTGGAGTTCATTTTGCGGTCGATTCCTTTCGCCTAGGTTCGGGATATTGCTTTGTCGTTGAGACAAATGTCCCGGGCCCTCGTGCGAGACCCCGTAAGGCCCTATAAGGGAGTATTGCCAATATATCAGGGTTACCGAGCGGAAAGCTTTGGCCGTCGTATAAATACGCGACTGGATCTTCATTACGTCGACGGAATACAGCGGAAAACCGACTTCCCTTGGCGCAGGAATCGAGTGACGTAGGTGACAGGAGCCAGGCAATAACCGTGTCGTTTCCAAGAACTTACACCGCGCAATAACTATGGATCTGCCTAACGCCTATTTAAGATGCCCTTCCAGTAAGGTTGACATTAGCTATATCTAGGCAGGAAGGCGAAATATGTTCGCGGCCTGAGAGACTCGGGACCCTCCTTCGCCCACCTACTCACCATCCGCCAAGATCTTCCCGAACTTTCCTCATTTCCGATTAACTCACATCCAAGATGCGAGGAGCTTACGATTTCAAGATTCCTGTCTCCGACGTGGCCTTATTAAGCCCGTTTCATTCGCCTAGATTACATCGATGCTTCAAAGTTTAAAACTAGATCATATAGATGATGAATTGCACGAGATTAACCGGGCAGTGCTAAACTATATTTTCACTCGGAGAAACTTTCTGTGAAATCCCTTCACTACTCTTCACTTCCTGTTCTGTTTGTCTATGCAGTGCACGAAGGATATTTGTAGATAACTACTTTCTGTGGTTACGCGTGAGTACTACTTGTACCAGTGATTTACTCAAACATACACAAGTCACTTTCATTTTCGTCGTACAACTAGAACTATTTATGATCCATTGTCGCAGTAAGAGTTGAATTTTTTTTTTTTCAGAAGTTAGCATAACTAAAAAGTCCTTCTAATCCTCTGTCATTGAGTTAAAAGGTTCGGTTTCGTTTCCGGGGTATGTGTACGTAGCTTCCCTCGCAATGTAAATTCCTCCGCGGTTATTTACGCTCCGAAAACACGTCCTAGTCATTGGTTTTTATTTTCTTAGATTGTTGCATGCCCCACGTAGTGTTTAGTGCTCGCAGAACGAGTGCGGGTGCCATGTTAATTATTAATCGGCTAAACGTTCGGTTGGATGGTGAAAAATCCAATGGCTGATATCAGCCGCATTAGTAGCTCTCGGCACGGTCTGCTCCTACATTTTCTTCTGCCAGCCGGAGAACGGAAAGGAATCGAAAGGAAAGGAGGAAACGAAGGAATGGCAGAAAGGGAAGCGTAGGAGGATGGGAAGGAGGAAAAAGCCCCGGCAGTGGCAGTAGCGTTCGCGTTGGCGGCACGGAGGCGGATGTATGTCGGGCACGTAGCCACGGGGATTGCCTGGATGTGCCATAGAGGCAATCATGCCAGCAATGCAGAGGCCCGTCTTACCACCTTACCACCCTCCAGATGCCCCAGCCGTGCCACTCTATATACTTATATCTACTGTCTTCGCGGTTCTTTGCGCAGCCTGTAAAGAGCTTTGCAAAAACCCAGAAATCCCTGCTAGATTTAAATATAGATCGAGCCCTTTTTTTCACTTTTATAGATAGTTCGACTTTACACAAATGCTCGAGTCTAGATCCTGCGGATTTCCTATGCTAAACTTGCTTACATGATTGTATGGTTCCATTTCTGGTTGGTTCGTACTTCCGCCTTAGATCATTGTATCGACATGACATTCCGAAGGAGTATTTCACGTTATAAGACATCATGGAAGATTTTGAAGAGCCAGGCTTCAAAGACGCAGCGTATACCATAGAAGGAGCGTGTAACTCTGGAGCGCATCAGCATTCAAAGTACTCGGGGGTTCGGTGGACCGACGGATGAAGAGCAAGGAATGAGGGAGAGAAGCGGAGAGAGTGGAAGAGAAAGGAGGAACAAAAACCCCCGAGAGGAGGATGTTGCATTAATATTTATACCTACGCAAAGGGGAGGGAGCCAAGAGGAATGAAATGCAAATGCCTTAACGAGCCACTGAGGGACTGCTGAAGCAGTACCCACTCTCTTCGGCGCTCTTCACTATACCCAGGCACTGCCCATGGATGAACACTCAGCTATATAAGTATATACCTATGTACATTTCTCTTGCTATATATAGCTACCTTTTCCTCGCCCTCATCAACGATCCCGCGGTAGCTGCCATTTTCTCTCCTCTAGTCTGTTTTCCGCGTCTCGAGAGATGATGGGTTTTCTAATTTCTTTAACTACGAACCATCCGGAGATCTTCATTCTTGGAGAGATTCCTCTGAGTAAGTTGTTTGTCTATTTTTATAGATTTTTCTTTCTCCAGTCGACGTCATCCCTATCTGATTAATTCGTAACCAACTAATTTCGTAAGGTATACTCGAAACAGTTAGGCTGCTTTTTCAGTAGTGAAAGAAGGCTCGGCGCACCCGAGGATACCGGAACGTTTGTTATTTCCTATTTTCCCCCAGGGATCGAGCGCGCGGCCCGAAGGTTTAGCGCAGCCATTATACAGATCACGTGGCGATTGGATTCCTCCTCGGCTAGTGAGGCCTCTCCGGCTGCCACCAGGATGGCGGGAAGCATGGCGGTGGATGGAGAGGTTCAGGATGGGAACTGGGAGCCTGGGAGGGTTGCGATACCCTCACAAATCCAGCTCCAACTCTACAGCTTTCATTATAAATCCACCCACACCCTAGACCTATACTCGCTCGTCCCTTATACCTATATACGTAAATATACCTATACCTAGGGGGTCCCCTTGAACCCCTAACTTTCAACTGGGCACCATCCCTCCCCCGGTATCCTTTCCTCTTCCCTCTTCCCTCTTCCCTACGATCTATTACATCATTCTACCCTTCCTTTACCTCTACTCTCGACCCTCTCCAAGTCCGTGGCCAAAGAAAACATCGCGAATGTGTCTTTCAATTTGGATTCTTGCCAATCGAAGGTATACCCTCCTGCACATCCAACTCAGCTCATTTTATTTGTAAATGGAAATTACGATAACGATATGGATATAGGTATAGGTAGAAAATTTACTCAACATTATCAGCGCGGCTTAAAGTTTGATCTTTATCTATCAGTGCCCTAAATGGATGTCAATATTAGATGATATAATCTGGATTGTATAAATGAGCAAAGCTGTTCTCTTATACGATTTCGTATCATACACCCTCGCAGCAATACTCGAAATAAGAGAAAAGGAAAATGACCGCATTCTTGTTTGTTTTCTTCTATTTTTCCTCATATTGGCCATCTACAATCATTTGCGTGGTTCACATATTCAATCTTTCGCGGTATTTGCCTAAAGCATTGGTACGATGTCTGCAAGAGGGCAAGACGCGATGATTTCAGACTCGTGGGTATGTAGTAGCATCTGGGACCATATCCAGTATTTTCGAACGAGTAAGAGGGGGTGGTTTGCGGGGTTGGGGAGATTAGTGGAGGTGAAAC
Organism: Tenthredo scrophulariae; assembly: GCA_963978835.1. Classification (NCBI taxonomy): domain Eukaryota; kingdom Metazoa; phylum Arthropoda; class Insecta; order Hymenoptera; family Tenthredinidae; genus Tenthredo; species Tenthredo scrophulariae. The sequence goes on from OZ022234.1 coordinate 14,340,595, forward strand.
ACGTGTTCAATGCCTTGGCCGTGGGGTGAGTTCTATACTGAGAGGGTGGCAGAAAAATAACGCGGAGCCGATGGAGTAGGTAAGACGTCGTTACGCACATCCGGTGCTCCCCAAAATTCGAAGTCACGACCTGAAACGGAACGCCATGCCACGTTTGAACGTAGAAATGCTTATCCAGCAGTATTGTAACAGGGAAACCAGCCTATACAAGCCTAAGTCATACGCGCGCCCGCGACCATTAGTCTGAGTTACGATGGAGCTTTTCATTTATTCGTTTGCATAGTTCCCAACTGGCAGCGAACCAAATCGAAGATACCATTTTCGAAGTTTTCATTTCCTACAAACTCCGGCCGTTATACGCCACGTAACCTAACCTAGCACAGATTAATGCCCTCGATTCAGCAAATCAAATTACATGCTTAGCTTAAAACCAACCCCCTTTTCAACGAGCTAATTCAGTTATTGGGAAAGGTTAAGAACTACTAATCTTCATCAGTTTTATGGAAATCTTTATGAAACGTAATACCTACTGCTATTCCAAGAAGACGGAAATCATTGATTAACGGATTGGGGAAGGTCAAGAGCTAATTCTCAACAGTCACGACACAGACTAGACTATATTCATAAGGCAGTGGTATAAGTTTGATCATTTTTATTCAGAACAACATAAAGATAAGGAAATCGATGATCGTAGAGCTGGTTGTTTTAGTCGCTCATTGAGGACGATGAAGAGATAATTCTAAACTATATTCACGGTATTCCACGATACACAAAGAACTGTTGGGACTTCATAGTCGTTTCTCTGGCAATCACGAGGCAATCTTTATGGAGCGTAGTTGAATGGAGACACGTCTGAAGAGGACGTGATAGTACGGGGTGGCTTTACGTACGACCAATAAAGGGTTGTTGGTCGGTTATGGAATGCCCATTGACGGGACTTTCGGTACCGCGGCAGCTAGGCTGCTGTGTGTCGGATAGCTCGAGGCACACGAACGCCGCGCGAATGGCCCTACTAAAACCAAATGGGTCATTTGATTCGGAAGCGATATCACCCTTATGAGGGATCTATATGTGCGTGCCCCAGGCACCAGGACTCCTGAAAATATGCAATGTCCGATAACTCGGATTCCCGGGATACCGGACGCCCGTTGCAGGGGTGCAACCCTTTGGTTGTGGAAATTGTATCGGCATGCCTACCTATTAGACACATCTTCACGTATATTACATACTCATCCATATCGGAAGCTGTAATGACTTTCTCAAAATCAGATAAGTAATAAATATTTAGAAAATAAAAAGAGCGATGTCATTTTTGTCAGAGTATATTTGCCGGAACATCGATAGTACAGGATATATGCTCTCTAATTCGGATTAACCTGCCCCTGGTAATGGCTGACGGAGCTTACCCACGTGTACGGGGTAGGGGGTACGTGTATGCCCGTATGCCCGCGTGTACCCGTGTGGACGAGAGAGACCTGTCTGTGAAATGCCATTCGAGCGAAGTAACGCGGTGTTTATCGGAGCGTATCCCTCTATCCCATCCCCTAACCGATTTTCCCCTCTCTCTCTAACTCTCTATCCCTCGACCTCGCTGGGTTTACCCGCTTAGACCAAGGGGTTAGACGTAATCCTCCCCGCTTCAACTATCATGGCTACTAGGTATATACGCTGCTGTTTGTTAGCCTGTTATCATATAGAAATGTGGTAGCGGATTCCAGAGGCTCGTTTAGGTAGTTGGATGTAGTTTGATAAAGTCCAGTGCTGTTTTTTTTTTTTTCGATTTTCTTTTCCGTGAGTGAAAAAAGGGAGGAGTGATGGCTGGGTAGTTTATTCTTTCAGATAGTTTTTCAGGGCCAGATTTGGTGCTCGACTTATAATTCGTGGAAAGATCTTTGCTGGTAATTGTTATACCTATACGTTGTATTTGAATTTCAAGCTCGAGTCGTTCACGATCGCCATCTTGTTGGGATAAAAGGGACCGGCTACCACTTGAGGCAGCGCGCGTAATTAATTAACTTTGTTTTCCAGAATGGAGTCGGGCCTATAAAATCGCCTCATTAGGGACCGCCTAAGTGCCAATCGGCAGTGCTCGTTAAAATACTCCCCGAACTTCTGGAATATGGGCAAACGGGCGCGGTGGTGCCTTCGCTTATCGCCTTCAATCTGTCGTTTCAAGTCGTTTATTGGATAATGCCAGACACAAAGCAGCCAGATTTTCTTTCCTCTCTATTCTTTATCTTTATTGAAATGTAGAAATAATACACTGCTCGCTAATGCCCTGTTTCTTAACCTTTTTCCTCTTTACTTTTTCTCTACCAATACTTCGGTCATCATCATCATATCGTCATCACAATAATACAAGGTATAGATATATATGTGTGTGTAATTATACAAATGCGCATCCGAAGACGGAAATTCCGATCCTAATCATTCCCAATACCACAAGCTATAATTCACTTTTTTTTTTTACATTGCTGAGTTCGGCGTTCATGCTTGGCTGATCTTTTCGAAATTATACTATCTCCATGATCTTGTGCGCGAGGAATTTAAATTGGCAAAGTAATTTAGAGATTCTTTGCCTTGATCAGATCCCTGCAGTTGACTCGAACAGTTCTATTTATTACTTTTTACATTGTTAATAATTCGATTTAGATTGTCGAATAGTCAGAACAAATTGTTAGCATCGAAAAAAGATTTTCTGATACAGAAATGTTGCTGTAGATATGTCGCGTAGCTTGGGAAGCATAATTGCCTGTAAATGAAATAACCATTTGCTCTCATTCTCAATTTAAACGACATCGTGACATGTTTATTATAATTATTCAGGCAAATCGTACCCCGCTCTGTAGCTCGACTCTGGCCGAACCGAAACGCGAGGGAATGGGAATACCGAGGTAGATAGAACAAATAGAATAATATAATTACATTTACATTTTGGTAAACGCAGCGGGACATGTGTGTGTACTGTGTATTGGTGTGTGCGTACCCTGGTAATCGAGTTACACGGGGCGTTCATCTCCACCGCGCCATAAACCAGTCGGCATACTGTAGGTACCTATGCATACATATGTGTATCACCAACCCCTTTCTATGAAACACAAACGCCATATTATAGCACAGTATATAGTGAGTTGATTAATGTTCAATTACATTTATACAAATTATTTATATTCTTCATGCGTAGGTATATAATCTCACAGAAAATCTACAATTATGTTTTTCCTTTGATCTTTAGAGTATTTTACGGCAATCATATTTGTGGAGTGTACTTCCTGAATATGGTAATTTCTTGAAAGTTAAACAATTTCCGCTCTGGTTAACAAGATCGCGGTTAAAGTTAAAAAAAATAATTAACCAAATGAATATTGGCACCTGAAAACTCGACTCTTCCTTCTCCTCCCCTTGTGGTTTTTGTGTGTTTACGTAGGTGCGAATGTAGCTGGAAATATTGAGGTGAGATAGCAGCTCTCTCGCTCTCTCTTTCTCTCTGATACGCAAGTATCACGCGAACGAACACAGAGGGTCGGGGGTAGAGCGAAAATTCTCGTGATCTGCTCGCGTACGACTCCCAGGGCGGCCTTTCGCTGCTCGGGTGGATCTGGCCTGGAACGCGTAACACGCATTTTTATCAAACGTTATGGCCACTGGAACGACCAGGCTGAAAACCAATATCTTACTGCCGCATGGGAATACCTCCCTTCACTTTTTCTCTCTCGCGCTTTTCCTTTCTGATCCTTTTCGCCATTTGCCCACTTCTTTTCATATACCTATAATATTCGATCGGTAACCTAACTCTTTGATAGTTTTTTTTAGTCGAAAACTTCATCCAAGTTCACGTCCCAAATGTTTGCGAAATTTCAAATATCCGATCTAATCCTCTTCGGTAAGAATGAAACAAAAGTCAACATCTGCGTTCACGAATGTCTGTGAACGGTCTAGAGCAATTGCTACTGGCATCATCGTAGATACGAAAATTAGCAAGACTCTTCAGGAGATGCTATAGACACTCCGAAATTACGCGCTTCAATAAAATTGGCGAAGCCGAGGTGATCTGCGTAACAATAAGACGCCAGTCATCAGTCAGGTCGTACCAATTTCGTTAAACTGGTAACCCGGTAAAGGAGGAGAGTGCCTGGCTGCGCTTATAAGAAGTCTCTAATCTCGGAGCCCCGTGGGCTGCGGAAGCCGCTCTGGAATAGGGAAAAGGGCGGCAAAGAGGCCGTAACGCGCCCTCCAAGTATGGCAGTTAGCCCTTACGAAGGGGAGTTCGTTGCGCACGGGTTATGCAAATACGAGGCCAAAAATACAAGGGTCCCGATTTACAGAGCCATCCTAAGGACACCTAAGGACGACCTGCAAGGGACACTTCAAGATCCGCTACGAGATCAGAAGTCTCATCGATAATTACTTCGTTTCCACTTTTTTAGACGCCTCGTACGTATCTCTGCCTCCATAGTCATGGTTATATTTTTTTCGCTGGAATAACTTTACCTACCTAGTCGGGTAGATAAGACTGTTGAAACTTTTATGAAAAGTTTGTAATTCAGGTATAAGGCACTTTGATATCATATTTTAGTCAAGAAAGCTGAGAGAGGTCCGTAGGCACGGTTGGGTACTTATAGGTATGAATACTGTTGGTTATATCTAGCTCCATATAGCACCGTATCTAAACCCCCACCAACGTTGGGATTTAAACTCGAGCGTGGAAAGCTTATACAAAGCTTTGAATTTATTGGATGGAAATCCTCTCGGTATAAGTGTGCAAGTTCTCTCTCTCTACAGCGGCAAAGTTGCTCTATGGGATTAACACTTTCGTATCTCAGGGAGATGGCGCCCAGCCCATTCGTAGGTTGCCAACTCTCACCCGCAACTTCGAGATACACTCGGGGGTGTCCATGGTCTTATGGTCTAGGACAACAACCCACCCACAATCCCCAAACCAACACTCTACCAACTTGCTAACTGGCAATGCGCGTAAGTGTGAGTACGCAGTGCGACGAGACGCAATTTCCACAACGGATTTTTAGTATACATGTATATCTACTCTTGAACTTTCTCCTCGTTTACATCTACCGGTTTCAAAGTAAATTGGATTTTCTTTCGACTCCAAACTCGTAAGATTATTGAAAACACTGTTAAAATTGTACTCTTTCCTTTTTCTCTTTCGTTTGGCTCGTTCTGTCGATTGTATATGCTGAAAGTTCACGCTCTTTACCGTATGATAATGGTATCCTGAGGAATGAACGTTGAAAGTAATTTGTCCCGTGAGCAATAAATGAGAAAAGCAACGACACGCGGATAAACAAAAGAGAGTTATGCAGCTATTTCGTTCGCCGCTTCCGCCGGGGTATTTGCGTCCCCAAGACTCCACCCCTTTTGTCTGTACAAATACAAGTAGGTACACACATATACGTGGATGGGAGGCATGGCTAGGTGCATGGCAAAGCACACGGCGAATAAACGGGATATAGTGTGCACTCCGCACGTACAATTATCGTTATAATCGTATTTTTCGAAAAGCTTGCTAGTACCCAAGCACCAAGCCTGGAAACTTTCCTAGCGGGATTTGGGAAGTGAAGCGAAAACGCGAGCTCGCGCGAGAATTACGGCTCGGTGGGGTTCCCGGAGGAGCGAAAGAAACAGGAGCGGAGCTTTCTTAGGTGCAATAAGATTTCCGAAACTGAGACCCAAAAATTCAGCTTCATTTTTTTTAAAACAATTGAATGAATATTCACTTCAAATTGCAAGTGCGAGATAAGACAAAGAATTTATAATCACCTACATCCACGCTCGGTTCATTAATAAAACGATACCTTTGTATAAAACTTCAAAATTCAGATTATCAACCGTCAACCTTCACGTCCTTCGGCTACAAAAATTATTTTTCTGTAAGGGATGTTCGAAATATTGAAGAAAAAAAATTGATGAAAGAAAGATTGGAGGAAAGTTCTGAGTAGGTTATTGAAAAAATTCCCACCCCTGCGTGGCGGTAGGAGATTAATTTGATAAGGTAAATAAACTACAACAGACCAGTTCAAATTTAATGGAATTCATTTCTTTTTAGACGTCGCGACGCCAGCCAAGAAAGGCTCGGGTGCTTATACCGAGCGTTCGAAAGCTCACTGCCGCCCCTGAACGTCGGGGGAAGAAGCCAGAAGCAAAAAAGATAGAAGCGGCGGAGCGAGATAGTGGTCGGGGGTAATGGCAGTCTTGGAATTGCGTTATCAATCTCCGGACCCCTCGGCCTCGCAGCGCTCGACTCCATTCCATTCCATTCCGTTCCACCCCAACCCTGGTTCCTTCTCCGCGTCCTAACGTTCTGCCACCCCTTCTTCGTCGGGGGTTCCCCGTCAAACAGGACGCTTCCGGAAAAGCTACAGCGCAGACGCACTCCCCGCCCCGATCCTGAGATGTATGCTTATACCAGCCACCCTTCCTTGCCCTCCCCCACCTGCTTTGCCCTCCTTTGCCCTTTTCTGCCTTATTCCTCTCCAAGGTATGTCTTTCTCTCACTACTTCTGCATTTTGCATTATATCTCTCCTTCCGGGCATCGCACACTGAAGGCTCAGTATCATCTGTTACCAATCAACTCCTGGACTCAGGAGTAGTTCTTTTTCTCCAAAAAATGAAGAACCAAAAAAAAATTCAAGGTGCGTATTATTTTTGAAATAATTCATCAGTAGTCAGCCTTCTGCAAGTAACTCAGTGACTATAAGCCAAGGCAAATATAGGGAAACGTTCATTTTTTATGGTATTAACTCCTTTCAAAGATAATTTTCTAGGTTCTACGGGAGGTAATTTTTTGCTCGATTAACACTGTGGATTGAGATTTCAGCTATATTTTATCGCGATATAGATATTCATGTAAATGGGAAATAATCGGCATTCGGAGAATGCAGATAATCGTTTCTTTACACTGGAATTGAATTGTTCGTCGATCTGTCGACGGTAGCAACCAATGTAGCCCCTGAAGTTTCAGGCTGTATGTATATGATGACATTGAACTTAATTCCTATGGGAACTGCTCACGCACCTCACCCTCGACGAGATGCTCCATGAATTGCATATTCATGGGAGACCTTTCGGTCCCGAAAGATCGGACGTTGATAACAAAAGATCTTTGAGGTGCCAGCAGCTACCGTGTTGTCAGGCGTCAGGCCGTTAGGCGTAGAATAAAAAAGGAAGAAAAAAGAGGAAAAAAAAAGTAAACAGCTAGACAAAATAAGGGAGCGGAGGAAAAAGAGGAAAAGAAGAAGACGAAGCTGAAGAAGAAGCCGAAAACGAGGAATACGAAGAAAGGCGGCGGCGAAAGGGCGCATCGCGACGCCCCGTTGGCCCCGTAGTCGATAGCGTATCGCTTTCACAAGCCCAAAGGTTACCGAATCGTTTCGAGACTATCTTAATGGTCGGATAGCTCGTTTGATACTATGGCCGAGTCGTAAAGGCTATTGCTTCGCCCTCTTTCCCTCGTGCAGTAGCACAACCCTTCGCTACGGAGGACGCTGGTTTAGTTCAACCCCCGCATCAACACCCCGCACCACCTGATTCCTCGAACGGTACTCCACTCAATCGCCAATCGACTCCTACCTCGCTTTATTAATTACCAACTCGTTATCGCACCCTTTTATATAAGACAGAATAAAATTAATCATATTTTTCTACGCAAAATTGAGTCGCGCTTCATTTCTAATTGTCGATTCCGTTTAATAGATTATACAATAAATCAAATTCGTCCTTTATTACGAGTCTCGATTATTTTTGCGATAAATTTTTCGATTACGAGGCTTTTACTCCTCCTTCTATAGTCTAACCAGCTGTTAGCTGGATGTTGATAAGACGACTGGCAATTTGCATAATCGTGAACGAGAACAGAAGGTTTTGGGAAAAATTTTCCATTCATGATATCCGCGGCTGTTTATTGAGAAAACCTAGTCGTTTCGCAGTTGTCAAAATTGAATAAATGTATGCAATCGTTTAATGCTGATTAAAAATCTGATCGTTCGCTCGTGGGGTAAAAAATTTGATACAAAAAATGCGAAAGAAATTGGTGTTTAAGACTGCCTAATCACCTTTCAGCATTTCTTCGTTCAAGCCTTTGAATAATGTAGTTGAGTTGTTACGAAGGGAATATCCAACTAGGCGTTGCATAAATTAGCAGCAAGATATCTCACGGAGGAATGCATAATTAATAAGTACTAGTACTGGTATCTTGTACATTTTAAAATATATAAAGCAAGCCCATCCAGCTGCGTTTACCTACTAGATACGACCATAGACAAAAGACCAGTCAGTGTATTCTAGAAAATTCATTGCACGTAGAAATTCTTGTATAATTTCAACTCGTTCTCTGCCGTGTTATGAGAGTTTGAGGAATAATTTACACTGGACGCGAATAGACCATCGTGATATTAAATTATCTCAAGAAATATCGCTAGTAACCTACCGTGTATTTTCATCTAGATCATGTTTTTTTAATCTAAGTATCATATGCTCAGACCGAGTGATAAACTCACTATGATGAGTGTGAGAACAAATGTTTTACACTATATGACAAAACTGATTCGCATCTACATCTTGATTATTCACGCTCGCATTTATCTGCAGACTGACACAAATGAGCTCTTAATTTTGATACGTGGGTATAGCTTGGAATAAATCAAGTTCTACCCTAAGTTGGGGTAGGCTACAGTGTTGGAAAACTATGAAAGTATTGCGCGACTAGATGTAGGTAGTACAGTTCATGTTCCTTGGTATACTATATATATAAGTATTAAACTAGTTTCATTTCTTGGCGGTTTTGCCCTACGAGGTAATTAATACCTACTCATTGTTTTTTTTTTCTTTTTTTTCGGTTTTTCGGTTCTTTTGTGTTTTCTTTTTTATGACGACATTTATGTCCAACGAGCAATGTGGCCGACCGACGTATACCTGACCTAACTTAATTAACGCAACGACGCGGAGTAGACCGCGGTTTTGCGGCTACATTCCCGTGTACACGGTGGTAAAGGTGTGTCTCTATATAACCATATATATAGATACAAATTAACGTATACAACTATACCCAGGTACCTGGTCCGCAATATTATCTAGTCTGCTCTTCGTAAACATTGGACGCGCAATGGCCGACCGTATATATACGGGTTGTACAACGTGTGTTACTCCGGTGCTATTATTGTTTCTGAACATACTTTGGCCTAAGTAGAAATGAGAGTAAATTAGCCGGTTCCAAGTAAGTCAGTTGCGTTGAATCAAATTTGTTAGAATTCACGTGTGGACATGTACGCCTCAGTTTTATCCGCTGTATGCATGAGACTCGTAATCGTGTTTTTAAATAAGAGAAACTGTCAGTAACGAGGTGACAACGTGAACATGCGGTTCAAAATGAAAAAATAAAAAATCTGCGATGCATAGGTACAGCGTTGAGGGCTGAGGCGATAATAATTTATTATGCAAAAGCGTTGGCGGCGTTCGGTGCGACTGCAGAAGCCACAAAATGTGAAAAGCAGGAACATTACCCGTCCAGCAAAGCACATAACTGCCTGATTAAAAGTAACGACTTAGGTATAAACTAAATTTATGGGCAATCGCCCGCGCTCGCCAAGGTCCCTCTCGCCTCCGCTTATAACCACTGAAAGTATACGTATACAGTGTACACCTATCGTAATCCGTCGGTTTTCCTGTAACCTGCACCCACAGCTAATCCGACATTCTCACCCCTGTCATTCAAAGCTGAGGTGTCAACGGGAATGGCTTTTACGAGATACTTATTAATTGTTACGACGGTTTTACGGTTGCGTAAAAGTGCAACAACCATACCCAACACCGTTTTAATACGCCGGGAGGGAGTGCCAATGGATTATTACCGTCGCTACGACTCTTGGTCCGACTCCAACAGCAGAGGGGGACGATCAGAGTGTGCCAAGGACCACACGATGCAGCGCTGTAAATAGGGTTGCATTCTATGCAGGCGTATCGATATCTCCTTTGGTTCGTTCAAGTTGAAATGAAATTCTGTGCGCGGAACGCGTAGTTGGATAGATTATCGTTTTTTTTTTTTTCAATATGTAAACTCAGGGATATGCAATCCACTCTTTCAATGCCATGAAGGGGCATTCGATGAGAAAATGAAATGACGCGTTATAAATTTCGAAGAAAAGAGTAATTTCAGAATTGTGTCCATGCGGTAGGTAGGTATAGCTACGCGGAAGTTTTCGGATAATTGAACGTTGACGTAATATTCTATTTACCTTAAAGCGCAGTTATGCAAAGTGCAGAATGGCTGGAAGAGCGAAAGAGCGAGGGAGCGAGGGAGAAAGGAGCTCGAAAGAGTAGAAATGAGTTGGAAGTGTGGGTGGCAATTTATACGATCCGGAGACTGAGGTTGGCTTTGGATAACGGGCGCGGAACGGCGACGGTAATGCGGCGCGCAAGTAAAAGAGAGTTTTTCTTTTCCCTCGACTGCGCCCGGAGGTTTCCATCCCTTCCTGGTCCAGCCCCTCGTTTCCCCCCTGAAAACCCACTCCAGCTTCCCACTCGGCGAGCTTATCTCCCCACTAAATCCCGCGATTTTAATACGCGTTTTCTTGGCAATTTCCGCGCTACACATTCCTTGGCTCCACCGTGTCCTCCATCCTTCCAGCGCCGCACGCGGGGCTCCCCTTTTTAAATGGACTTTATTTTTACGGTGCTATTTAAAGCAATTTCTGATTTCCCTTAATTCATTGCCCGACCGTTCCGTACAGCCGCGTAATGCCTCCAAGAAATCACACTCACTTTTCATTAGCCTCGCGCTCTCCGTACACCGTGCTCTGAATAAATTAGAAAACGCTACCTACTCTGAAAGGCGAATGGAACAAAAATCGAATCCAACGATACCATAAATTAGTTGCTAAGGATTTAACGCTACATTATACCCTCAGTATGATACGGAAATTGAGTCAAAACGCTATTACAAATTTACTCTTTCGTGATTCACGATCCACGTCATATCTGATGATTGATTGGAATCTCATAAGGATAAAAATGTCCCGAAATTGCACAGCTGACATTAGTGAGAGCTACTCCACTTACAGAGATACTTATTTTCTTTTCTTTTTCATTTCGGGAATTGCCGTTTGCAGTTATAAGCGAGCAAGTCTTCAGTAGGATTATGAAGTCTCGGGGTGTAATACAGACGATGGCTATTCCGACTGGTGGCATGGGGTTAGTACGTGTAACGCGGGGACACAATAATCGACCATAAACAAGAAGGATAATAAACCGGTAGCCGTGGCGGCCGCTGCGCAAACTTTCTTCTCGGGAAATTGAGTCGGATTTGAGTTATTGAATGGCGTCCATCCCTCGTGTAGCCCGGGCCACCGATCCTGTGCCCTTCTTTCGTCTTCCTTCTTCCTTCTCCGTCCTCGGCCCTCGAAGCTATTTCTTCGCAAACCCTACCGTTGCGGTGGTCACCCTCATACTCCAGGCTAGTCTGTTGCCATGCTCGGAATAACTGGGAGAAAAACTTGTAAATAAAAAGAAGTAACGCGACGGTAGTGTCGTTCTGGGGGAGTCCTGCAGGCGCCAGCCAACGTCAATCTAGACGCGAGCGTTAGCGAAAATCGATTGTTTGTTTTGCTCGCCAATTCTATCCGAGGAATTCCCTCATCTTAAAATTCATTTCCACCCCTCATCTTATAGGAATAAATATTATACGCTTCATACGTATAATATTTAATTATTCCAAACACGCAAGATCTACGCCTCTTCAACAAGAACGCTATTCAGGGTCCGTAAATTTGAACTGACTCATTCAGCACCGCATCTTGAATATAATTATGGGTGAATTTTTGGCGGCTACAAATGGTCGTGTCTACTATTATGTATATTCAAAAGGGCCAGGAAGATTCGAAGTCGTCCTCCTAATCTTTACATGCATTTGTACAGGCAATTACACTATTTCATGTTATATTTTTAAGCTAGTCACCCTTGTGGGGTACCAGGCTGTCCTCAATAAATTAAACCCGGGAACGCAATTACTTAGACAGGTTATAATGGGCAGTAAGCGAAGATTAAAAGAGGGAGATCTCGACAGAGGTGCATAGAACGTCTCTGTCAGCTGTCGTAATTCACAAGGCAGGTAAGCAGGACGATAAAAATGATTTTTGTCTACCAAGCAGCGCGTTCCATGTTCGCTCGGGACTTGTTCTTTTATTTGGCTGTGGGATTCGATCTTCAAGGGTGGTCCGCGTCCTCGTACGTCATTTGAAGTGCGAGATTTTAGTCCCGGGTCCTAGCCCCTCCTTTCTCGATGATGACCCGCAGGGATAGGAAGTGAACCAGTCGCCAGAAACGCTCCGGGATTCAAAGTCTACTAAAGGTCGTACGTCACAGGAGAAAAAGAAAAAGGGCGCCGCTCCTCAACGCGTCTTAATCTGGATGTTCCCATCCGCCGAACTAACTAATCTCACCTCTCGACGACCACGACCATCTTGGATCTCTCTTTGTCTATTTTGGTTCTCTTTCACTTTTTCCTTCTGCTTCGTTTTCTCACAAACGGCTGCAGCAGACAGCTAGATCCCCAAGTTTTGTCTACTTTTATTATACCTTCTAAGGCACTGGTCTTAGCCTACGAATCCCACGTTTCAAATCCTGCCGGACACTGAAGAGCAGTCTAAGGAATTAACGCAGCTGGAGACAAAGATCTTAACGATGGCTTCCCTCTGAGGGGTGTGTAGGTGTTTGTGGAGGCACTAAAACTACTCGTCAAGGTTGTATAACGATCACGCGGTTACTCCACCGATCAGACCAACTAAATTAGTTTAATTGGTTGAATTCTACCTACGCGACACGTTCATTCGAATTTTCTTCAAATTTAAACGGTAATCACGAATTCCTGTGGTCTATTTTATATTTCTCTTTGTCCCAGTCGTTCATCAGATTGCCTATCCGACTTGGACTCACAGAAGTACTGGCATACTTTGAAAATAAGAAAAGATTGTCCGATGGAAGTCGGCGAGATCAGTGAACCGCAGAGACATAGTCAAGGTGGTCGTTTGCAATCCTTTGAATATATTTTCTCGGAAGGACTCGCGGGCTTGATGATAAGTAGGGATAGAATGGAGCAGCTTTACTTCCATTTCATGAAATATACGGTATATGAGGTGTTTACCCTGTGGTTACGTTACTTTGTAGAAAAGAAGTGGTAAATATTTCGCGTGACAAAGCTGGTACTCTATACCTTCCCCAAGAGATTACCACTATCTGTTGTTGCTCTCGGCAGAGACCTTCCCACTTCCCAAGATTTACAAGATTTACGAAGCCAGTATAAACACCGAAGAGATTACGGGAGAGCTTGTTTTAAGTTTTAACGAGATCCCCTCAGCGCCGCGTCGGCGGCATTATCAAATAATTGAGAGGTGTAACTCACCGCTATCTGGGTCCTCGGCCCGGCGCGGCGCTCCTCTTGACTTAGCTTGGCTTCAATCTCTTCTCCATATAGGTACAGCTACGTCCCAACAAACTCACCTTCTGCAATAAGGAACAACCACAAAATCCATATAACTCTTTTCTATTTTAGATTAAAAAAAAATTTATTGCAGATTACATATTTGTATTGAAGGACTTTCAAAGTGCGCTGAAGCAGAATATTACACAATGCTGAGATATCCTTAGTGTAAAAGTGGACAACATTATATGTCCCTTAAAGCTCCTTCTTCTTGGAATCTATGGGCTATGGAATAAATTTTGGGATTTCATGATTCTCCGATGTTGAGGGTGGGTAAATTTGCTAGGTTGGTTGGTCGAACCCCGTGCTGCAGAGAGCAGTCAAAATAAACAGCTCCGGTGAAATGGCGGTCGTACATCTTCGGGAAAGATTAAACAGTTAATAAGAATAAGAGTCTTGCCCGTTTCCCTCTCGCGCCGCGAACCGCGCGAGTTGGTTTCGCGAGGGGGTCGAAGAGGGGGGAATGAGGGGAGTCCCCCGGGTGGTTCGCGGGTGGTTCCCCGGGTGGTTGGAGGGAAATGGCGGCCATCTTTCCCACGAGCTCTTCTTGTGAACCAATCGCCTCTCTCCTCAAGGCATTAAGGCGGCAACTCCCGCTGAAGAATTGCCCGGTACCACGTTAGACACATTTTTCTCGCTTTCCTTTATTCTCCGGTCGACCCGGAGCGGATTCTGAGCGACCCCGGCGTCGCGACGCTCTGTCTTCTCTTTTCTCTCTCTTATCTTCTCTCTCCTCTCTTTGCTCTCTTCTTTCTCCGATCTTCTCTGAAACGTCGAGCGAAAGGTCCTTTCTCCGGGCGTTCCACCATCCTCCGCCTCTTCAACCTTCTCCTTAGTAGCCTCGCATCTCTTATTCTCTTCTTTGTTCGCCAGACAACCCCTACGACGTATAATAGTGTTCATCCTTGAAGTGGGCTTCATCGAGCGGCAGGTGGCTGACCTTAATAACGCGCCGAGCCAGGCCACGCTACGCCGGGCACCGTAACCCCCCCCCCCCCCCCCCCCCCCCCCCCCCCCGAAAACGTATCGCTTCGTGTATACCTAAGTAGGTATATAGATATAATGGCTTCGACTTGAGATGAATCTAGAGATTTACGCGAGCGAAAATACCAGGAGAAAGGGAGAGGGTTCGTTTTAAACTCTGTGGGAAATTTGACTCGACCAATACATGTGTCCAAGGTATATATATGCCCTATTCGCCCCGTAGCGTAGGTATAGAAAATACAAGAGATACATGCATACCGTGTCTACAATTCTTACCTGCATGAGTCGTATGGGTGCTATGAAAAAGTATGATACTTACTTATGTGTAACCCAACGATCATATACTCTCTCTATTCGCTACGGTTAAGTATTCACGACGTAGTAATAACAGACTCTATATACCGTTACGAAACGAGATGTTTTTGAGTTACATTGTCCGCTCTATTCGAATGGCACCTATGGCCTGTCTAATAATATAACACAAGTGCAAGAGCCATTGAAATATCACGGGACTCTATAAACGAGAGAAGAATTCTCCCTGTCTAATTCAGAGGATTGAAATTTAAAGAATTTCTTATGACTCGAGCTAGGCAAGAAGCTTTAGTCACTTGAGAAATTTGAACCAGCGCTACTTTGGCGGATGATGAATGCACGTGACTCTGTAAAACAGTGAATGAAATGCAAGCCAGACAAGCGTATTCTTGGTGTACTTCGCGTTTAAATTCAAGGAGCCACCATAAAACCCATTCTCTATGCTCAACCGAAAGGTATATAGAGAGCTGAATGCGATGTAGGTACTGCCAAACGACTACCGTGTCTCATTCAATGATATTTCAATGTGGCGGCTTTATTCGTTTTATGGGTTGTTAGGTTCGTTCCCACCGATATTTCCAATTCATGAACGGCCGCGGCGCTCGTTGCGTCGATGCTTATTCGACCTGGAAGACCTTACGCGATAGCTTCCGGAGGGATACGCGCGAAGGTGAGGAGAGGATTCTACGGTTTGTCAAGAGACCCTGTATCGCAAATAATAACGATGACGATTTTTACACTGTAATTTTTACACGGTACCTGTGCCCTCGTGATATTCCACGAACACAAATCATAGAAAGTATTCGATATTAAACCGTGCGAATTATCTCTCCACTCTCAAAATGCAAAACAGTCACCCCCACTGCCTAGTTGTTTGCTACGTTTTATATCTTCTATTCACGCAGCTCCACAGACCCGGAATAATTTGGCATTTAATTTTTTCACTACCGACTTAATCGTCCCCCTGGGATCTTCCGATCAGTCGAGCTTGTCGGCTACGGAAACTTTTAATTCAGTTCATATCTTTAATTAAGAATTTATACTCAGAGTAATAACCGTCGAGTTACTTTTTCGGTAATCGTCTTGGTTTTCCGACCCTATGGGACCGATTTTGATAATCGCGTATATCGTTCTAGCGGATAATTCTTTATGTTGACACTTGTCACCCTTGTATCTACCGGAACTATCGCAAGGACCTGTCAGAAACAGACCATAGGGTGTTGTTTCCGTCTCATTCTCTGGGTCTCCCCAGCCCTCCTGAGTTTACGCTGGCAGCCGTTCAGTCGCTCGCTCGTGCCAAGCATAGCTTCTCCGACGAGTAGGACGAAGACGAAGTCGTCAAAGTCTTTTACGAGCGCGTAACGGGATTTAAAGTGACGATGATGCAACCTCAAGGTGCTCACTTTATCCTTCATGGCCTCGTAAAAGTAACGGATGACATTGTCGGATACGTTTGACTGCGCTGGTCCGCTGGCCCACTGGTCCATTTGTTGTCTAGTTGTCTTATGTCCTTCTACTCTTCTCCTTTTGCCACCCCTACATCTCTGAGCACTCGCACCCCTCAAACGCGCATTTAGCTGTCGCCTTGTAGAGTGGTGGATGTTATTCCGACGTAGCTGACTCTGGACGCTCCTCAACGTGCTCATAAACGGTCTATTACCTAGAGGATCGGCTACCTTTACGAGATCACCAGAAACATGTCGACGAATTCAGGCGCCACTTAAACGCCAGAAGTCGACATAATCCCGTAAAATCTGTCGACTTGTTATATCACTTAATGTTTCTCAGTTTTCACTGCAGTCGAAAATTCGATATGAATCAACCGTGATATTGAGGAATGCTGTTCTTTGAAGTCCATAGAATAGTTTTACTGCCGAATTTGACGGAAATATTTTCAGGAATTCTGTTCTTTTTAAAAACATGCTTTTTGATGGCTCCGGACGCCCGACGTGTGACAAAAATGATTTAGAATTGAATATCTCGCGTAATATATCGAGGGAACACTAGAGCTTTTACATATGCGTGTCATAACCTATATAATAATGGTTTAGTAAATAATGAATAATGCATATGCGTAGTAAAATATGGGCTGTGCCTTTGTCGCTTGGTTGAATTCACCTCGGAATTCCAACCACGTTGAATTTGGTATGTGCATTGTAATTTGTTGCAATGCTAGGCGTACACGAACGGTTTGTGAGCATACTCTGCAAAATCAATACGCCCCGTGTGTTAACAGATAGAAATTCAACTCAATTGATTAGATCTCGTTCCAATGATATTTTTCTCCTTCTACCAAATTCTCTATTTTTCCTTGTTCCCAACTATTATATTGCTGCCTAAAATTATTAGGTTCTGCATTCAAAAATGGAATTCCCAAATACGCATAGAGCATTTTCAACCCAGTTTTATCACAGTTCTTTACCAGAGCTGTTGTGCTTACAATTATTAAAAAATACCCTCGGATTTTATCTTTCTGAGAGAAACCCACTGATATTTTTCTATTCAACAGAAAGGAATTCTCGACGTGCCTGAAGAAATTTTTATTAACGAAAATAAGAAATACTTTCTCGCAAACCTGACTACTCGAAAGCTCGTGGCTGAGGGAATGTCAATCATAGCGCAAGCACCAAACGCTTTGGTGAGAGTGAACTACAATTTTGCACACTGCATCAAAGTAATGATAGAGCAACACGTTGTAAACGACAAACCGGGCAACAAAAAACTTTTACATTTCTCATAAATAATTAAATATGGGTCCCCTGTGTACTATCCACGAGTGGCTATACGAGCTTTTCATGACAAGTACATAAATCTTGAAGATTTCATTAACGTTACCCGCGTAGTTTTGGGCCGGGTGGACCTGGGCCAGAAAAAAAGTTTAATTACGGAAACGATTCTGTTATATATCTCAAGCTTCTTATCTCATGAAACTAAACACGCCAATAATTTTTTCGGACAGCTTGAAGCTCTCATCGTCCATCGGTCAAAGATAACGGAGCAAAGAAAGGATTCCTTGTGACATCGACCAAACAGCCGGTCCATGAAGGAATGCCAATCATGGAACATGCATACAGACCGTCCGGACAGAATGAAGTGAAACTGGAGCCTGTATCAATGGGAAGGCTGTTTATAAACTATGTAAGTTGAATGCCTGATTCTCTGGCCTTTCATGATATACGGTGGTTCAATTTACGCCACGAATGAGTACCGTGTCCATATTTCAAGAAGTACTTGCTCTTCCGGAAAGCTTAATTTATCACTCACGTTTCTTCCAGCAGACAGCAATTTCGTTGATTATATCATATCCAAAGACCCAAAACCGAAATTCTATAAGCTTCAGTTATCCATGAGTATTTTAATTTCGATGCTCAATTCAACCTATGATAAAGTATGTTTTGCGAGGCAGCCGTGCGTCAATAGATTGCCTCGTATCAATATCACGGATCTTCTTGCGTTGTGAATAATTCACACTTCATTCAGTTTAATGCTCGAGTAAACGGAGCGACTAACTTTTCCAGTTTCTCCGCTATAACTTGTTTAATAGCTACTAGTAATGTTAACTCCGCTCTAGTTATCTGTGTTCAACTTAGCTGTTTTACTTACTTGACTAATATTCAAATATACTCATATGCGTGACTCGTGAACTTAAGATAACCAGTTACAACGACGACTTGTTGTACCCTTATAGAGATTAGTACTTTTTAAATATCGCAATCCGCTGACTAAGTTTTTCTGTACTTCCGTTTTATTTCGGTATCGAAGTTTCACATCATCTGAGAATTCTAGTCTATCATTTTCCATTTTCTACCCTTCTTGAAGGAAAAAAGACACCCTCAACACGTTATAGTAACGTGGCGCCATCGTAGGAGGGTGTCTCAACCTTCTACGCAAGTACGCAACTCCGTGCGTAACGAAATTTCGCATTGATTAACCTCGGTCGAAAACGTTGTTCAAATCGGTACGAGATGGTAACCGATTAACCGTTTTCCAATCAGTACACAGTCCTATTGCGGAAGTAAGAAACACTGGTTTAACGATTTCCAGAATTCATTTATAAACGTAATTGATACGTCGCCAACTACCCTTTCTGGAATTAATGTTTGTCCATTTCTCGATTATTAATTGAAAATAAGTCGTCCAGTTTCCGTATAGTGGATTTCTGTTGGAACTTCCTGACAGAAATTACGAACTGAGTTCAACGATTGGTAGTTAAAAGTCACGAGGTACGACTAACCCCTTCGGATATTGCATACGGATAATAAACTGGCTACAGGGTAACTTAAGCGGCAAGTTTCACGTCGTAGAAATAAACATTGCCAATAATATGAATTCACGTTTCAGGTACCCATCAATAGCTCCATCAGGAGAAATGCGTTAGAAGAAAACAAACTACAAGCATCCCACGCAGGGGTTGAAATCCAGGACGAAATGAAATCGCTACGTGACGAGCATCGTCGAAAGAGTACTTCTGACGAAGTATATGTGCCATTAACCATGAACAAAATCACATCTGTGCGAAGGTGGGAAAAGAGAAAAAGAATGAAAGAAGGAGAGAAAGATAGAAAAGGCTGCTCATTGCTGAGAATTTCCACGATCAACAATCTAAAACGTCTCTCAATGAATAGTTCGCACATAATCGTGGCAGAAATTTCATTCCTTTATTAGTATGAGTGTATATCAAGTTCTAAATTATGTACATTCATCATCGCCTAAATTGTGACATGCTCGCGGAACTTTACTGCATCGGATTTTCACTCTATTTTTCAAACGCCCCAAGAGCTTTTTATCGCTTAATGATGCCCACCCGCCCGCCTGGCCACGTTCTTGCTCGCTCGTTGAAGAGTTATAGTTATTATTTTCCACAAACTGCTCCTAGCCACCCTTCTGCCCCTGGTCCACCCTCTACTCTACCTACAGGTAATTTACATAATGCGGTAGTATCGTACGTTATATCGGGAATAAATATCGGCAAAGCTGTTACCAAGGTATGCGTATACCCTGTACCGGCTGACGCACTTTTAATTCCTTTTTTCATTGTTTATACATTTTGCTGGAGGATCCCACCGCTCTCGCTATACCGTAACTATTCATTTTACACTATTCGTTATGCAGAGATATATACATGCAGTTAATAATTCTACGCGGTTGGGACGCGATCGCGCGTACACGGCTACGTTATTGGTTTGCATATATATGTACCACGTATCGCGAGGAATGCAAACGTGGACACTTAATGAGGTGTGTTTACGACCTCATGTCCAGTGCACTTTACTCTTGTCGCGAACTTCGGGTGAATTACGTACGCTTATAATTAACAGCTTGAAGAACGACCGTGTGCGTCGTCGTAGCAATGGATTCATAAATCTGTACGATAATAACTAGTACTGGTATTTCATTTCTTCTTTACCTAGCCGGGCTCAATCCGTGAGAAATTCTTGATGAAGTAATAACCACTATTTTCTATCTTCCCTATCCGGCATGGCACATCAGCGATCAATACTTGTAAGTGCATGTTATAAATTTAGTACGATTAGCATATTCATGAAGGTTGAAATTTCGTGTAGGCGATTTGAGGAATGCTATCAATTTGGGTACTAGTTTGATAACGGTAGTGAAATTAATTGCTAACTGAATTTTACTTTTCTATGTTTTAGCTAGAATCCAAGTCAGCAGAGTTGTGGAATTGTTAGCATTAATGATTCGTGGAATATACTTTGCTGAATTGCTCATCGTAAACTAACACCGTGGATTAAACCGACTCAGAAATGGCACACCTATGGTACAAGTAATAATTCCTACGAATGGCCTCCAACTTGCTTTTCCTTGATACATTTTATAGACATATTAGAAACATGTAGTTGATAACGAGATTATGACTAAATGAAGTATGTGAGGATTAAATAGTAAGGTACTGGAGTAATTATGCTCACTGAGATTGATAAATGATCTTAGATAAAATATCAAGACTTTTAATGGAACTAAGTGCAGTTGCTATGATGAGATACCTGCCTACGTGGTTACAGTGATCTAGGGTACCGACCACTTGGGTGGATACGCACAATCAAAGTGCGCCTGCATGTAGGCAGTCGGACACTCTGGGCTGTGAGACAGACGAAATCAAAAAGCTTTGAACAAGATACTTGCATAATTTTTAATGAATTGAACTGGGAAAATCGGTTGAGCTGCTACTACGCTCGGCCTATCATCATCACTGACAACAAACAATTCATTAAAGATGCTGTATTGCGAAAAAAGTGATATAGGAATCATCGATGTACGTAAAAGCTGAAAATTTTTATTCCCATTCTGATATAAACCCGTTCATATAGAACTAGAACTTTGCACAAACGGTTGATTGTTCTTTAATGATACAAACGTAGTCCAACTAACGTCTTGGGCCAAAAATTATAGTGGTGAAGAAATAATTATATAAATATTATATAGAGAGACTATATACATCACCGTATGGATACATTGTAACGACGCCGTACCTTTCCACCCTCTACATTGTAGAATTCCTTCTTTCATGAAGGTTTGCAGTAATGGCAGTACGTCAAAGAACGGGAATGCATTTTCAGTAACTGAAGTGTGAGTATAGATAAGGATTTATACACGTTCAGCTGATCACCATAAAAGTCTTGTGATACCTTCGTGCCTAAAATGTTTTGGTATAAAGTTTAGATTTGACTCAATCTCTTGACTTGAGATATCTTACTCATTCTTTGGCTACTCGGAGTTCGATACAACATACGTATAATTACTCGAATCAGTCGAGACTATAAATACTATTATATCAGAAATGTAGCTAATGTGAAGAATATGAAAAATTCAACAAGGCAAAGATCATGTTCGAATTTAATACACTTATATCCGGAAAGATAAATTGCATTTTCATCAAGTTTTTGGTTTGTAATATTGATACTATTAGCTTAATGGGCCAGCCTATTGCAATTGCCACTTGTCCACCCCAATTATCACTCGTCCAACCAAATTTCTACTGGTCTAGCGCGATATTCACTTGCTCAACAGAATTCTCAATTGCTGAATCGACTCTGTTATTACCAATTTCTACTTTGACTTCAGACAAGATTGGGAAAGTGAAAATTAAGCAACTGACATTTGGGAATATGTAATTTTGGCAGCAGACTCCTGAATTTGAAGAAAAGAACTAATGAGGGACATTTCAGATGAATTTAAATGAAATGAATCTAATCGTAAAGAAATCTGTGATTCTTTGATGCCATGCCAGTTTTTGAAAATTTCTTTTGAAAATCGGTAAACAGGACGTTAAATGATGGTCGCACCATCTGTGTTTCTCATGGTGCACTGAAAGACTCGGCATCGCTCGGTAGCATGGGCATTATTTCAGCCCATGATACTCGAGCTACATTGCAGATGGTCATCTTATGGATCGCTGCACTCGAGTGGTGGAAACTTCTTTACCCACAGATTTACGATCGAATTAAAACTGACAATTATTATTATTATACTAGCATATAAGGAGGTAACAGATAATAAATTTGGCCATAAAACATTAAGCTAGTGGCTCGCATTTTGTAGGGTCGGTTTAGTGCTGAGTCGCGTGCGACGTCGCTCGTTAAACCGACCGTAAACTGACGTAACCACCAACTGACAACACAGCTAGACCGATGCTTTGGCTTGCTTGCCCACGATTGCTTGACGGGTACGAGGGTGAAAAGTACCCTTACCATGATTCGTCGATGTCAAGTAAGCACACGTTTTACAATTGGCGAGTTCTTCGATTCATGCAATTCTGGAACCTGGGCTGAATTCTGATGTCACCTCTCACACAAATTGACGTTATTTTATCTTGTCGTGATTCGTAGTTTTATGGCATTGACAAATGGATTTTCGACCAATTCCGATCAAATTTTGTTATACTGTCAACCAGAACCACTTGCTGCGGTACCATTTACCGCATTTCATTTTATTATCGATACTAGGAAATGGGTTTTAACCAGTCAAAATATAAGACAAGTTGGACTCTGTTGATATCGAAGAAGTGTACAAACTACGACATTACCATCTACCTAAGGTCTGGAGCTGAAAATCTAGTTTATACCACAACCGATAGAGTGTCTTGGTTCGTAATTCCAATCCATAGGCGTATGAAGGATTCAGCGCCAAGTAATATTTGAAGTTTTTTTTTCTCCATATAGTAAGAATTTCGGCCAATCACTCCAAGCCGATGATCACTCTGTATTTCTCACCTTATTCTAGTGAACCTTCGGTCCCCATATCGGACATTGTCTAGCAATAAGCCCATAGAATTCAACAGGATACTCGGATTGAACACCGTAGAATTCCTTGAATCAATACAGTTTGCAGCTCACATACAATTCGAAATAATTTTAATAAAATTCGTTTGTGATCTTGCAGACCAATAAGTCAATGATCCTTTCAAGAATGTTGGATGTGTCATATCAGAAAGTAAAGAAAAAGAGGAGAATCAATATGCTAATGGATTCCAATTAAGAAATTCAGGTTTAAAAATTAAATCATATGATTCCCGGCACAAAATATACGGTGGTTATAATTCATTGGACGAAATGTCGTATCTCAGGGATTAAGACATCAATTTGTAAGCCTGGTAGGATATTCAATACGTGTCGAAGATTTATATGAATTGTTAGAATCCGGTATAGAGGCGAAGGTATGACGGAG
Source organism: Tenthredo scrophulariae (assembly GCA_963978835.1). Classification (NCBI taxonomy): domain Eukaryota; kingdom Metazoa; phylum Arthropoda; class Insecta; order Hymenoptera; family Tenthredinidae; genus Tenthredo; species Tenthredo scrophulariae. The sequence continues at coordinate 14,364,063 of OZ022234.1, forward strand.
TGCAGAATCTGTTAATAATTGGCAGCAAGATCAGTTCTTTCTTTGTATCTCGCTTCGATTAGCTAAATATAGATTTACCGCTTAAGTCATGAGTGTAATTGAACGAATTGATTAAATCCTCAGTTGAGTGATGAATATGACATATGGAAAAAAGGTAAATTTATTTTTAATTGCGGTCAATCTTTAAACAATTGTCAATATTTTGTTCAATTCAAAAAGTGACTTGATTAGTGCAGTATAACAATCCCAACCAATCATGGTAGTGTAATGGCCTCCGAGTGACTTTTCGAAGTTCTCAACGCTACCACTAGATGCCACAGCCTTCGCTGGTCATAAATCCTTACGAACTTCCCGCCCATTTTATGGCGGGAGGCGGTGCTTCGGCGCTACATGACGTCAGTTTACCCCTACAGCGCCGAATTTTATCCCTACCAAGCAATGCCTCCTGGTACGTCTTTCGCCCTCTCATAGCTCCAGGCCATCCTGCAGACTGTCAGGACAGCCGACTCTCCTCCATCGAGTAACTTCGCTTGCCCACCATCACGGCCATCTTCATGAATGCAGCAGAGCGACCGTTTCAAATGGTATTGAGGCTAATTTAAGTGCCGTTTAAGCGATATAGTGTTTGTTTATTGCTTGTTAAAGTGTTCTGGATTAAATATAAAACGTTGACAGACACCGACGCTAGACGGAGTGGCGCGCGTTCACCACAGCAATGACTTTCGTGACGCACGGCACGCCGTACGAATATATTCGTGAAAAATAAGCTCTTCTCCAGCGGCTCTACTGCCGACGGCGTCGGAAACCTCTCCTTTCCATATGTATACATTTACAACATTGCTGCACATCCTCATTAAATAACCACTTGCTTAGAGATATTATTTCCATTGCTGTACCTACATAGGTGATTACTACAAGTGCATATTGCAAGAACAAGCCACAAAGAGAATATTATTTATGAATCATACGTCATAACCGTTTCCGGGGTACATACTGAAGAAGGTACCATGCAAACTGCAAGAACTGCAGAATAGCAAACCACTGCATCCCCCCTCATGATTTTTGCTCATTCTTTCAGTAAACGTAATAAAATTGCGGACTGGTCCAACTAGGAATTGTGTATTCCAAAAGAACCTGCCTTGGATAGTTTTTTTCGAATTCAAATTGGACCATTGATCTGTTTGACGTAAATTTCATCCAACACCGAGACACGGTGTTCAGAGAACTGCAACGTTGGTAGGCACGTCTGATTTATAGCAGCAAGTGATACGCCTGACATAATAAACGCATATTTTACCTGGATTGCAGTGCACTCAAATGTAGGTATTTGAAAGATCAAACGAGATTAAATTTAGCGTAAGATAGATTTATAAATTTTAGGTAGCTGTCTAGTGAGTGACCTGAATTACCAGGCAGCAAGCCCGCATATTAGCCTGGTGACAACAACAGGTATATAATTGCGCTGAGACCAACGCTTGCAGAACCGTATTACCGAGTTTCAATCCTCACTAATATAATAATTATCAACAACACCTACGACTTGAGTATCTAATAAAATCGCGCATGGTCTACATTCGAATATAACCATACGATGCAGAACATAGCCGCATGCTGAAAGAAATGAAGAAAATTTAATTAAATCCGTTTCACAGCGGACATTATCTCTCTTATTAAAATAATATACCTAATATAGATATCTTACTTGAACTAGAATCCACACCTCATACCTGCCTATCAACACGACATGTCAGATATTGACATGAGCGATCTTTTAATACCGTTTACAGTGGACAAGAGAAGCAGCCATAACTTTATGAAATAAGCTGAACTACGGTCATAAGTGACGGGCAAAATAATTCGCTACGTTTTCCAATCCTCGAAGCGGCTTAGTAGGTTTCTGAAGGCTGCAGAGTTGCAGTGTGGAATTAAATGTTCATTTATTCTGGAATGCTAATGATCCTTTGATAAAGGCCTCGAATATAACTGAGGGAAAGGATATCGTAAGCATGGATGGGCTCGGATCGGAGATGATAGCGAAAGTTACGTGGATTTGAGAGTTGCGCTGAGATTGTATACTCAGTATGTTTAGAATGATTCTTTCTACCTGGAGAACACCGTTCGGCCGCCATTACCGCGAAAGCAGCATCAATGCCTCGCATCACTCGGGTGTTCTTGCTCGAATATAAATTCGGAGCACAATGGCCCGGGCAAATTGTGTTTATAGGAATAGTGAAATGTATTTGTCCCGCGGGAAATATAGACCTTCAGTCTGCACCAGTTGGATTGCGTCTGTGAAGATACCAGCGCTGGGCACTAAAAAGATCAATACACCATACCCGCGCCATTTCTCGCGTACCTACCTTCCGCGCGTATAAACGTAGTTCTCACAACGTACCTACATACGTACCTATGTATACTTATCTACCTTCTATCTTATACCTATGTGTATAGATACAGGTATGCATACATATGCTTATAAGTGCATGCACACATCTATTGATTTATCTACTACCCAGGGCATGCGTTTTTATACCTTACTCTATCCTGCAGCACAAGTATAAAACTATACCTAAGTTTACACCGAGTACTTTGAAGACGGTGAAGTTTTATGTATAATCAAGGCTTTTCCGCCCTCTATATAAGGACGCAGACGTTATACGAAAGTAAACGTATATTTCTACGGTTTGTATATTTTATTTGTGTATTGCAGCGATTAAATATATATAATATCTCTACGGCTAGAGTATCGCGGGTCGTAGATTTATACAGTGAGCTCTTACCAAGATTGTCTAAACACGACACAAGCTTGCTTAGACAGTTTACTTTCGGCCAGAGCAACGCGCTGTATGGTGAAACGCGAATCCTAGGTATACTTAGGATCTATCCATTTCTAAGTGCTGACAGAAGTTGCTACCGGTGTCCAAGTTTCTTGCTAACCGTGAGCTTAAATCACAGAGAGCGTTAGATAGTGGACACTATGTTTGCGAATATTGTAATGCAGCTCCGCGATGAAAGCTTTCTTCACCGAAATTCATGCTACCAGCTTTATCATATAATGGCTTTAATGAATTAATGTAATTACTGTTAGATATAGATTCGTTGCGTAACGCGAATCATGTAGCTCGTTGACGACCGGATATTTGTGTGATAAATTAGTGATAAGTCAAGTACCCATGTGTTGTATATGACCTATGTATGATGCGAAAGACTCTATTAATTCCTGTGCAACGTGTGATTGATTAGACAGTAACGCAATTTTAATTTTAAAAGGAAATAGACATTCAAGTTAATGAGATAATAAGAATGAATAATATAATGTGACTCTCTCGCTCTAGGTGATGGTCACGCGTCTAATTTTACGAATATTAATCATCCTGGAATTACTCGTATAATGGTACCTGCATTTCGTAGGCAAATGCGCTAATTAGCAGAGTGAATTAGTCGTCTTTGCTTTTTAGGGACGAGACCTGGCCTTATATGGTGTAATATCTGCCTCCTGGATGAGTAATCACAGCTTGTAAATTAAAGAAAATCCCAAATATGGCTTGGAAAAAATATTAGCCGCGGTTCATTGCCTTCAAAATTTATCGTAAATTTAAAATCAATTACTTTTACGTCCTAAAAATGTTTATACATGTAAGTATATATGGTTCGAGGCAAGGAACGAGGCCCGATTTTCGACAGTTGCGTGGGCAGAAACTGAAATCGTAATCAAGGGCCGATTCCTTGCATTGGTACAAAACGCGCATATGGAACTGACAATTCGAGTAAATGTAATAAATTCTTCGGTGGAAAGACGTATTTGTGAGATTAACGCGAAATAGAAACTAGCAGCGAGTATATAAATAAAATATTCCACCTACGTCGAAGAGAGCAGCCATGCAGCCCGCTGCGAGTAATTTTGGGATCTAAATTAAAACTAGGGAAATTAAATTTATGAGTAATTAAATCAGGCTGGGGCGTGGGCCGCGGGTAATTGCATGCACGGAGCGCGATCACACGCAGGTTAATCTCATCAGCCATGAGGCTCTTATTTTAAAGCTAAGCTCGACGTCGGTATTTCAACACGTTTACTCGACATTTTTTCAAGCATCTTCACTCGTCGTGCGATTAATACCTGATATTAACGCTTGAACGAGTATAGCTCCGCTCCTTCACCGATGCCTACGCACCTTCCATTACGTTGGGTCATCATTCACTGTAGATAACCAAACGCGATGGTCCACCCATACAAAGCGTATAGTGTTTTTAATTGATCGTCCTTATTAGCCTCAAGAGCTTATCGCGAATCAAGAAAGAATTCCAACCGGTAAATTAACGAGGTACCTAAATCACTGTCAACGGAAAATTTAGGACCGTGATGAGAGCGAGGTGGAAAAGATTCGAGGATAATCCATGGCGAAAACTCTGCGTACGTAGATAGCTACGTATAACAGTAAGCTCTTATTTACTGCGGTTAAAAGGAAAATGTATATACCTACGCGAGCAAGGGCTGTATTATATACGCGGTGCTTGTAAAGCAATCCGGCGCAGAAGCTTGGAGATTTTTTTTTGGCTTCTTTTTTATTTTTGTGGTTGGATATCTTCGCTCTTTACACACGTGCCCGAAGGATCAACTCAGGATTGTTAGTTAGGATCAACTCACCGACGTAGGTTGAAGTTGTATAGACTAGTGCGGGTTGGCAGAATAAGACCGTAGAGAGCGAATAAATTAACTTTTACATCTAAAAGGCGAAAATCAACCCAGGAATACACTGGGAGTATAAGATATATGTAATTACATACTCAGCTAGTGCAGGCTGCACGAACGATTTACATGTTTGCGCGTTATTATATTTTATAGCTTGTAGCCAGTACAACGCCGTGACTGGTTGAACACTTTTGGCCCAGACCTCCTTTGGGTGCGTTAACTGAGAAATATAGGTATACCGCATACTATACAGACTTCGTAAAAAAACAAAAACTATGTAAAACACGGTATTAGATTATTTTTTAAACCAAGATAATCATCCGCCGGATGATGAGACCTTCATTAGCGATACATATTGTATAATAGGTGTTTACGACCTTTTTAAGGTAATATAATTATAATTGCACGAACTGTCTATGTCGCAATTCTATTGTTAAATGTTTACAATACGTGAGGATGATATGGCGACTGATTATTATCCAATGGAAATCACGTTCAGCGTACCGTATGCGTATATGGTTTGTACTCATGACGCTTAATTGCACATGTGTGTCTATATGCCGTTGCATAATCCTGAACCAGAGAGATGTTAAGGTTAACGAAACTTATTGTTAGCACAAAAAAGATTCGAAAAACACGTATGGGGAATCTGGATACACGAATAATTAGGCCTTATCTAAGTCCTCGAGCTAACATAATCAGCAATTTAGTGAATTAGCTCACCGAGGCTAACGCTGCAATTTTACTTTTCGGATATAACCGACTCGCCAGAGACGTCACGTGGGTGTAAATGCGACTCATACTTCTGACACATTATATACAGCGATTTCAGTCAGTTGAGAAATATCACGTTCAATTAATAAATAAATTAATGAATTAATGAATGAATGGACTCTCTTGCGTACGCGAAGAAGTCATTTTTACTCACGTAAGAAATAAGTACTACTACTTATATTGATAGTCTACAGACATTTATTCATTGATCAGTATTCCCAGAAGACGACGACACGATTATTGGGAAAATATTGATAATCGGAATGAATATACTCGTGTTGATCAGTCGTAAACACCTGACACATCTCCTATATGCAGCTACTGTCGTCTTTTTAACAGTCTTCAACAACTAATGAATAAACTTATACACTTTTTGTGTATTGAAATGGCAATTCGCCTACCTCGATGATTTGCGATTGAATGCAGCTTCGATATCGAATCTATCAAGATCAAGTTTCAAATTTATCGTTTAGGTATAGAAGAGTGCAGCGATGAGATTGTGTGAGTAAATCAGTGTAAAAGTTCGCAATATTGAATGGGTCTCAACAAAAAACGAGAAATAACAAGAAGAATGTATATGGATGTAGTTATTGGATGGAAAGTAAAAAAATATTCCCTAATCGCACTGTTTCAATCTAGTTTTACTGAGTGATGAGAAAAAGGAGAACAGAAAAACGAATACAGGTTAAAATGATTGGGTTCGCAGTTTATCGGTAAGAAAAAATTGCACTTATACCCAACTGGGAATGCATAGTGAGTAAATGTGCAAATATGCCACTGACGTCATTCAGCTGTTTATAAATTTAGAAGCCTTGACTGAAAAAACGCGAAACAACGGCTTACTCACAAATAGCTCGTAAAAGCTATAGCTGCAGCTGCAAGTAGGCAAATAGGGAAGCGATATCTAATCACTGTTTCAATCTTGTTTTACTGAGTGACGAGAAAGAAAAACAGTAAACGACACAAAACTAGGTGCACTTTGGCGACAGGTAAGTGGGCTTAAAATGCACGTAGTCTACTGAATTGCAAATCGATTTCTCTGCCGACAGTCAGATAGCTTTAGTCAAATATACGAACCAGTTAAGTGTTCTGAGGAAATGAATGCAAATGAGACGACCTCACGCCGTAGTGTAGGACGAGTTCTACCTTATACCAAAGGCTCGTCTATTTCAAAGTACAAAACATTTTCTAGCAGCCATGGAGAGACTATGTAATAATAAGGAATTGACCCAGCTGTGGGTTATGGTTTAAAATAAAGAAATGAAACCTTACCTGATCCGAATAAAATGAATCGCACGTATCTCACTCACTTCAAACAAATCCACTAACTTCTCAATTCCGTCATTTTTTCTTAACGAACCGTACACAGTCGAGAAATAGTCGCGAATCTGCCGCTGGTCACTCAGTGAGTGAGGGATATTACCCTGGTACCATAAAAAAGTGAAAATGCAGGCGCCAGCCCTTTTGAAGGGGCTAAAGGCACGAAATGCTGGTAGGTAGATAATTCACCGTTTACCGAACTCACCCAACTTTCTACTTTCACGTTCGATTGTTCACCAATGCGAAAGGTTTGAGGAAGAATATTTTTCATGCCCTTCGCTTCGTCAATTTTTGAAAAAGAAAACTTGGGTAGTATGACGACAAAAAAATTTACAAGCTTTATTATATTCGTCTGATGAACATTGGATGAATCATGTCTTTTACCTCATACTGCGAGCTACTTGAAAATTGCGTGTTGTTCAACTGTCTGAATTTAGCGAGAGATTGAATAATTATGAATAATACGGCGGAGGAGAGTGGCGAGCCTCTGGTGCAGCATTGGATATTATCTGGCACAGATCACTCCGGATGTTTGAAATAACTACCTAAGTGAAACCATATACTCACCATTTATCATTCTTAACCCCTTGTCTTGGAAAACAGTCTTGCAGGTCTTTAAAAAGAAAGCATTATGTGATTAAACAATTAAGGATAAAGGATAAGCAAATAAAGATGTAAACCGACCGTAATAAGTAAGCGCACTTATCCAAGGGGCATCTCTCAAGTCGTTGACTACAACATCCTGCCCTGCACAATATGCTGCAGTCGAGGCACTGAGACGGCCACATATTCAACAAATTCATTTCCACCATCATGGAATTTCTGTCACTGACTGTGAAAGCAATACTTTTGCTGGGAATTATACACGCGGTATTCGTATTCGGTAGTAACTTGATATTTATCGAAACTGACATTTTCTACTGATGGTTTTTACGAGCTGCATGACACGTTTGTCACAGTTTCGAGAAGATCATATTAAGATTGACTATTTTTTCTTCGTCTCAAGTACGTCTCGTACCAAATGGTCAATAGAAAACGGTGCGGCAACTAAATATACGAATGGTAACCGCATAGAATAGTTTTATTTATGTCGGTTGAAAGCTGCTAAATAAATAGATTATATTATACTCAAGTCGGTTTTCCCGTTCGCCTTCAATTACCATTTCTTATATCATGGCACCGTTTTACAGTTACCTACTTCTGACTGTAATTAAGGCGGCTTGTCTTCATTAAGAGATATCTATAGCGCTTCTTTCGAGCCCGACAAAGGCCCGTATTTACAATGAATCAGAATGCATAAAGGTTTCAGATAATAACCTTGCCTATTTTCCATTGGCCGAGGTACAGGTAGGTAGGTAGGTAGGTAGGTAGGTAGGTGCCTTTTATAACGCTACTATTTCCAAATAAATTATAATAATAAAAGTCTTGAAAAAACAAGAAGAGGAAGAGAAGAAGGAGGAGGAGAGCTCGTGCTTTGCGGACAAGATCTGATAAAATTCAAATCAATATTATATAGTTTCATGTACCTAAATAATAACAAGACATTTTTTTATCGCGTTACGTTATGTTGGTGTGCGCTGTCCTGCCGGGAACATAACTGAGCTAATTGTATGCTAGACATGCTATTTAGAGAATAATAAACATGCGAGTAGTTTCACACGATACAACCGAGATAAGCCTAGTTTGACCAGTACCGACAATTCTATCCGACGATCTACAAATTCCATGCAAAATGTAATAGACGTTCTTTAGAATTGAAAAAAAAAAAAAAAAATGATGCACTTGTTAAAATAATCGGTAAGGGACTGTATATACTTCGACAAGAACATCTGTCACCGACGTAGGTGCAAATCTGAGCTATATATAATCGACCGCAAATTTTCCCTAACGTGTTATATGCAACGATTTCGCATCATGGTATCAAAATACAAGAGGGGTGGCCTTATGCAGGACGAAGCCAGCGTGTTGCGGGACAGTTATCTGCGGCAATAAAAAGCAACAAGACAGACGCCCCTCGTCAGGAGTGTCAACGGCGCTCGTCGACGGTCGACTCGGCGCGTAACGTCGTACAATCACGAGCTTAGGCCCGCTCCGTTGCGTGCCGAGAGCTTTGTCAAGCTCGCTAGAGGAAGCCAGAGAACCGAGGGACCCCGCAAACCCTAAGGCCTACGCGTATACCTTATCTCCAGCTCGTTACATAATCGTTCTTGTATACTTGTTGTCATTGTATCGTAACCAGGGTCCCGTTTCTGACTACGGTAAGCAAATTCTAGCAAGCTAGTCCCTCAAAGCACAGCCTTTTTTCCATTTTCTCGTTAAATTTCAGACGTCTGGTACCTACCCTTGGGATCATGACACGAAGTGACGAGATTTCTAATAAAATTTTGCATTTCTATTCATTTATTCTCCATAGTTTATAACACTGAGGGCGATTCCTCGTTGAATCCTAATTTTGTAGGTTGATTAATTCATCTTGCTCGTATCAGAGTATAAAATAGCTGCATGTTTTCTTATCGCAATTCCATACCCAGTATCCGCGCAAGAAACGCGTATAGGTACGCTGATATATTTCATCGTTGATATTGGTATTTTTTTTTTTTTTTTTTTCAAGGTTTCTAAATATTTGCATAAAAATTTCCATCATAGTTGAAAAGATATGGAATACGGAGGGAGAGAGAAAGCGAGAGGGGTAGGTAGGTATAGCAAGGGAGTTTGTTCGTATATAGATATGATCGCAACAAGACCGAATGAATGATTATGGACGCATTTCTATTCCGGAATGCCTGCCATACGGATCCCGAAGCAAAGTCCGTAGAGAAGCGGAAAAGAGGAGGAAAAAAAAAAGAAAAACGGGGGGATAGAGAAAATGAAGGAGAAAGAGGCTGCGGAGGGCGAACTAGACTGTAGAAGTGTGGAGAGAGTTTTCTACTACCCTACAAGAGAAAGAGACCAAGGTATAGGTTTCGAGAAAAGGGCCGCTGGCTCGCTCTCACCCCATCTGCGGGGCGTTGTAGGTGTCCAGGGCTACTAGGGATGCTGGCAGGGGTTGTGATGTAGTGCGGGGGGTGGGTCCGAGCATCCTGAATAAATTGCGGGTCCTCCTACCCCTTTGCCGCGGCTATATTCCCGCGTCCCTCAAACCCCGTGGATTCTACACAGGGCCGCCGATGAGGGAGATAGCGCCCTGGAACAGGCAGCCAGTTCCACCTAATCTGAACCGCACGATTCGATGCTTCGATGATATCGTAACCACGCCTATACGATACCACCGAAAGATTATAAATTCCAGGGCTTGCAGGCATTTCTTTTTTCCTTCTTTTTTTTTTTTCTTCCTTTTTATCCTTTCGACATATAAAAATTCCCGTAGATCGATATTATACGCGTCTACCTATTTCGTGTAAAGGTGATTCCCTAGAGATAGATACGAGCGAAATATATCTGAGGATCATTTCTTTTCGTTTAAAACACATTGCGGATGAATATATTTAAAAAAGCTTTTCGATTCTGTGACAGCTATATGCCGCGGCTGGTCGAATTGATATTTACCATAAAATTTGAGGCAAAAAGAAAGAGAGGATGAAAAAATTGCAGGGATATCCGCATTTTAATATCCACAAATCAAAAGAGGGAGATAATATATTTGGCAGTCTAGGCGCCGCTACTCCCCCGTCCAGCCCTGGGGCTCTCACAAAAACCGATAAATAAGGGAAGAAGAGCGTGGGGGATACGTCTCTGCGAGCCGCTCCGTGGCGTAGCGTAGCGTGGCGTGGCGTTCCCCGTGCGTTAATATTTTACGCGCATCGCTTACACGGGCTTTCGGATTGCCTTCACTGCTTGGGGGAGGATGCAGACCGCGCGGGGTGTCACGGGGCATCGCGGGGCGTCGTAGACGGGTTCTCAAGTCGAGAGGAGCAAACCCTGGACCAACCAGGCCTCGCAGAGACCTGGCTTGCACTCAAGAACGGACAGACGTATGTGTAGCCGCATATTGTGAACGTACTGGGTGAGCGAAAATACCTGGGGAAAATAAAAGATTGTCTCTGATCACATTTCACAAATCAGATCAATTTTTTTTTTTTTCACAAGATTTGGTCAATTTTCTATGGACGAATTGAATGGGGGACGAATTCAACCAAACAGGCTAACCAAGTGTGACTTAGGTATATCGGTATTCGATCACTATCTCTGAGCTGGTTGAGCTTTATTGAGCAAAGGAAAGGAACAAGCCTCGAAGATTTCGAGTTGTGATCAATAAGAGGAGGTAGATTAGGATAGTCATAGGGACAAGTCCCGATCGCTGATGTAAGATCGTTTATTTTTCACAGCGTCACGGTGTATATACCTGACAGACGGGTATTTCGTAAATGGAATCGTTAATTTACATAAACGTGGAGCGTTGGTATTTCGGGGCCAGGCTTAATTTCTCTGTTCGTATAAGAGCGGTAAGAATACCGTGGCGGCCGTATGCTGTGTAGCAAGGAAATATCGGTGTTGTCTGCCAGCTAACATAGGTATATGTATATACATAGATATATCTATATAGCTACACGTATAGTTACCATGGCAACCGATGGCCGAAGCCACGAGGTAAACCTGCACGGTGGCTCTCAATTCCATCGTAAAAAGTATAAAAGCGGAAAACTGTGCGGAGAAGAAGAGGAAAAAGAAGAGGAGGAAGAGAAAGAAGTAGAAAAGTAGAAAAGTACAACGATCAAATGCTCTATGCACCTTCGATCTCCTGCACAGCAGAAAAACTTAGCTATGCAGAAGTCGAATCAGCACTCCTCCGCCGAACTCTTGTCTTTGCAGCAGTTTCGGATATCTCACTCGAGAAGAATCACTCCAGATAAGTCCTAAACGTATTTCAGTAACGATAAATAAGCCGCATCCCTGCATAATATAGAAACTCTTTGTTGTCAGTAGGGAGATAAATGAAAACTGGTATGTGTGTATAATGAGATTATTCTAATACGTAACACAATGCGATTTAACCGCTAAATAACGAAATCCAAAAAGAAAAAACGAGAGAAGGGAAGGAAAATTGAAATGGATACGGTCAAAGAGTTATACTCCATCTACCACCCTAGAGACGTTCTCCATACCTAGACACCCTTACACCGGGTCCAGTGGTTCATCTTCGGACATCTGGGAGTACAAAGGGCTTTCGCACCGCGCACGCACACCTATATTTGGAAAAAAAAAAAAAAAACACGAGCTCCGGGGCCGCGTTGCTCAAGGGTGGGCGAGGCGGCCGTTCTTTCTACATGGGAAAGGTGCGCCATGGTCTTCGATAGGTCGAGGTGGGGGTTTGAAGGGAAGGCAGCCAGAAGAAGGGCATGGTTGAAACACCGTGAGACTTGAGAGGATCACGGTGGGTCGGCCGACCGCTATCGGCCCCTTGCACCAGAGTGCCGTGTAGCCATTCTTGTAACATTAAATACATATATTACCTGTACCCGAGCTTTCTCTGCCCTCGCAGCTCTTTCTTTCTCTCGATGGAGACGCTCAATGCACGCAATTACATCTACTTGGCTCTTGGCAATATCAACAGAATTGCAGAGAATTTGAACGAAATCAAGGAGACTGATAGAGGGTTGTTTGGTGGAGAACAGTTTGAAATTTATTCAGCGGTCTAGAGAGTATCCTAGGAATTTTAACGACGAACAAGCACATACATATGTCGACATCGACGTTGACATACACATAGATGAGAAGAGAGGGCTGCGTTAAATCGTGAAAGTACTTCCTTGAGAAAATTACAAAATGTACCACACCGTGTAAATGACCGAAGCGAAATGATTGACTCGCCGGGTGTTAGATTTAAACGATGACTATACTTCTACCTATGCCTCGCGGCTCTTGGCTCTCGGCTCTCGGCTTTCATATGATCTCTGGATATTGTTATACAACGGTTCGGATTCTTAGATACTCATAGAACGAAAACACCGATTGGCTTTCCCGCCAACAATGTACCCGAATCCACTATTACCGCTGTCTATCATGACAGCAATACGAGGCAGTTATGTTCTGTTTATGTTGTTATACCGCGCACTGGCGTAGCCACAAGTAGGTATATATCTTTCGAACCAGGTTTTAATACCTTCTGGTAAAATGCCACATACACCGGGTTCTACCCTACATTATCACGAGCCAAGCTCACCTTGATTGTCTGTTAGTAGGTACCTCCCAGCACGCCATATCCGCCTCTTTTATTTCATCTTTTTATCGGCGATGCCATCGCCATGTTAATTATTGCAATGTCTTACCTACACGGCAAGCCTTGGATACTTCATGATTTACGAATATATTTTACGGAGATTTCTTAGGCTTAAAAACGGTACGCACCTACCTACAATGATACTGCACTGTACTCAGGTGTTGGTTTAATAACTATGGCCAAATCTCGTGCTACTGGCTCGTTGTCACTTGGTTGATCATTGCCACGCTAGCTAATGTAGCAGGTATGTGAATATTTATTTATATTACTTTCGGGCCTTTCACTTACATTTATTAGGCAGCTGTGTGGATGCGATATACATCCCACGAAGCAAATAATAATCATGGTATATTCCGTTCACGTTTTAGAGTACATGCGTAGTCAATTCAGGATCTGTTTTGATTTGCAAATCAACGCCTCGTGTACCGACATACGTTTTTAAATATTCAACTTACTAGATCGGAGTTTGCTGGCCGCTAGGTGGTTGTCGAATGAACTTTTATCTTCAGCCATAGTATTAACTCGTAATTCATTCTTGGATCGCGCCAGCAGATGCTACTAGATTAATAATGGCATTGAGACTCTGGTTGCGGTAGGTCAGCTTGCGTTGTTCAATGTATTATACTCGTCATTTACGCGGTATCTTTGCCTCGGAAATTCAATACTTAACGAATCTAGTCAGTTATGTAACGAATTTGATAATTCAATTATACAATCTATAACGAACGGTCCATATAGCTCTAATTATTTCATCAACTAATAAATAACACCCCTAATAAATTCGAAATTATATCGTAAAACTGGTACGATATTGTACAATGGATGTAAAGTTTTTCCAACTCAGGGTTATCGCTCCGAGTTGACAGTTTGACGAAGGCCATATCATACCAGAGTCTCTCCATTCCGCTTCCAGCTAATGGATTTATGGCTACAGCCACATGTAATTGTCTTATTTAATTTTTATCCTTTCACTACTCGTGTGATACTATTTTAAAAATGTGGATAAATTTAGATAAGCTCGAAGATCATCCGCCTTATTTCTCTATTATTAGAAGAGTTCTGTTTTCCCATACGGAAGATCCAAGCGACATCATAAAAAACTCTAAGAAATAACGACGATCGAATTATCGCATTATATTACATGAAAGTAATGACAAAAGTAGCAGCGAGAGGCTTACTAGCCTTCGAGTATTTTAGCTGCCCATATCCTCTCGAGTATACGTATAGCTTTCGGCGATCGCGTCGATAGAATTTATGACGAGGAATATGCATGGAATAATAAAATGAATAAGTCAACATGAGTCAGCGATGAATTGATAGTTAAGTCAAGAGAGACGCGTCGATGTGTAGTCGATGAAGATACATCAAATCATTTAGTTCCTTTAGTATTTGTCTTTTCACAATCGCGATCAGTGGTCCAGCGAGTATTTCGTATACTTGAAAATCAGATACGTAAACGGTGGGGAATTTGAGGATATGAGGGATAAAAACTAGGAATTGTGGCCTTGGCAATTGCACCAAATAGACCTTGAGCCGTGCAGAGGGGAATGGACCAGGGCCCCGTGCGTGGAAGAAGCTGGCTAACCCGAGAGCCACGAGGACACATAACCCGAAACGGTTATTCGGAAATATCTGGAGCCATACGCGGCCGCTCAATGTTTCCATTTCAATTTTCCGCCCCTCGGAGCGTAAAAGTGGCGAAAACGGGAGATCGTGAGGGTGGACGGGACGCAAAAGGTGGACGGAGGCGGGAGAAGAAAGGGTGAATATAGCGACGACAAGAATGTTACTGCTGCGCGATCAACAACGACCATTTGCCGAAGACACTCTAGTCATATCCTCCATCCTTTTCTATTTTTCCTATTTTTTTTTTTTTTGTATCTTCTTTCTGCTTTCTCTCCCCATTTTGTCTCCCCCTATGCAGGGAGAAGACAGCTGTGCTAAAATACTAAAGCAAATAGTATAGCGGCGGGAAAAGGGGAAAAATGATTTGTTTTTAAATTAGCGATAAAGTGACCTGATGGGTTGCTATTTTGTATTCGAATCTTTTGAAAATGGTAATTAACTGTGCTGCAGGTCAAATATTGGAAAAAATTAGAAATATTGACGTACACCTATGGGCTATAAACTATAACTAGAATCGAGGCTTCGAGCCTAGTGGTCACAACGATTCCTTCGTCATATACCTACCCACCACAGCTGTCTCTTGGGATTTTCGAACCAGCTATAGAGAAACGGTGAATCAGTGACAGTCGACTCAGTTTTAAATAAATCATGCAAACACGAAGACAGGGAGCTTTTTTACAAGCTGTAGTAGCTCCGACTAGACACTGAAGTTTGTAGTTATATTTAGATAGATATATAAATAGGTGAGAAAACTGACACTGATTATTTTAGGTTCTGATTTAAGATCGTGATACGAGTTGTGAATGTATTTTATATCAATGTAAAAATGTATAGCTATAGTAGTATATGCTGTTAGATAGTAAAGTGAAAGGAAAGTATTGACTAATTCCGAGTTTGCTCAACATTTTTATGATATAATCGTAAAATTCTCATGCAGATATAAAACGCAGACAAATGCAATTTTTCTTTTTTCTTCTTTTTTTTTTTTGAAATATAGGTATTATTATACGGTAGTATTCGTCAGGAGATTTTTTTAAAGAAGTTACGAACGAGTCCCTACAGGGATGTAAAAGTGTGCCTATTATTTTTGATTGGAGTGAAAAGTTGGAATGGCAAATAGCTTTTCGCTACAGTCCGTTTGTCAAAGGCCTTTTATTTTTTCATAGCTCAATTTTTCTTCGTTTCCTTTTCTTTTGTTTTTTTTTTTTTCTTTTTCGAGTGGCGCATCGTCTTGACACGCACGTTATATGTCGCGAGGTCCTGATCGTCGAAGAACACTCGGCTTAAGCTTTATTTTCCTTTATTTTACGCTAGACCGAAAGTCAACAAGGAAAACCATCGGAAACTTTTCTTATTTCCGACTAACACGTGACCTGGGATGAAAATGAAAAAATAAAGTAATCAAGGGAAAATTGACCAGTAAATTTATTTATCAAAATATTTTTAGCACGAGTAAGGATCGGTCCAGGTTGCGTGAATCTTTCACTAACACTTACCCATACTCTTCAATGTTCTATGTGAAATGAGTATTATTCGACCGCAAACAAGATGGTGATACATTAAAATATCTATGCCAAAATGAAAGGTAAAAATTTATACGTTTCGAACCCTCATTAAAAGTAATAATGTTTGATCTTTGACACGATATCTTATCCAGAAGAAAACAGAAAACCTTAAGGTATTGCTAAAGCTTGAGAAATCCTTTCGACAGACTCCTATAATAGCTGTAATTAAAAAGTTTCTACTTACGAAGGTAGGTAGAACTCTACCTATGTCTATGCTTTGCGTAAAAGCGCTTTAAAATTAAAGAGATTTTACACCCGTAAAGCAATAGAAATTATTACATTGTAATTGTTGAGTGTAATAAGCAATAACTATGACTATAATAGCGAGTAATTTGATAATTACTCGACTACAGGCGGCGTGACTTTGCCTTTGAATAGTATAGGTGAGCAATAGATCGAAGTTACACATACCTACGTATCTAAATATTTGTTCGAAGGGATCAGTCGGGGCGGATTTATGAACGGTGATAATCTGAATGATAATAGAGACATAACTTTTACTATATTATGTTTTTATTTCGTTTGTATATTATAGATATAGCTTATGAGTATAATTCTACATCAAGTTTCGAAAATGGATACATTTACATTCATTGTCAACGGATTATTCATCGATATTATCCTTACCATCGGATGATCATTATATCATCATCATCATCTTCATCATCATTATATAATCGTTATCATCATCTCGTAAGTTTTTGCCTTCGTCAGCACAATAATAATACTAGTTTTTTTGTTATTTTATTTTTTTTTTTCTTTTTTCGTTTTTTTGTTTGTAATAGTCAGTAGACATGAGATGTACTTCGTTACTTTATTTTTATTACTTAACGTGGTATGTAGGTTTTTTTCTTTTCCTTTTTTCTTCTTCTTCTTTATCATTATTATTATTATTTTTAGGACAGCTACGCATTCTTATAATAATAATATTATATTAATTAGGTATTTATAGGTCGCGATAACCCCGCAAGGACTAATTTCTACGAAATGTCCATGAGGGTTCCACTTACTGCAGGGCACGTTAATATTAATTAATTAATGTTAATATTTACACCGAGAATTAGGAAGTAGTACACGGAAATATCCATTTAGTACAGCAAGACAACACATAAAGTAATTTTATTTTTTTCTTTCTTTCCTTTTTTCTATTCATTTTCATTATCTCACCAGCAAACTGCATAAGGATGCGTACGAGGAGTATAAGGTATGGGGGATACATTGGTGTACCTATGAGGTTATTAAAAACGGTTACAAAAATATGTATAAGCTAAATTGCATAGGTCTGAAAAATTCAACATACTATATGACACCGTTTCTAACATTGAAGAAAATAAAGAAGTTACACAATCTCACCGGATATGACACAAGGGTAGAAAAAATAAAAATAAAAACTACAATTTTGCGCACATTGCAGTTGCAGGCGTTTACTTCAGCCTCGTATTACATTAGAAGGGTGTTTCTGTCGCAATTTACAAAAGAAAGAAATATAGTTAGGAATTAGCAGTCCTCGGAAATCTGTTTTAGATTTTTATACAATGATTGAAAACTTCAACTAAGCCATCGATGTCTACGTTCGGAAATAATAATTCAGAACAGAAAAACGCGAGCGGATAATTTTTCTACAAATAATAACTAATTGTGCGTGAATACTATTTCGGCGTGCATCTGATGTTGGTTCGATTGCACAACTAGGCGTATAAAGGTGGTGAAGAGAAAACGTTTAACAAACTGCAACGTGCAGAAAAAGGGATAGAAACTAAAGGCAAAATTACCGCGTTGGGATATTTTCATACACACATGAATGTAGGCGTATGAGTTGTTGTAGACAAAACTGACCCCAGTCTGCCTTGGTACTTAAACCTATACTTATACGGTCAGTTATATAGTTTATTTTATGCACGTCAAGTAAAGTAATTATATTACAACCAGTCGTTCGTAAAATTATAAGTTGTGAAAATATTGAATATTATAATCGAGAAATATATAGACGCTGAGCATTCCGCGACATCGACAGAACTTCACAATCCATAGCGATGAGGAAAAGAAAAAAATATGTTTAAAAAATGGAAAAAAAAGAGAAAGAAAAAGAATAAGAAAGAAAAAGTAGAAACAGATGCGACGTGTATCATTTTATATTAATTCATTTGTTCTTCTCTTCCTTTTTTCTTTTTCGCTCATTACTTTTCTTATATTCATATATTTAAACGTATGTAGGTATATAATAGCTTCACTTAATGAAACAAGAATATTGTTAAGTAAAGTACAAAGAAAAAGGTAAAAAAAACAAACATATTTTTCTAACAGAACTGCTGCAGTTTCTCAGAGTGCACGGCACCATTCAGATTTAGGCGTTTAATATGAACGATTATCCACAAAATTCTGAATATTCGTTAACTTTGATTTACGTTTACGTTTGAAACGTTTCGTCATGTAATATTCCGTATATTATGTTGTAATATGTATGAATAATATGTATAAAAACAGATGAAATTCGTACAACAAAATTAATAATAAAAATTGTCAGTACCTCTTGACATTAACAAAGAGAGAAAAATTAAAAAAAAAAAAGGAACCAACTAAAAACAATATGAAGGAAATACGTAATACGTAAAATAAACAGTTCATAAATAAACAATGATATCTAGTAAAGAAAATATAACAAACAATTTCAACTTGATCCTGTGTTCCGTGAGACGGATTCAGCTACTATTCATTAATATTTCTTATACTTTCCTACATAATTAGGAATACTAATTTATTCGTTTACTCAGTTATTTATTTACTCGTTTATTTTATTTTATTTTATTTTATTTTATTTTATTTTAATTTTATTTATTCATTAGTTCATTTATAGTACGCGTCGACAGCTATGCTTTCCATTCACTCGTTAATAATTCTTTCACTCTCAATCGTAATTACTGAATATATCACTCACTCGAATATGTAGTTGCAATCATGTCCGTTGCTTGAGCCACACTCTACTACCGTTTCTCTTTACCTCCATCCAAGTTAATCCTCATCTTATACAATTTTTCTCCATTTTATTTTCTTATTCCTCTTCCATTCACCATCTTAATTCGGATACGAGAAGTTATACATCTCTCGCGACGTAATTCTTACTAACTCGCTAATATATTTGATCACGAGTTCAAATCAACTCAATATAAATTTAATTCGCGAGTTTGGCAAGTTCGGCAAGTTGTACTCTATACTATAATATATATAAATATAATATATATATTATATTATACGTTATTATGTGACTTAATCTTTACATCAATTTTAATATAATACATTTACATAATATTGGTAGGTTTATATAGAAGGTGATTTCTTTTCGTTTCGTTTCATTTCATTTTTTTTTCCTATTCCTTTTTTTCATTTTTTCTTTTTTTTTTTCTCGTTTTTACGTATGAACGTGATTGCGTGATTGCGTGTGGTATATATGGATACGGTGTGTCTGTGGCGCAGGTAATATAGTTGTGAACGTTTTTTTTTTTTATATGATATGAGTTGCAGTACGCGTCGCTATTAATTAATAGTAACCATGAAAAGTGCCTAAACTTGCTTAGTAGTAGTTAAATACAGACATACATAATTATGACTGCATGATAGGAAGCTTGGAGGTGGACGGCGCCCGCACTATATAGGTACAATTCTTTAAAAATTTTATAATCAGCAACTATAATAACCTTCGCGACGAAAGTTATTACTTAACAATAGTATTATAATAATTGCCTCATTATTATTCGTCAATTCATTCGTCCCGCGTATAATATTATATAGTATATATCCATACATGCCAATCTTCACGTGCCAGAGTTGTTTTTTCATTCAGTATATATATAATATATATGTATATGTATATACGTCTGTCTCAGCACGTGTTACTGTATATGTATAAATATGTAAGTATAATAATGTGGTATGTAACGTACAGTATATTACTATACAGAGAAGCGGCCTAAAAATTTGCTTAGATAATTTTTTTTTTTTTTTTTCATCAACAACGCTAAGTAAAAACTAATTTTACGTGACCAAACGTCACATTTTCTTTTTTTCGTAATTCTTTGATTTTGGTTTTTTTTTCTTTTCTTTTCTCACCAACATCCTATGTTGTTCTGTACACTTCTTTCTTTTGTTGTTTTTCAATTCGTTATTACGTGTTATATAATATTATAATTTAGGATCTACCTGCCTGCACACACACGGGACGCGTAGGCGCCTGCACTGTCACATAACTACTATACTTAAATACGCGCGACTAATTAACGACATAACATCAAACGTAACTAGCAATAATAGTTCGTAATAAGAGATAAAGCTTTCTACAAATACACAATTTTAGGACTTAAACTCGTAACGCATCGTTTTTGCCGTATACATCTGCCGGGGTGAGTTCAGGCGTGGGATCACACATTTTGACGTTTAAACGCGGTTCACATTTTCGTTTTTTTTTTTTCGTTTATTACTTTATAGTTTTATTATGTTTTTTTCTTTCTTCTGTCAACTTTTTTTTTCCAAATTTAGTAACTGAGGATACTCGGAACGGAACTGATATAGGTACGCACGTATATATCTATACGCGCATAACGTAGATTGAAATATAATTTTATATTTATTACATTATACATATATTACGTATGTATACCTTGGATTATTCATTTTAATTTGTTTAAAAATGTTTCATTCCATCTTCAAGATTTTTGAATTTTATAATAACTAATTGTATTCTCCTTGCTATTATAATGTTTAATGGGTAGGTATATGTATAATATGTATATGAATATCGTTTATACGGTAATTACACGGTTATTTTTTACTCTTTTATTTCATTGTTGAAACTGTTCGAATTTTCTTGTTGTATACTTTTTATTTTTATTTATTTTTTTTTCATTTTTATTTTTTTTATTACACAAAAATTGAGTAAATCGAGTACTTGATTAAAATACGGTATGTTTTATGACCTGGGCTTGCAGCGAGAGCGCAGCATTCTAACGTACGGATATTTATAATACCTATGTTTCTTTTTTTTTCTATTATTTATTTTTTCTTTTAATTAATTAGCAATATGTATATATGTATATATATATATATATATATACTATATATATAATAGTTACGGTTATGCTTGCGTTGAGTTGGGACGTCTATTAGAGCTGCTCTGTAAGTTATGCTTTTTTTCAACTATGTACGTATGTTTTACGTAATAGTAATTATCACTCCACCTATATCCTAGACTTAAGTTACTATTTTCGGAGCACGATACAACAAATTTATCATTCATATATAATAAAAATAATAATAATAATAATGAGAATAGTAATAATAATAATAATAATAATAATAATAATAATAATGATAATATTATTATACTTATCATTTTTAATAATATATACCTATTTGTTATGTCATAATAATTACTATATACTAATCAGCATGTTTCAGATTCTAATGCTCATAAAGAAACGCTCCTATTTGTATTTAATATAAATTTCGTTCGGAACGTCATCGATATAAGTCTAATTAAGTACCGTCCAATGTTTGCTATACCTTTTCTTTTTTTTTTTCTTTTTAAATTCTTAATTTATAGTCTCATAAGCAATCAGTTTATTTTATTTATTCATTTCTTCGACAGGAAAATGATATGGTTCCTTGTATGAACTATAGAATCCAAAATGATCTGCGTGTACGAACGGAAAAAGGCAAAACAAATCAAAAAAAAAAAAAAAGATGTAAATATAATTTATATATAATATAATTTGAAATTTTTGTGTTTTACAAGTACTATACGTAGTTAATACGAACAATAGACTTCATATCTACGGAAAGGTCTACCCTGACACCAAATTACGTATTTAATGTACTAAGAGTGAAATACTCGTCCAGTTAGTTTCTGTGCAAGTACGCGTTAGCGCCTCTGCATATGTGTGCATTAGGGTGGTCCTTAATCAGATAATTTTCGAATGTCAATGCTTCCACGGGCCAGGACATCTCCACATATATACGAAAAAAAATGTAGTCAAAACTTGAGGTTCCTATCTCGATTCTAAGTACTGCACTACAAAGCCTTCGAACTTTCCTATTCGAATAAAACGTAATTTACTTCCTATCGCATTATCGCTTCAAATAATTTGAAACTCCGCAAAATTCTTACCTATAGTAGTAGGTAGACATGAAAAATTTATTGATCACAATTTGGAGATGAGAAATGTTTTTTGGTGCGCTGTAGCTCTAAAAATTATATCGTTACAAATTCTTAGAATTTTTATGAAATACCTAGTATTACAGGTGAGGAGTGTATCAAACTTGAGATTTTTCGGAGCTATACTGCAATAGGATGAAAGAAATAAAAATTAACTGCAAAATGTTACAAATCGTATTTTATTCAAATGGGACAATTTAAAGGCTTTGAGGCAGTACTACTTAGAATTGAGATAGGCACCCAAGATTCTGACTACGGTTTTTTTTTTGTACATACTTGGTGATGTTCTGGCACATGGAAGCATTGAAATTCGAAAATGGTCAAATTAAGGTCCACCCTAGTGTGCATGTATGTGTGTGTGTGTGTGTGTGTGTGTGTGTGTGAGTGTGGTTCGTAAGATCAATTTCTTACTTTGGGCTGATACCCATGTGTTTTCTGCATACGTGTACGTTTGCCTTGTTCTATATAAATATATATATATATATATAGTCTTTTCCAGGGTAAAAAAGTGTAAAACGGTATCATAGGGACGTATGATAATGATAATAATAATAATAATGATAATAATAATAATAATAATAATGATAATAATTATTATTATCATTATTATTGTAAGTTGAAAAGTACGAAAGGGATAAAACTACAGATTAAATAAAAACTATAACGTTTCAACTTGAACACAATAAAACTCTTGATAATAATTACACAAAATTAACATGGCCAATTGCAAAGGGGGAAAGGCGAGCCAAAATTTTTTTTTTTTACGTCATTTTGTGGGTGATTTTCCAACGTACAATTTTATGGGAATTAGGGTAGGGGCAGGATGAGGAGTAGAAGGAGAATGTGAGTACGCGATGTGGAGGGACTCATAATTAACGAGGGAAAAAAAAAAGTTAAATTCGCGTAGTTACTAATTACAATTACATTGTTTGATCGAAACATTAAAATCCGAAAACAAACAAACAACTTTGTTAAATTGCAATGAGATAACGTCTGTGTACCTATATAATGAGATTGCACGTGTTTAGGTACCGAAACTATCTAATTTACAATAATAAAATAACGAAACAACGCGTTATCGCAGATGAATAAAAATGAAACCTTATTAACGTGACATTGAACAAGAAAAAAAATCCATATCAATATCAATAATAATAATAATAATAATAATAATAATAATAATAATAATAATAATAATAATAATAATAAAAAATACGAAAAATGTTTTCCTAAATCATGTCGTAAGAAGGTTCAACGCGTGTAGAACGCGTTCTATAACATAGCCCGACTCTGTTCGACTCGGCCAGGACGCGTATACGGACGAAATGTAAATTGTATGTTACACTGTTACATACTTCGAGCCGTAAGCCACTTCCTTGCTCACATATATGTGTGTATGTGTACGTGTGTTTGTGTGTGTGTCTCCTTACGCACCTATATGTATTGTTGTATATTACATTTGATACATATGGGGGCGAGGTGCGTTTACGAGAACGAGACAAGACCTTACGCACTTAGGCAACACTTACTATACATACCTATTTATTCTCAAGTCGTTCAAGTGTTAAAACGTTCTCGTATTATACAGTGGCGTATGTATTCTATACGGTCCACGTATTTTCATAACATTTCGGTGGCTCGTAATCGTATCCGATTTACAAAATACATTCTAGGAATCAGTCAGGCTCCGGCCCTTGAAATATATAATTGTTATTTATTTATTTATTTGGACCGGCCAGGTAAGTACGTAGTTGTGGGTGTAAAGTTTCACTTATGCGCGTCTACAATATATATGTCCTATGAAAACGAAATAAAGAACTCTCGATTACTCCCAAATGTCTCCTTCTATGTGGGAACCTTACTGACTGCCTTTAGGAGATCACTCTGAGCTTTGTCGAGGCCGGAGACGTGGTGCTGCTGATGTTGCAGTGCGTTTTGTTGCTCCTGCTGCATCTTAGCCTGTTTCTCTTGCTGCTGTTGTTTCATTCTGTCCTGTTCCTCTCTCTCGCGTCGCGCCTGCTCGTTTATCTCCTTAACAGCTCTCAATTCCTTTTTCAATTTCATTCGCCGATTCTGAAACCATATCTTTATCTGTCGTTCTGTCAGGCATAACGCGTGAGCGATCTCGATTCGCCGCCTCCTCGTTAGGTAGTGGTTGAAGTGGAATTCCTTCTCGAGTTCCAAGGTCTGGAACCGCGTGTACGTCTGTCTACCTCTGCGTCGCGGACAACCATTTGGACCTGAAATAAATTCGGGTATAACACCCACCCATACGTGATAAAAACTTGACCATTTATCCGAAGAATTTGGGATACGCTGCGGTACACATTCGCACATCTTTCACACCATACATTTATATGATATGCGTACCTATACTGCGGTAACGTGGAATTACAGATGATTATAAAAATCGTTCGTTTCTTTTCATTTGAGGTATGATTTATATAAGCGGGAAATGAAACCACCGCATGTCTGATAATAACGAACAGCTTTGCGTTTACCTTTATACCTTACCGCGCATATGCCAGACGGTGGCCGGTGGCCGGGCTCTAGAACCTGACTCGTACGTTACTAGGAGACATGTTTACGAGTTAGGACGTCATTTTTCAACTCTACGAATCAATTCTCAAGATCTAACGTGTGGCAAACAACTAACCTACCTACCTACCTACCTACCTACCTACCTACCTACCTACCTACCTACCTACCTACCTACCCATCTACCTAACTCTACCTACGTTAAGGTCGGCAAACTTAATTCATTAAAATTTTATTTCGTGCACAGGGGGCACTCGCTATATACCCTATACCTACCAATCCACCTATACGCCTGTACGTAGGAAATAGTAATCAACTATACGAACACGAATAGTATTTCATGTCGTACCTGCTAATTACTTTCTCAGAGATACTTGAAATTTATGCCTTTAATTTATCAAATAACAAATCTTTGGATACGGTTAGCTCAGCCCTCAAGATCTGTATCGACTATTTCTCTTTCCTTTTTTCCTTTTTTTTTCTTACTCATTTCCTTCTTCTTGTTCTTCTTTTTCGAGGAAATGGTATACTATCCACGTAAGACGACCAGGCACAATCTAGGTACCTAGCTAAGCCATGACGAAACTCAGACGGGAGAGAGAGCCAAGAGAGAGTTAAAAAGTTAAGAAGAAAGAAGCTTTGTCGTCAAGCCTTACCCATGCGGTTCGGATTTCCACTTACGCGGTATAGCGCCTCAACTTTTCCCATTTCTCAACCGGTGTCCACCCTTCCTAGAGACCAAAAAATCTTCTTTTTTTTCCGCTCTCCCTCGCGCTTTCTATCTTCTAACAAAAGGGTAATTCCGGATGGGCGGTTTATTGCAGGGGTTGAGGAGCGCAGTAAAAAATATAAAAAAAAAAGGAGAATAAGAAGAAGTAGAAGAAAAAAGAAAAGAAAGTTTCCTAAAATCCCTCGCAAAAGTTATCCCTTGTTACCATGACTGGACAACGAACCCTTTTCGAAAAATACACGAAAGACCTGACTGACTTTCTCCACAGGAGCCGAAGTCAAAAATCGTAAATACCCGTGGCATGAGCGACTCTACAGACTGACCGGCTGACCATTTTTTACGATGTTTGGGTACCTAAACTTTATCTTCGTGCCATCGAATGGCATTATAAAACCAAGTTAGAGGTAAACACCTGCCTCAACTAACGTTCGAAACGTATATGAAAAAAAAAAAAAATTGTAAAATGGATATAAACAACAGCGTGATACTTTAGAATTGATAAACGATTTTTACCGGAGCTCAAAATTGACTCTGTAAATCTTGACCATACATCGTATACAGTACCTAAATTCTCCTAAACCAGAGAGAAGAAAAAAAAGTTTTCAAAAATGAAAACGAAAGAAAATGAGTTTCACGTGGAACTCCTTGCTTTATCTTTCGTTTGTTTAGTTTGAAAATAATCAGAAGACAAAGAGTTTCAAGATCCCTCCGTACTTTGTGATGTTAATCGAATCAGCTCGCCGTCTAAATTAGAAATAATAATGGAATTTGTAAGTACAGAAGTACAGGGCTACGAGATGGTAGCGACGACGCGCCAGTCCGGCGGCGCCGTGACAAGCATGCAACAATTCTTTTTTCTTCAAGCAAGACTCGCTCTCCAAGTCCATACTATCAGGTCTGGAGCTACACCAACACCAGTACGGATATACCTCTATACCCACACATCGTGCGCAGCTAAGACGTTTCTAGATGTGTAGCCTTTTCTAACTTATCGCGTAGTCGCACACCTATCCACAACTCGCGATTCACCACAGGGTTCATAGTCCGTTTAAATATTTCTATCTAGCAGGGAGTATGAGCCGAAGAAAATACCTGTTTACGAAGAAGGAGTAGGTAAATATTGCTGATGTACTAAGGTAAGTAGGATATAAGGAGGATCGTTAGATAAATCCCTTATTTCGCGCAAAGAATCTTCCTAGTGATAAAATAAATCGCAGAGTCAATCAGATCGAGTGAAATTTCTGGCATACAAGTCTGCACGGTTTAATTGGTTGAATTTAAGCGATAAAATTATACGAAGGAGTGCAAGTATAGCCCTGCACTATAACGCGATATGACTCTTCTCGAATTCTGTTCCAGTAAACAGCTCCGTTCTAAAGTTGTCGTCCCATGGTCTCTGGAATCTGCGGTCGAGAACGACTTGGGAATGTATATATCTATGACAAAAGAATGAAGAAGAAGAAGTTCCTACGAGAAGAGTTCTGTTTTCAAGACGTTGACTTCGGAAACCCCTCACCACGGAAGATTCAAAATCGAGGAGGAAAATCCTTCTAGGTGGAATTCCCGGAACGCCGATATTGAATTCAACATGGCCGTTCTCGTAGTCCTCGACGCCGCTGCTCCGGCTCCTGCTCTTTGCTCCTGCTCCTGCTAGTCGAGGTCGGTCCAGATCGTGTGCGTGCGGTACGGGTACAGCGCGGTGCGGCACAGTTTTGGGGATGGGGTGGAATTTCCCCCCAAGTTTTCCCCGTCGGTATATATACATAGTCGAAAACCCTAGTCGTTCGCGAGGGGCGGCGGTTGTCGACCAAAGTCTGAGGGAGGAGAACGAACCCGGAGCCACGGTTACCACGGCAACCAAAGCTGAGGGGAGACCATTTCATCCTGCTGACGGCAGGCATCAGAGGGGTGAGAGCCGGCCTGGTTCGGGTATGGCGAGACCTGCACACCACCCACACCATGCCATACCACACCATGAGACGATAAATATATCTGAAGATATCAAGGTGCGCTGTTCCAGCTATCAAAAATAAATTCAACGAAATTAGCCTAATGCGAGATTTATTTAGATATCTAGATCCACCCCCCTCGGGGATACCCTAACGTGTTTCTCGTCTTCGAGGACTCCCTTTATTCGCTGACCCTGGAGGAGATTCACAGAAGGCGGAAAATATCTACGAGGCTCCTAGCTAGATGGCGAAGCGACTTTACTTATGACTTTACTTATATGGGGCTTATATGAAGCGAGGATAATAATTCGAGCGAAGAAGTATCGCTTGAGCATATTTGAAATCTAACCGACGGGGAGAAATCGTCCTGAAACGAAATTACGCCCAATCATTTGCTCAAGCTTCTGCACCGTACCCACCTATCTACTTACCTACTACCCAAATGTCGCATAAACGTGGCCTGGTTATGGTTCTGATTTTATTTAACGGAGCGTTAGTAAGTCGAGACACGTAAATTGACCCTAGAACTTTCATAGCTTGATCGAGCCGAAGATATTGGTAAATTTAGGAGGATATATATAATATCGTTTACGGATAAAGAAGACAGATGGGTAAGAAAAAAGTAATAAATAGAAAGAAAAAGACTCATACCATCTTCAGCACTTCTGAACCTGAATTTAATCACTTCAAATATAATTCAAAGAGTGAATGTGAGTTAAATAAAGTCTCCTGATACAGGGCGTAATTTTTGGTACACACACGCATTTTGTACAAAAAAGATTTTATCGACTATAGAGTAGTTTATGATCTTGATTAATTTTTATCCTCATCGTTATTACACCCATTGAACGAAATCACCAAGGTGAGAGCAAAAGAAGAAAAAAACAGAACTAGAAATCTGAAACGTATATATGTACACCGACACCGATTTTCGGCGGACTTTACCAAAGGCTCAAAAAAATGATCATTAAACATGATACAAACTCTGAAAGACTGTCGTCATCGAGCCAACGCCGTAAAATAGGCTTTTCTGATCCTCCTTTCCGCCTCCTACTCTTCTTCTTCCTCGATAAGCTATGGATCGGTCGACGACGCTTCCGCACCCTCTCGTAGAGGATCGCGTCCTCGTAATTCGCGCTTGGGACTATTTAGCATTTTGCCTCTCGAGATTTAAGCTGGTTGAAGTTACGGTTGACAGCAGCTCGGGGATGTCAGGGGCAGCGAAGGGACGAGGTGGTAAGGGATAGCGAGGGAGTAGTCAGGAGGTTTGGGTGCAGAGGCAGAGGCAGAGGCATGTAACGGTGGAGTGGTGTGGCCTGCGCCTAATTGCGGCCATATATTAAGTTTAATATCTGCTTTCGGTTCTCGCGCGCTGGCTGCTGCCAGGGGGTTGTAGAGGCGCGGATATTGGGGAAGTTTGCTCGGCTGCGTGCCTCTCTCGCGCGGAACCCCCTTTCGATCTCCTATACTCGACCCTTTCCACCGTCAGAAGGCCCGAGCCAAGATATCTCGAACGGCAATAAATCGTGGTGCTACGGTTAACGTCAGAGTCAGCCCTCCTATCTCTTCCTCTTCCTCTTCCCTCATTCCTCTTTTCTCTTTCCTCTTCGTTCTTCGCTCTTCACTTTTCGCTTTTCGCTCTTCACTCTTCACTCTCAGCCCACCCCCATTTTTCCCCCTTGAATCCCCTCGTAGCCGTACTCACGTTCGCAGACATAAAGGCACTCTCGATGCCGCATTGAAAACAGCTTTTCTTCGCTCATCCTTTCCCCTTTTTCCTCGCCACCCTAAGACGCCATCGCTCGGCAGCACACCCCCGATCTCATACTTTGGATACTTTGGATTCGAAAACGCCCCGATACCAAAACAAGTCGGCGTGATACTTCCTTCACTTTTTGAGTGCCGATCTACTGCAGTGCGCAGTTTTACACCCCTTTAAAATTAAGTTACGAAAACGTTGAATATGCATAGTGAAAGAAGAATGCTTTGTCTGACTCGGGGATGAATTCATGAAATAAGTGAATTTCGTTTATTTCATTTCTGAAGATGCGATGCAGCGGGTAATTCAACTGAGACATTTTCATTCTCCGCATTATTTGCTATACAGTCAGAAGCCACAGTGTATAAAATGATCTACTTATTCGCGTCAGACAAAGTTTGAACAGTTTTCTCTAGCGTAGATATGATAATTAACAAGAAGGAAAAGTGGAGTAAAATTTGTTTCGCTAGCGAATGCAGGGTATAATTAGGCAAAGTTAATCTGCAATTTAGAGGTCTGTACTGAAAATTATGATCTCCTTTCATCGTTTCTTTTTCCCCCCAAATCCTACAACTCACACCGAGCAGTGCGGTAGCAGTTCAAACGAACAATAACTAGCCCAGAAGCGTTGTAAGTTGGTTCTAACAATTAGTCGATTATCTTGGGTAGTAAAACTCGAGAACGTACCCGTTAGCGCATAATTAAACATAGCTCATACGGATTTGAATAAGTGTAAAATTAAAACGCTCTGAAACTCCAAGTTTCTGTGTATCTGGAGAACCGAAATATTATCCGAATACTACAAATCGATACCTAGATGCCGACTCCGCACGATAAGCGCCGATTGGCTGGGGGCATTTGGCGTCAAAAACGCCAAAATCAATCGTTTCCAATCCCGGATCTACGATTGGCTGGAAGCGTATATATAGCATAGCGTGGCATCGAATCGTAAATGCCTATTTACCGAAAAAGAAGAAAGAAAGAAAGACAGAAGAAAAAGGAAAGAAATAGAAGGAAGAAAAAAATCGGGAATTTCAGCCCCAGCGCCGCGGTTTCGCGACAGATTGTCTTCCGATAGCTATTCGGTTGTCTTCCTCTGTAAGAATCATCTGAAACTTGCTGAAAGAACAATTGCCAGACGGCACGCGATCATGACTACGGAACTAAATTCCTAAACGCGGTGTGCAAGTCGCAAATGGCACCCAATACCAAAGGATACTCGTAAATCTTTAACGGCGATTAAATGTCAACCACGCGCCTTAGTCATCGGCATTTTACCCCGTCTGGGGTATATTTCTACAAAAGACAACTAAGACACAAAAATATCGAGGTCAGGTTGATGGCGATAATTCAATCCAATTGAACAAGCACAATTATTCAATATCTATTGCACTGATACTCGCGAAGCTATGGATCACAAAGTCCTTTATGCTGTTTCTTCAACGCTTCAACCCCCACAAATTTCGAGTGCCTTTACAACACAACTTGCAGCAACTATATCAAGTGTGTGAATCAAGTGTCCTGATCGCATTCAACAAACACAAGTTCAGTTCAAACGTTAGACGCACTGCGCTTACATGATACATACATTCGTAGATGGTTGAAATGTGTTGCTAATGAAGATGGAAAATAAAAATAAAATTTGATGCCTGACAAATGTTTATAGGCTCTTACGTACAAAGTCTCGAACATATTCGTGTAATTCATACACTCGAATGTAAAAATAAACCTGTAGCGATGATGTGATAGATATAGATGAAATTTGTCGAATCTAGAATGTCAAACTACGAAACTATGCTTCATTATAGTCTGGTATGCGATGTCTGGGGTCGTAGTCCGAGGGACAGCTAGTTATGAGCCTTCGAGTTTTTCGCCGTATCATCGCATTTCTCTCAGTCTCGAGATAGTCTGCGTTTTTTTTTTTTTTTTTTTTTTTTAAGCGCGTGGGATTTAAGACAGCGCTGGTGTTCGGTAGTGTCGGTAAATTAAGCCGTTATACGATATATTTATACCTCTCTAGATGTTAATGCGACATGGGGTGGATGTAAAAAAAGGCATATTTTGAAATAAGGTGCAATTTGTTTAAATTGCGAATAACTAAGGGAGAGATAGAGGTGAGTGGGATATAACGGGAAAAGTATGGAACGAGGAAGTGCAAGGTGCGGAGAAAAGTCATACTGATTTTATGGAAATGTTTTAGAAGAAGTTATCGGCTTTACTGCAGCCTTTTCTTTAGCCTCAATGCCTGCAGACTACGATGAGTAGGCGGGCGGGCTAAGGCACGCGTTTTACCAGCTCTACGTTCAGGAAAGAGATTAGCAGGGGCTAAGTGTTCAACGGTTCACGGTTCAACGGCAAATGAACTTGTCAACGACCTTTGGTCCCTACATTTTGGTTACAAGTGAAAATCGCCCGTTTCTCCTTGTCTCATCCCGTTAATTAGACGCTCCTGACGACCTTAGTTCTTTTTCATACCTTTGTTGCTCCTCCGCGTTTTAATGCGAGCAAAGTACCTGCCAAGTATAAAGCAGCAGGGTCATGAAAGTGCGAAATAATTCTCTTCCTCAAGAGTCGTACTCGTCTACCTGCAATACTTCGCATTTTATTATATTCACCCGACTTTTACATAGGGTGTACCATATAAGTATAATATAAAGTACAAAGTGATATTTCTACACTTTATCTGTCCATAACATTTTACGAATATAGATAACGATTTTATGACTCAACTAATTGAACAAGATATAAGATATCAAACCACACAGTGAGTACTGCAGCGAGGATTTTACCGCCTCTATTAATGCAAGCTTGATGTGTTCCTCGCTCCAGACCCAACACACACCGGATTAAGATTCATTAATTTTCTTCTGTCATTTTGCCGCTCTTTACTTATTCCTCCCAGATTCTTGGAGGTTGAAGTATGAACACGGAAATTGAGTTGAACTAAATCGATCGAGCGTATTTCGTTAAGCTTTGGGATTGTAGATAAAACAAGGAATTGGATAATCTGGAGTAATGCGCGAATATTGATAAACAATGAAAGTTGACTAAACTCTTATGGAAAAGAAATGAAAATTACCTGTCTCAAAAATTGACCACTAATTATTCTTGGGTTTAGATCTTACCGAGGGGTTCACATGGTGTGGGTACATGTTTGTCACCCGCGTTTGGTGCCCACAAGTAACGTCGAGTGGGCTTATGTAGGCTCTAAGGATCTAGACTTTAGCCAGAAAAATAGTATGGCCATAGACAGAGGCGACAGAGAATGAGAGAAGAGTGAAAAGAGAGAAGAGAGAGAAAGAAAGGAAGCCGGGCGTCCATCACGCCTCGCAATAGACTTAAATCCTGATTGGTTGGACAGCTCATTCCCTGCCTGGGCTGTCCTGTTCGTGTAGTGGTGTATGTATACGAGGGAATAGCGTTCGTATACTCGGCAATAAAGGATTCCGACAAGGATGGATAGCGCAGAGGCCAAGGGTGGCCAAGGGGAGAGCCAGAGAGCCAGCGAGCAGTCAAGCGGCAGGGGGGGGGGGGGGAGGAAGCTTCCATTGTTCCCAGCGGTATCCAACGCCATCCATAAGGGTGCGTCCTATTATCTGGCGTGTATCTCCCTTACGCACACGCGTGACGAAAAATCGTGAAAGAATATACATGAATACGGTGCCTCACCACTATACCTCGTACCTAAGATTCTTTCCGAGGCAAAATGTCCCTCTTATATTCCTTTATAACCGTCGAGACGATGCAGTCATTTCTTTTTTTTTTTTCTATACCAAAGTCTAATCTTTCGCGAAAATATGGAAATTTCATAGACATTTATATTAGATATACGTAAGTGTTACGGTACAAGATATTTATTTCATAATTTATCGAACATAGTAATTATAACGATCGCGTAACCTTTTAATTGTTACACATTGTATATGTGAGTGGGTTATGATTCGCCTCGGATAGAATTTCATCGCAATAAATTATTGCGATAAAGAGCGTGCGAAGGAGACTTTTTTATACCACATAAACGTAGGTATATATGAATGAATGAATGAATGAATAAATGGATGGGTTCTTTGTTCTTAATGAATCAATGTAAGTAGAACACGTCTTGATCATTGCTCAATGAGAAGTGTGACCGTTAGGATGAAATATGACGATTTGATGAGGATAACAAAGGCCTAACTCAATCGAAGAATAAACAGATCGGGGGTGAGAAGTATCGAAGTGAAAAAATTATTACCTCTATAGTGTCGTGTGGAAAGCAATCGATATAGGAAACTGTAAAACGAGACAGAAAAATCGGAATATTGAAAATGCAATCACGTTTCGGAAATAAATGTATAAATTGCGATTCTAATAGGGGGGGCTCTACTCACCACTATACCCGCATGACTTTCGAAATAAGCCTATCCAATGGGCCGCCATTTCTAAGCTAATTGTAAATGTAATTTGACTGCAGAGACAGAGGGGCGCGCTTGGGATTAGATTTTAATTTTAAAATAAAGGATGACATATTGAAACGATCTTACCGAGCAGCATTCCCTTCGCGGGGGGTCCGTGCACCCTTATCTTACTTATGCATTAATATATATATGTATATACTATATACCACGGTATTATATATACGTTTATAAGAATAGCGGGAGAGTATACTACCCCATCTTTTCCCTTTTCCCTTTTTCTCGCCCTCCTCTTCTCACCGGCTGTCTACCCCCAGGATCACCAGCTTCTAATTACGGCCCTGCGCAACATTTTCGTTCTGGGGTCCCCCATATTGCCGTCACCCTCGACATCGTTACGTACAAATGCCACCATGCTGTTTTTCCTAATAAAAATGCTACGAGAATATGTAAAATACAGACAAAATGTCTCAATTCCTACGTAGGGAGATATACGTATTTCAAGTTTAAAGTCGCGTGCATGTGCGTGTGTATATACCTTATATATTTAACGACGATTGTAATTTACATCTTCTGACCGTACTACACGACTGTTGGAAACTTCTAGTTGAATTTCAAAAGGAACTCTGCGTATGCTTCCGCTTTTTACGATGCCCTTAATTAGCCGGGATTGTCACGTTTAGCCCCTCCATAACACAGACCGTGTTTCCAACGACCGATTCACTATTTCAGACTCGTATAAAATTATAAAAATGAGAAAATAAAATGAATAAAAAAAAAAAAAAGAAAGACTATCGGAGACTATACGATATTCAAAATTATTGTACCGTCTAAAAACAAACCAAGCTGTTCGTGTTCACAAAAGTATTTTCCTATCGTATACTTATGGCTGCCTAATCTTAATATACCCACGTTGAAAGCGAACTTTGATAGTCTGACAAAGAGAGGTGGACATATTCGAGCGAATAATTTTGTGTAAAAAAACTGTGAACCACTACGGGATGTAAAATAAAAGAATTCCGGCATCGTGCGGTGTACGTATAAATTGGTTCGATGCGGGGGCTGGTGCAGAGCCAAGCCGGGCAGCTCGAGACGTATAGAATAAGAGAAAAAAGAGAGATCGACTGCTGTTTCGTCGTAACAAGTTGGCGGCCCTTTATGGAGGATCCTGCTGTTTCTTTAGACAAATCAAGAACTGCGACCCGAGCACCGAGCCCACCTCACACCTTAACCTCGTACCCGTGGTTGGCCTTATATTTCTTCCTAGTCGTAATATCGCTACGTATACAACGCTACTACCTACATACAATCTACTGGCTATACCAACACATAACCAGCTCCATGGGCTGCCTCGTGAGTACACCTCCGGATAAAACGAAGCTAAAAGGAGGAGGAAAGTATTTCCTCGAAAAACGGCAATTTTTCTTTTTTTTTTTCTTCCCTTTCCTTTCCTGGTTTCTTTTCCTCCTTCTCTTCTCGCGGACCGGCAAGAGCTCGCTATTGAAAGAAATGTGGACCTTAGCGACCTGGGTACGAGAAGGGAGTTGGGGGACGTCGGAACGGTGAGAAATGCCACGACCCAACGTAACGTTTAATCAGGCCACGTTGCGGCTTTACGATATTGGTCGTCTCCGTACGCACCGAAGCCCAGCCCAAGCCCACCCTTTTCTCCACCCGTCTTCCCCGTTTCCCTATTCCCAGTTTCCCGGCTTCCCTCTGGCCCCTTTTCCTCGATCCTGGTGTATCCCGATCCTCGCCACCCCCGTTTTATCCCGCAAACCTGCGGCTCAGGGCTAGGGGTCGAGGTGGCGGCTTGCTAAGTGTGTTTGCAGTACCTACTCGCACGGCTGCAAAGGGTACCTACCCTAGGAGTACATATTGGCTCAGCTATTACTGGCCCATCAAAATGTCGCCACCGTGTTACTTTAGGCTGTACCTATCCCATTGTGTTTTCCGCAGAATCAAAACTATTGCTAAATTTCACGCTGTTAGGTTGTACCTAACTTCCAAGAAACACGATATGTACGTGCAGATTGTAAAGAAGTAAAAGTAGCCCCATACTCCATAGTATTGCTAAGGGGAAACTAAGCTTTTGTCTTTGTACAGCAGCTGTATAGAAAATAAATAACAGTGCGTTGTGAGGTTGAGAAACAGTAGGTGTAGGTAGTACCTGATTCAGACTATGCATTACGTCAGCTGAGTTATTGTGAATACAGAAATGACGAAGTTTGGTGAGAAAGTTGGGACCGAGTACGATAGTTTTTAATTGATGATCATTTAAAGATTGGAATTGATGTTTAAAGACACTTGTCACGAGAGTTTTGAGGCACGTGTTTAATTGGCGATTGCACGTACGTTAGAAAATCAAGTAATTTATTTATTAATGCCTAAAACTACTTTGTAATCGATTGAATCGTCGTAATTAGAAGCCAAATGGTTGGGCTTACACAAGTCGACAACACATTAGGGAAATAACAAAGCGGTGTAATTATCCCTACGCGATGGGGGGGCTCCTGGCTGTTTGGTCGATATGAACGTTTTTGATGTTCCAATATAACGGATCGTTTCACATTTATACAATGATAAGAGCACGTTATTATCATTTTTTTTCTACACGAAACGTGAAGCTTTAGGAATTTGAATAACGCGATGTTACATAGATATAGTATAGATCGGCACGTTAACGTCACGATCTGATATCTGAGGGAAGCAGTTCCATAAATGTGTTTCCTAGTTTTGAAAAAGTTTCTTCTTCCGACTACCAGGCCATAACCATTCACCCCTCTATGAATGAATCTCCTCCCATATATACGATATGAGGATTTATTAATGGAAACGTGGCTGTGGCTCTTGCATCGACCTATAACAACCTCGTAATCGTATATACCACGAGCTGGCCAAACTGTACTTTGTCGGGCAAACATATAATAAAAGCAGTAAGATAGAAAAGAGGCAGGGAACCTGGTCCAGTAAAGAGAGAAAGAGGTGGTAGGGAAACACCAGCCTGTCCGCGGCCCGCGTACGGACAAAGAGATTCGCCCAGCACCCCCATAGCTCCCTCTTTGGCGCATGCGCCCAACTACTTTCGGCTTGTAACGATTTGACTCCCGTTTGAACCACCCCCATCGCGCCCACGTAGGTAAAGGAATGTCCGTATGCACATACGTATGTATCCCACCCACAGACGTAGAGACACAGACATGTGAGTGTGTGTTTTCACAGATATATGGAATCCCATGTGATACATATAGACATAGATTCTCCGGGCGTATAGAGTATGAGGCAGGTGCACCAGCAGCACCTCGAGCGCTCGTGCACAGGGTTAGGAGAAAAGCTGGGAATGGAGCCTTTACTTTTTATCGGGGGATAAAGTCGTGATAACCTATATGGAGGGTACACCACGATGGTGGTTAAGGAGGTGAAGTTGGGTGCAGAGTATATATACCGACATACATTGAGCACACTGCAGCGTTGCTGCACTCCTTTAGGTATTTGGAAACTCGATTTTCAGACAACTTCCATAAATATGATCCTACAGAGTTCCACTGAATGAGCCAATACCAAAGAAAAAAAGGCGATATTCTTACTTATAGGCATGATTTCAAGATCATTCTCCACCGTTAGCAACTCCACTCATGGCGATTCAGCAACACAGTAAATCGTCAGTTATACACATTCTGAAAACGAACTGATTTCATGTACAAGTTGTCGACGTGTATCGTTCATTGGCAATGAACGTTATATGAACATTTCAAAATACCCTATTATCTTAGATTAAGGTGGAAAAATCCTATACAGGATGTATAAAAAGAAGAAAGAAGAACATCAGTTAGACTGAAGTATCGTTAATAATTCATGAATGAAAAGATTGAGTTAAAAGATGTTCAACATCAGGCAAACCTGGAGTAATGATAGAATTGAGGAAGCCGGGTGATAGTCATCCCGCGCATTGTTGAAGGAATATTTCTTCCACCGGCCGAGAGATAAGAGAGGAATAGAGGTATATACTAATGCTTTCATTGCGGCCTCGGTAAACTCACGGTTTCACCATTAAACCTCCTGGCTCTTTGGGGAGACATCGAACTGGTTGGCAAACGTTAGCGCCGTTGTTTCGACGCTACGACGATGCTATGGGGGTAGGTAACAGAAACCACCACCACCACCACAGCTACCATCAGTAGCCCAGTGTTTCAAGAACGGTGTAGTAGCTGGGTATACTGTAGGTATGGGTACGAACCGGCGCCCCTCTTAGCCACCACAACCCCCCTGTTTCACCCCCGACCCAGCAACCCATTTCGTATTGGCTATCTCGCGCCCGTAGATTACACGAAGACCCCTGGGAGGCTGGATGGGGTAGAAGGCAGGAGGTAGGGGGATTTGGGGGTTGGAAAAGGACGATGGTGAAGGGAAAAAGGGGGTAAATGGGGAAGAGAGGGACTCCCATTCACCCCATTCACCCCGTCCGCCCCTGATGCCACTCTATATAGCTAAAGGTCTATATCGCGCGCCGTCAAGCTCGCCGGAATTGCTCGTCGCCGTGTTATGCAAACGGCCGCATTTGTTACGATAGTGCTCGCCGGGGGGCTGTACTACGCTACGTCTACGGCCCGTTCGAGCTACGTCACGAACTTAGACCCCGTACGTGGTTATATACCTAAGTTACCGTATAGTAGTCGATGCTATCATGGACAAACAAACCTTCCCCTAAACTTGTCGATATTTATTCTTAGCTCTCATTTACGACGATTTTTCCAACCATATAATACAGGATTTTTCTAACCACATGCGGAATCGGCTTATCCCGAGATTGGACTAGAAAAGGAAAGAGGATAGTTGACCCTTGAGCCGACAAACTTCCCAACAGATTTTTCTACGGTATCGAAAAAGTTTTTCCTAGTTTAATTGGGTCGCGACCCGTGAGATAGTCGGCGTCTAAGAATTGTCTCGGGTTTATTTCTAATTTAAAAATACACGCGATGAACCCTTTTCTGTCATTCAGATTAAATTCTAGAAGCGAATGTTATGTATCTTGAAAGTAATTTCACACGAAGATGAGTTGCACTGGGTTCATAGGTATGTGTATATTATTCTCAGGTCATACACCGCATACAGATTTACTCGTACCAAACACGGGCGTAGACACACCACCGTGGCAACAGCTGATATTAATTTCAGAGGTCGTCAACATCCCGCGATAAGGGCCAAAACAAAGTTTGTTTGAAATAGTTCGGCGAGATTAAAGCGACCAAGACGAGGGGGAATGTCGGACCATGTCTTGGTGTATGGTTATGGTTTATCGCAACTTGTGAAGCCTTTGACTTCCTCCGCGTGTGGCATTTCTTGTTACGTCACATCTCGGATAACGAATGATGCGAAATTTCGAGGAATTTTATATTGCAATTCGATTCAGTTTCAATGAAATTCCCGATCACTGCATTAAATGAACAGTTTCCTTGACAGTTATAGTACAGTTTTAGACTTGATAAGACAGAGAAAGTTCGGTGTCAACGTCCGAAACATTAAACTGTAAACAAGAACTGTGTAACGAGGTGATAATTAAAGTAATGTGCAATTAAAGCGCGTAATAGCAACGACGGAGCTATAAAATGGGGCATTATGGTCATTTGAAATGTTGGAGATAAACTAAAGATAGGTGTATCGATGTCACGTAATATTTTTATCTGTATTGACACTGAATGAAGTTTTATTCTTCACCCAGGAAGAAGTGAGTACATCTGGGATGGATATAGATAAGGCATTTATGTGTTTTATGTCAGGATCCTACCACATGGCGGATTACGTAGGTATATGATTCTAAGTTTGTAGATTAAACAGGTGAATGATTTATAATCGGATTTTAAGATGCAAATAATATCGACTTGGAAATGAAACTGTGTAATAAATCAAGAAGACGTACATATCTGATGTAACTTTTAAAACTAATATATCGAATGTATAGTGAAAGAAATATTCCAGGAATAATTTCTATCTGTAGCATGGAAAAGACAACTTCATTTCCAAGCACATGCATCAGCTTCAAAATGAGTGGGCGATAAATCATAAATATGAAATATGAAATTAGCATAAAAAAGAAACGTCTGACTTTGACGGTATAGTTCCATCTCACTGAAGCAATATATGAAAATGGAAGAAAAAAAAATACTAAAACGATCGATGATTTATCCATAAGCTGAAATAAGAACGAATTGCGTTTACGTTAGTAATGAAGTTGCGGGACCACTATAGGTAGGTAGGTAGGTAGGTAAAATTTATTCGATCTAAATTTTGATGTCTCTGATAGGTAAAAAAGAAAAAGTATAACATTAACAAACAGATTTGAATTTATTGCGTGTAGGTACGGGTACAGCCTCGAAACTCGAAGCACGTTGCGATTCTCTTATTTATTACGGAAAACAAAATGCGAGTATTGATTTGTTTTAAAAAATATTCCGTGGAAAGTTTTCGATCAAAGTTAGACAGGTGTATTCCTAAAGATTTTCAATCCAGGCACGTAAATACCTACCTACCTATGTAAGTAGTGGCACTGAACTTAATGGTGAACATATCTCTCGTACCGACAGATATACACTATTTATCCACAATTCGTAGGCAATACCCCATTTGAGAACGGTTCAAATAAGTCGTTGAATTACCATAATTAGTACGGTTAGGTATTCCTTAAATTTCTTTAAAATCTTTCGCGGCGTGGTAGATAGTTAAATTCTTATTGTTATTGTACAATCAACTCCAGTAAGTGTATACTTAATAATTCCTATGGTCCTCTTATTCCAATTCCCCGTATAACACGCTTGGGTAGGTATAAGCTAAGGTCATTCTATGGATACGGAAGATGCCCACAGTCTTCCAGGTCCAATAATATCTACATTGGTATTTACACTATACAACGAGTATTAGTTGAAGCAGTAAGATCTGGTCTGCCTCTTAGTAGCGGAGATAACGTTGACGGAATAATTGCGGTAAATTGGTACAGGATGATAATTACTTTTGCAAAAGCTGAGTACCTTAGTATCTCCGTACTTTGGCTCGGAATTAACGGACATGATTATTATTATTATTAACCAAGCAATGTGTACATATACATATATATATATCCATACACTGAGAACTGAGAAGAAAGATGTTTTAAGACTTTACAGTTTTCCATACAGATAGAAACCGCGTCGAGAAGGCCCCTCGGGGTAATAGGCGATTAAGGATTCAGCGTAATTCGAAGACTCCTTGAGTCGTTCAACATTTTCAAGAGTTGAAACTTCCCAGCGAACTTGTTGTACATCCACTATTAAACCTGACTCATTTTACCCTTTTCTTTTCATTTTTGTGCGAAATACCGTGATGAAATTTTTGCGAGTAAAAAAGATACGCAGAAAAAAGGTCGTGCATTTTAAAGAAAAACTAAATTTCGCTTTTGAGTTATTTACGATGGGCTTTAGAATCTTGGCTGACCAAGCCTTTACTTTCTCTACGTGTGCGTGGCCCAGGCGGTGATTTACAGACTCAAGAAACGCCGGGCTTTTTTACGTGCTTTTTTCCTCTCTTACTCTCTTCCGTCTTCTTTTGCTTTTCCTTTCGTTTTCTCTTTTCTTTTTACCTTCCCTTTCCCCCCTTGGATCAGGTAAACTTTATTGGGGGGGTTCGTTGCGTCCAAGCATTAACAAAGGGTGCGGAGAAAGTTACGAGTGGTGAAGAAAAAAAAGAGAAAAAAAGAAAAAATTCCCGACCGAAAGGGGAACTCAAAACTAACCCCGGGGAAAACGGATGGACAGAGCGGGTTGTAAATGCCACGTAAGCTTTCTAATGTCACAGTCTCATCGTAGACTAAGGCAAAGGGCGAAACAGTCACATTACACCAACCGTCTATCGCCCCTTTCACGCAATGTAGCTACGCCCAGGAATTCGAGAAGAGTCTGCTAAAAAATTCAGCTTAATTTTTCTTCAGAAACAGAAACATCTTCTGATTACATTCGTCAGTGAAAAAGACACACCAAGGGTTGAGAAGCCTCCTTTTCTTACGAGTTTGGCACGCGACCATGTGCAGTATACGGGGTGCGCACGCATCACCGTGACCATAAAATAAACGTTTGGGGTAGCGCGGCGGAGGCGGCCTGTGGCAGCACATAAACACTTATATAACGGCAATTAAACTGCTTTTAAGACCCATAAAACTGCAGTTTCAATAATCTCTGTGACAACACGATCCTGACCTGCCCGCCGTTGGCCTTCTTCTTCTTCTTCTTTTTCTTCGTCTTCTTCTTCCTTCAAGTTCCCACGCGACAGACCTACAAGAGATGGGTCCTGCTCTACGTCATACGTCAGCTACACGCTTACATGTATAAATCGCAGACACCACACCGCCCGAAACCCAAACAGACTCGATCTTGGGTTACGTGATATAACTTTACGCTCGTCTCAAAACAGACACTTTCGTCTCTCGCCTTTCCAGACGAGACGATCGGTGCGCCAAGATCTTATGACAAGATAAAATGGACCTGATTATCGCGTATTTACATTTAAGAAGTG
Organism: Tenthredo scrophulariae; assembly: GCA_963978835.1. NCBI lineage: Eukaryota > Metazoa > Arthropoda > Insecta > Hymenoptera > Tenthredinidae > Tenthredo > Tenthredo scrophulariae. The sequence continues at coordinate 14,406,368 of OZ022234.1, forward strand.
GCAATAATTGGCGAGTTATTCTCAGAGAAACGGGAGTGACATAAATTTGAGCTATTTTCAAATTTTATCAATGAAATCGAAGGCCTCAGGGTATGAGAATAGAGTACGGAACCGCACCAATTTAAATAACTGATTCAAAAATAGTAGCCGATTGTTCGAAGAGGTTGAGGTCCGCCTTTGGCGGAGTAATTTTTGTAAGAAATAATTTAGGAGCCCAGCTGGGCCCGTCTCACCTCAAAGTGTTTCAAATAGACGGGTTATTTATTACTAAGAGAGGAACACTAAACAGTTTGAGACCAAATCTCAGAACTTGAACTGAACATTATAGAAAGTTTCGGTTCGAGATCGAATTTACTAACTCTATGCAACTAGCTTGTCGATTTTATTCTCTCAACTGTGGCTGTAGTGATGGTAACATCAATTACAAGAAAGGTCGACTGACTGAGGAAATTTCATGTAACGAAGCTTGCACGGCTGACGAAAGACGAAAATTAGATACAGGATCAACACTGCGTATTGAGTGTCTCTGAATAACCAATTCGTACGCGTTTCCACGTATTCGAACGATGGTATGTTATCGAGTTCGTGTATGTACGCATCTATCGGTATGTATATACATGTAGAAGAAAATATCTACATATGTGTTATTCACACTACGTTCGTGTTCGTGCGGAACTTCGATTCGTTCCTGCGTTCATTCGTTCGTTAGTTTCGTTGCGTGGGTGAAATTGGGGTGGAATTGAAGAGGCGAGGGGATGCTGCTAGCGGCGGGGGACTCCTGATCCCCAGGCGAGTTGGGATAATACCTACAGACTCTGCACGACGCGGCGGCCATCATCGAATGCTAATGAGGGGTGGGTTCGTTGAAGCTGGTGTTTCATCCGTGCACTAGCTACTAGGAGCCAGCTTCGATAGCACCAGCAGCAGCAGCAGCAGCAGCAAGCAGCATCAACAGCAGCAGCAGAGGAGCAGAAGAGGAGCAGCAGCAACGCCGGATCGGTCTGATTATAAATTATACATTATCTCGGGCTCCACAGCATCCCCGTACACCCCGCCACCATCATCATCCCTGTACCCCGAGCCGAAAACGTGGAATGTTCTCTCGTACATGGAATAGATTAAAACCGCATCGTCTACGTACCCATACCAACGCTGATAGGGCACATTGCAAAAATCGACCGACCTCAACCAACCCCTGCTTTATAATTATACCCTCGGTATTTCTTCATGGAGGGATTATACCGGGAGGAAATATAATGACTAAAGCTAGAAGAGCGATTTATAATGCGTGCCAAGACAAAAGTTTTTTTTTTTTTTTTGGTATAGAAGCTGCAAGAACTGCAGTTCATTTTAATGTTTGATCTGTTTGGTTTGCTGGCTTATTTCTTAGAAAGAAGTCATAATCACAGTTCTTGTCATCTTCGTAGGAGAAAATTACTGTTGGGTAATATACAGATATGTATCTACCTCGAGTTCAGGGGTTTTTTTCTTAGTTTGTTTTCCTTGTTCCACCTTGAGGCTGCATCCTGATTTTTCTTTGTGTGGACGTCACGGCGATTAATAGCGATAAGTGTGAGTATGAGGAACGGTAAAAATAATCGGCCTACATCGCGCTATACGTGTTTCATACAATTTATACGTTTCGGGAGTTGGAATTTGACTTTTTATTCCATTTGGCTAGGTGTGCTCGAACAACGCAGTTCTCTGTAATGACGCCTAGGTCGGATTGAAGATAAGAGAATACGAGTAAGGAAATCGGGGCAAGTATGAGAGAAAAAAAAGAGTGAGAAAGATCAAATGAAGAAATTCTGCGATATATCGCAAGTACGTAGCAAAAAGATCGACCGAATTATTCAAATTGCCATAAATTCTCATCCTGATATCAGAAGTACGACTTTCTAAATGAAATATGCGACTTATTGGAGTTATTTATGTGCCTTCAGTTTTTTCAGAGAAAGGAGGATATAAATATGATGAACGTGGTGCGACCTAAGAGTTCGAGGATTGATTAATTCGGATAGAAAAGGCAGAGTGGTATTTTTACATTCTCTTAAAAGCAACAAAAAATACACCGTTCTAACTCCTGGACTATTATTCTGCAGCGTTCAGATTCTAGAAGTCTGATTAGTGAAGTTAAAAACATTGGCAATATGCAAATCGGCCACATTCTGCAAATACCTGAATACCCTAACCTTCCAGCGAATTAAAGTGGGTTCGCTAATGGAAATTTTCTCGTTCGTTAATGCAATCCTCTACAGCAAATAACGAATAAAAATTTCAACTAACATCCAATGGCCGATTCGCTTGCCAATACTTGAGTACATTTTACGAACTTTGCGCCCATACATAAGATAATGAACCAAAAAAGAAAAAAATTAGAAAACAAAAGCGAAAACGAAAAGGTGCCTCTCGTTCAACAGAAAACAACGTTCCAGCCCTTGCAGTCGAGGTACGGAAGGACTATGATTACAAGGGTGTTAACGGATTAAGTTCAATTGTCCAACGAAAGGCACACTTCAATCTCGGTTCATCGGGCTGAACTTTTTAGTCAAGGTGTCATTTCCACGAGACACGCACTCCGTACATTTCGCAGCTCGTAATCTCGTTTTACAAGGAACGTTCGAACCGTAAACACATAAAGTCTGGGGCGATGGTAGGTATAATGATTTTATGAGTTTATGGTATCTCCGACGCTACCCTCTATCAATCCTATACCTACTCGTTTGCTCGTCACCGAATATCACCGGCTTACTAAGTCATTCATAAACACGTCGTATAAGCGGGGAATTCCGAGTCAACCTTAATTGTGCCTCAAGGCTTTCAGGGGTCCTTTTGGTCGGTTGATAGTGCAGGTTTATAAGTTTCGCGCTAAAATCTACCTAGAAGCTCGTAAACGCTTTTCCATTATTTCCGTCTTGTGTGGGTGGTATATATTTTTTTTTATAAAATTCACAGATATAGATTATTCAAGGAAAAGTTTTAGCCACTGTCGAACAAAGCATAAACGTAAACTTAGAAACAAAAGAAAAAATCAGATATTTCGACAGATAATTGTGAGTCACATACTCAAGTATAGCGCGATAGACACGGTGTGAAGATGAAACTGTTTTACGAAGCTTCACGCATCGCGAATAAATTTTTTATAAGGTTTATACACAGCGGGATACTTACGGCTCGGATAATCGCAAGCCGTTGAGGCGGTGAACCTCCGGCGATACTCCGGAATCAAGTAACAAGTCTTATAAATTTCAAATACATATTTAGTACAGATTTTTAATGTCAATTTGGTCTTTTTGCAATAAGTTAATCAGCCGATATCGATATGAGGCATACATCATTTATGTACATCTTCAGAAAGTAAGAAAAAAAAAAAAAACGCCATTTTTAACTAACCTCGCGATATTATATCAATTTATCGATACTGCGTTTTTGCGCATGTGAGGTAACTGAAAATATCAAATTATCTATACTCATATGGGTAATATTCCTCATCGTTCCAGTCTTCTGAAAGTTTATCCTTATAACGAAGTGTCGATTAGTTAGTTTTAACAACGAAGCAACAGAGAATAACGAATATCGTGTATACAAGCGATGAATCGCATATAGACGTATGTCGAGAGGTTAATTGACGTTATGCTGTAGAATATGATTAACCACATGTGATTACGTGATATTCGAACGTAAACAAACAATTAGAGATAACAACAAAGAGTCTCAAATCGTTACACATAAATTCCACAATATGTAATTATTTCGTTTTCCCGGTGTTCTGCGTTATACAGTTGTTCAATTATCTTTCGGAATTACACCTTTTCCGCCATAATTTACATGACATTACCCATTTTATCATTGTACGATAAGAGTAGCATATAACGAACAGCAATGTGGCTGCGCCATAAATATTTCACCCACATAGTTACTATAGGTGGTTACTGATACATCAACCCAGTGTAATACAAACAGCTATCGTTAATCTGTGTGAAAATTGAAAGGCCTCGTGTTATATTTGACGAAGTATTTTTGGAACTAGGCCATTTCTCGTAATAAATCGCATTGAATATCTAAGTTTCCGTTATAACAAGAAATAGTAAGTATCAAAATTCTCTCACACAATCGTAATAAAATCTGTATAACAAAGACACTCGTAAAGAAAACGACTGGTCAAATCTTAGGCGAGTAATTGCCGATCAAAGTCTAAATTTTATTGGGTATAAATAATTCAGCACGTGATTACGATACTTGGATGACCAATAATTAGATCTTAATTGATAATGACCGCTCGAATGGCCATAATTTGGAATTCATTGGCTTGTAAATCGGTGGCCAAGGTTATAAACCGAATAAACTACGTAATATTGTTGTATATCAATGTGTATTATACAAACACGCCGTGGTGTTGTGATTAGGAAAAGATATTTCAAAGTTTGTTGCTATAGAGGGATCGATCTGACCAATCAATTTCTTCCATACATTCTCGCAGCGCATATGTAGATTGGGGTGTAAATAAGTGGCGTAATAAAAGAAAGTATGTACCTATATACTCACCACACACGACTCTGTCGAAGGGGCTCATCCAATCTAAAAAATAAACGAAAAATTCATATTACCAAAAGGGGTTTGTTCATCCCGACAAACTCCGAGACTAGCTAACCAGGTCTTAAACAAAACGCATGCTTTGGGCAAAGTTAACAACCGGAAACACACGCTCTAGACAATGTTACGCCAACAAGATGCAATTAGAAACGGGAGGGTTGGTGTCCTAATGAGATACGCAAGGCTCAGGGTTAGTAGCTCAGGTGGGGGATTAAAGGGACATGTACAACGTCGCGACGGCCCTCGCCGGCGTCGTAGTCCTTACCGTCGGTGAACTGACAATGAGTCTAATCATGCACTAGCTTATGAGGTAGTCTCTCCAGTATTTTCTCTTCGTTGATAGACGATTACTATAGTCTATTTGGAGCCTCTATTAATTGATGAGGATTCTACAAGGTTTACCAATTTTGATACCAACACATGCTGCTAATTTATACAACCAACAAACATGTTACGTACTACAGAGTAACTCTTAAATCTACGATCATTAAACGTTATTAAGCATAGATAAAGCCATAACTATGAAACCGTTGTGTAATAATTTTATAACTCTACGCGGTTGGGTCAACTCTAGCAATCTGTGTTATACACGCCGTGCTCAATGTCTTCCGACGGAAAGTTCCTCGTGCACTCTTAAATATTTTACAAATCATTGAAAGATCTCTAAATGAAATTCTATACAGAATAATAAGCTGAATAACAAGCACAAGATATACGTTTACAACATGCATCCCTAATCCCCGAAAATAATTTGAAATATACATATACCTTAACGATTGTGGATTATCATAGAACTCATAGCACTCACCGGTAATAGACATCCAAGGATATCGGGGAATGTCCGGTATTCCCGGTTGCCCGGTTGTCGGTTGTTGACAAGAAGCCAGAGGGTCGACAACCGCCGAAGCCGCTGCAGCTTGATGGTAGAATTGCGCTGCCGCCGCCATAGAAGCGGAGGCTGCAGATACCGCTGAAGAAGCGGAGGCTGATGATACCAAACTCCCGGGTGTACCACCATTCTGATGGTGATGACCAAGGGTGTAATTTACCATTGGATCTGTGGCTGATGGTGCAACATTTCCAGCGAGGCTTGCCGTGTACCTGCACGACTTGTCGCCTGCCGTCGCTGCGTCAACAGCTGCCGCAGCGGCCAGAGCAGCGCTAGACGCTGCTGATGACCCAAAGCCTGGTACCATTGATGATGTTGCTCCAAAAGCAGCTGCCGCAACGGCTTGTTGTTGTTGATGGTGATGGTGTGCCGCAGCAGCGCTGACGTAAGGATACATGGCGGAACTACTGCGTGCCGCCGGTGACGTAGAGGCTGAACTCCCCGAGTGTTGAGGACTCGAACCCGTCGGAGATGGGGAGTTGTGTTGAGCGTAGTTTACGGCTGCGGCCGCTGCGGCTGCCGCAGACAGACTCGATTCAAGGCTTGATGAAGCGGGGCTTGTAGTGCAGGCCTGGACCGATGTTGGATTTGTTGAACTGAACAATTGTTGGTGGTGAAATTGTTGATGGTACTTGGGTAGCATGCTATCGATTATGAATTTCGAACTCATCGCTGCTCAAGAGCGGACGTCCGATAGTTCAACACCCGCACTGCACGCCCTTCTTCAGGTCGCACCGTCTTATCAACTGCCACATTATATCCGCCGCACTTACTTACGCACTAGCTTATTTCTTCTCTTCTCTATAGAACGCTGCAGTATATGGTGGTCCGCTTGAGGAGAGGTTTGATTACCGCCGGTTGTTTACCTTCTATCACTAGGTTTACTATTCAAAATCTCAGAATTTGGCGCCCAAGCGCCGGCTCACAGTATAAACTCTTATACCAGATGGTTCCTGGTTGGTTTCTTCAATAGTCGCTATACTTTACTTCATACGATAATCACTTAAACGCCTTCACCCCACTTTTACGCAACTCTCACACCACGCACAATAACTGTATAATACGCGTTTGTTAGAATTTCGTAAACCCTAGAGCACTTCAGTCTGCTATTTGGACTGGTGCACAATCGAGGATTAGGATAGGATGCAACGAGTCCTCACGCTCTTGCACTGTCTCATGGGATCACGAATTCTCTCCAATACAGTCTAGTTCGGTTTTTGTCGATAAAGCCGCGTTATATAGGAAGTATGTGTGTATGGTATTGGTTATATTGTCACACGAGCCAGCTGACCGTTGCCTTTTTGTACGAGGGTTATTGTTGAGCCGGGTTCCGACGCGTACAATACAAGATCACGAAACGAGAGCGTGGCCTGTCAGATGGTTGGAAGCAGTTTCTTGCGTTCTTCTCGGATAGTCGACGAATCCTTTATGGGCCATGCATGAAGGTACTATAGCCCCCTATCCCGAACCCGGCGTACTACGCCACGGCCAACTAAATGTAACCCCTTACAATAATGGCGCCGCTTGTCTCACGGTCCCCTCTCTCCCGTAGTACGGCACAGCTGGTAAACAGAGGTGGCCAATCAGCGGGCGTCCTTACCCAGCAGGGGCCAATGGAAACCGAGCTAGGCGCGCCAAGATGAATGGGTCTCGAGCTCTCGCCTCGCTCCCACTCGCTCTTTCTCCTTCACTCCCTGCTGGTTATCACGATTCACCTCTCTCTCTAACTATATCGTTCTCACTCTCTCTGTCTATCCGTCTTTCTCTCTTTTCTGCCCTCTTCGTGATGCTAGCTAGCTCCACGGTATATCCACTCGTACGCCTCTTCCAGCTCACTGCAGCTCCGTGCTCACTGTGAGAGCGCGCGAACCGACAGTACCACGCCGCCTGTCATCCAAGCCCACCATACACACCCAGTTCAGTCCAGTACAGTCCTCTGTCTCTTCCTATATCAGTACCTTTCTGTACCACTTTCTTGATCTTCTTTCTTCTCTCTTCTTTATCTCAAACTTCATGAGTTTTAGGGATATCCCACACTGCACGTGTCGCCTCCGTTATCATGACGTGGGTTCAATTGTCATCGAACTCATGATGAAGAGCGAATTGCTCTTCTATGATCACTATGCGGTATCAATGTGAAACAGAGCGTCGCGGCACACTCGGCGTCCTGGTAGTTGGTACTAGCAACTCTTGGAAACCACTGAACCGAATCTCCTGCCAGCGGCACTCGGGCAAAGCTCACGCCCCGGGCGGGAGGGTGCCACCACTTGCAAGGGCAGCTTGGGTAGGGGTGCAAACGAGTCTCAGACACACTGAGGAAACCTGCTTTTCACGCGTGTCATTGCCTCTGCAGTCTAACACCTATGTATGTACTACACGGATGTATGTAGTTGGTATATCTGGCATGCAGTCGTAAACACGCTCTTGTCTCTCGAGTGAGAGTGCATATCGTAGCTGGTAGGTATAGGAAAAGGTATAGGCATGTGATATGTGATATGTGCGTGCGCATACGCACGGCACTAACAACAAGCCTACTGTCAGCATTCACCATGTAGTAGTACGAGTACAGAGATACGTATAAGGTTTGCCTTGGATATAAAGCAATTCGCCTTTCGAATCTGCAGTTAACCGAGTCTACTCCAGGGTGGTAAATGATCTCGCTTAAATTCTATTTCGCGGTTTATCCTGGTCTTTGTTTTGATAGATGGGTGAGAACGAGTGTAGGTATAGCTCAAGGCTTGTGTTAAGCCTTACTATGGTTGGGGTAGGTTCTTATTAGACGAGTACTCCGCGGACCGTTTCTACGGATTACAAGGATTGGCTAGATGTTCTAGCCGCGTCTTCAGACTATTCAGAGCCAGGATATTAAATTATAGTCCAACTACTCACCATCCGTAGTCTCGAAGTCTGGAACTGTACCTGAAAGAGTCCAAAAATCATTAACACTCTTGTCAACTCTTCATTTTTCATTTTTTTTATAATTCATTGTTACGAAATAGTGAGTGGTTTAATTGCTAATCGGAATACTAATGACCAAGTACAAATTTCGATTTCGTCTCGGATGACCAATGGGCACTCTTCTCTTTGCCTTTCCGTGTAGCATGCCATCACTGGTCTATTCATATAATGATGATCCCTCTCTCGAGAGGGACTCGATTTGGCACCCCTCAAACCCCTTCACCCCCGCTTGGCACCTGTTCCTAAGGGATAGGCACACGAGCCGCAAAGGGCAGGCGTGGCTCAGGTAGATATACAGACGCACAGGACCCGGGATCTCCCCCCGCAGGGATCGGACACGAAGAGGAGGACTCGGTAGAGCGAAGCGAAGTGTGGGACGGGTACCACCCAAGTCTAATCTATGGAGATGAATGTTAGACCCTGCCATATCCCACCCACTTGAAAACCACCTGATCTTTTTGAGAGGCCGCCCGTTAGATGATATTCAATATGGCCACGAATAGAAAGAGATGGAAAAAGAAAAAAAAAAGGAAGAAAGCATAAGAATAGAGAAAAATGACTTCAGCCCTTTGTCGAGTCCGCGCGAGTTAATCTTCTTCTTGGACAGGGGGTCCCAAGCTATCTGTAGCGGTACGATGAAAAAATTCAAATGATCCTTTAAGATTTGTGGCGAAGTAAATGGGCCTCGATAAGAATTAAGAGACCCCCTTTTTTTTCTCTTTCTGTCTTAAATATATGTATATCTACCTGTGTAACGCCTCTCTGCAGGTATAGGATTAACGAAGCGAGATGCGGATCTGTGATTTCGCAAGAGATTTTAATTTATTGACATAGAATTATATCTGGGTGCTGTGAAAAGACATTCTCACTGCAGCCGCCTCCACTACCTTGATTCTCCGTATTATTTTTTGGCTAGAAATTATGTAGAAATTATGAGAAATATTTTTATACCAGATCGTGACGAACACGCGATGCACTAACCAGGTATAACAATTATAGTTGTACGCAATAATATTATTACCTGTTTACTTCGTTATGCCTATATGAATATGAAATTCGAGTAACCTAAATCACAAAAAAGTTTGAAATTTTTCAACACTCTTTTTCAAACTAAAATTCACTGAATTATTTGTCTCTTTCATATTCATATCAGTGTGTCAAACTGCACTAGAACGCACGTTTCAACACCGGTTTAGCTTATCTATCCAGGTAAAATTTTACATCGAAAGTTGAAAGACTACCTCACTTTTGACACAAATAATTTGAAACCTGTTTGACGAACAAGAAATTTATTTACAGTTACGTTGTACCTATCAAGTGTCACGATTCTTCGGTAATGTATTTACAGCGAAATCTGGTCGGAATAAGTGCCTCCTGTACCTACCAACTCTATCCTCTGTACCTACTCGTACTCCACACCGGAAATTTTACTTGCTGCTAATAATACACAACGAGGTAAATGGAAAAATGTATTTTTCACAGACCTCTCACATATTTATTTAAATTAAACTACAAGAAAACACGAATCAAGCTTCTTTTATTCAGGATCTACCGGGACTATTGATCTTCCCTTGGAGATTCAACCTTTCCAAGACGGTTGTCGCCTCTTTCGCGGTGACCCCATCTCATGGATAATAATTAATAACGGAAACCAAAATCCACAATTCAGTTTACACTAAAAAAATGAAATAGAACAAAAAGATAGGAATGAAACTTACGTTGAATCGCAACTGCAGTGGGTACAATATACTTAACATATTTTCAACCACGTTATACCTACATGAACTAAATTGGCCAGAATTAACTCTAAAATATTGGCACGAGTACAGCGAAATTGTATAGTCAACAAGAGTGCAATGCCCCCCGATCCCTTGCGACGGTGAATGCTTAAGTCGAGACGAAGCCACCCATGTCGGCTGTCACCAGGAATCGCCAACCTACGTGACACGTCGCCTGCTGATCAACGGGCCATACCTTGTCTGGGCGCAGATTCCTAACACGTATTCACCAGCCACAGCCACAAAAACCAAGTGTGCGAGTAGGCCGATAGGTATCCTTAAGCATTCAGTATTGGACAGAATAAGTACTCACACGTGATCGTGGAAACAGGTAAGACGATTGGGTCTCTGTCATTGAAATAGACTGTAGGAATAGACCTGCTTTATTTTTCACACAAGAATAATCGTATCTACGTGCTGAGCTACTAGGTAGTTAAATAGGCACATAGATTTCAACTTTTATCTGATTATTTCTTGTTTTTTTTTTTTTCTCTCTCTAAACTGTGTTAGTTAGGTTGAACAATTTATTTCGGAGTAGACGAAATGCGTGGGTATTTGGTCCTATTTTCTCCTATCCAGATCCAGATGTAGTTGGTGTGTGCGGAAAGGTTAAGCACCCCAGGGTGTAAATAGTGACCGTGAGCTAACAAAGCGGGCTGTGACTAGATACAAGGCGATAAGAATGATCTTGGACGTGTCTTATGGCTGAGGATTCCGATCCAAGGGTTGTCCAAAATTTTGTCAGGGAACTAAAGGTACGTGAGGTATATACGTATAGGTAAGGAGTGAAAGGAAATGGGCGGCGTCATTGTCGACCTAGCCGATGGTGGTTAGAGATTCGAATCCGATCGCTGGACCATCATCGCAGAGAGAAGACGCCCCAGAGATCGTACGAGGCACCTAGCGCACCATCTACGGGAAGATAAAGCTAAACCTAAGAACCGTAACGCAACCCTTGACGCCCTAGGCCTCGACGAGCCCTCGACTCTTCAGAGAGTCGAAAATCGCTGTGACGAAGAATTCAAGAACTGTTTCCTTCTTCACCGTCATTTGTACTAAACGGCTAATGATGATTTGAGCAGGGAAATGAATTCTTGCTTATTTTCCATCATTTTCTATTTGACTTTAAGATATTAAAATAATTGAGGAAATTTTGTTGATATATGTAGCTATCACTTTTGAAAATACGAATTTCTTGGTCAATTCTTCGTGACTCTAGATTATTTTGTATTTGATATTTCGTCTCATTTATAAGACAGCTACTTTCGTTTGAGTTGTTACAGACGCGCATATAGTGGTTCAAGTGGTTCTGACAGAATAATTCGAAATCCTTATGGTATTCTGTTATCGCATTTTACTCGAATGACGTTAAAGTAAATGTTTATTTAAAAAATAAATAAATACTTGTCGATATGAGTAGAAATGATCTTTTGAAGCTGGTTCATTTTTCGTTAGGTAATTAGCTTCTTTTCTTTTTAGAAAAAGGATAGCACATTCAAGACCTGCTTAGATTACGTTTTAGCCAGAAAAACCTGACGTGCGCGTGACTTTGAATTCTGGATACCGAATTTAGGTAATCGAAGAATTAGTCTGGTACAAAAGCTACGATAATCAAAGTACACGACTGCTGTAATCGTGGAAATCCCAAGTCTCGAAATTCTAAATTCTCATCAATAATTACAACTATTTTTTTTTCGAAAAACGTAAAGTAGAATCTCTCTGTTACCAACAGTATTTGGCACGCATAGAAGGAACCTGGCGATGTACCAGAAGAGTTTTTTTCATTCTCTCAGGTAGAGGATATCTTACCGACAGTGTTGCGCCCCAACTTGATGCATCAAAAGCACGAAATGCATTCGAAATGAATAATCCAGTGGATATATACGTTTGAAATCCATACGGATTCAGAGCTCGTACCAAATATTCAGAGAAAATTTTTCACTCGAAAGAAAAGTAGTGTTCGAAACTTTGTTCGAAAATCCTTTCGCCCTGAGTGCAGGGAGTGAATTTGTATCATTCGATGTCGTAAGTTTTTTCAGAGTATCTTTGATAACTATCTCTAAAACAAATTTGAATCAAATAAAAGCAACTCCAGTAAAGTGTTGAAATTTTCAACAAAATAAACCCAGTTCGTCTTTTAAATGAAAAATGGTGGGATTATCTATATTTGATGAATATTACTCAAAAGATTGATTACGCTTCTCTTCTATAATAGGTACATACATTGCAGTTTCCATAGTAGACTGTTTATTCGTCTGCCTAAACGTTCTGACGTAAAAGCTGCTCTGAAGATGACATTTCCAATTAACGAGCCAATCAAGATGACATCAATAATATCGAGTGTAATCAATAGCCTAATGAAAGAGTAATAAAGATAATTTCATCCCTTGTCACACAGTATCCTATATTTATCCATTATTGTAACAAAATTAGAACCGCGATAGCAGGTAATAGGGTTGACCAAATGCTCGAAGTTTTGAACTCACTTGAACTCAGAAAAGTTCAATATAGAAATTCGCTACTATCAGCACCATTCCAGATATTAAGAAAATAATTTAACGCCTGCTGATTCACTACCTCAGATAAACTTTGCCTCGGAATAGCACGAAGGAAATAATTTAATTATAATCGTTCAGTCAAAAACCAGAGAGCGTATAGCCTAAGGTTTGATAATCGACTAAGTTTCAAGGGTAGGAAAATTTCACGCGGGTAGAGCGACGTGTAGTAAATCTGGTCTTCAGTAAAACGACAATATCGTGATTCGCGGTGCTCCGCCCTTGTGGTTATTTGAATAATTTTCTTCTCTGTCTAGATACGAACGACCATATAATAATTATAATTATTCTGTTGATTAGACGAATCATTACCTTTTTAATTGATCAGCCGTACAAATATAAGTAAAAAATCCTATCAAAGGGTGAAAAAAGAACCCGATGGAAGGGTAATAAAAATTGATTCTCTTGACGACGGCTGAGCTAGAACCAGTTGACATCACGGTCCCGGAGATGGCCTCTCGAGGCCGCGGGAGTAGGAAGGAGGGATGCGAAAAGCTGGGGTCGGTGTGTAGCGGTTCTGCTGGTGGAGGCGATCCGTCGTCCGACGTTGACGTGGCACAGATAAGCTCTGATCTTTCGCTGTGTATTCGCACCCTGATTCTGATGTCGGCTTTATATTTTCTCTGTTTCGATGAAAATCGGCGTCGAGTTCGTGGCTTAAATTCGGCGCGAAAACTTACTCGAGTGTTTTTTAGCCGCTGGTGTAATAGGAGTACGTCTATACATCGCCGGCTGAAGCTCACCCCTCTTACCCCGAGAAACCCTTTGTGAAACTCAAGAGGAGAGTGGCTTTTTCACCAATACGCAAGCTTCGTGCTTCCAGGTATGTACCGTACTCTAAACCTCCCTCAAGTTGTCCCCATGGACAATTCTACGTCATCGACGACCACCCGGCGCCGCAGTCGCCAACGAAATGCGCGCGAACCAGTCAGGGGTATCGAGTGGGCTTTTCTGACGTCACGAAAATATACGCCACTACGTGCGTCTCAAGTTTCATCGTCAGTCTTGGAGATGGTTGCTGGTCCAAATTTTTTTGAATAATCATTTTCACGCATATGTAGATTCGTTCCATTTCGCCATTTCTCGTCTCCTGCATTCGTCATAAAAAGCGCAATAGGCAGATAAGTCTGCTAATATCTGAAAAACAGGGTTCATGCGATGCGAAAAATTCCTAGGAATGTGACGTGTGAGGAGGACACGTTGTCGACGGGCACGTGACACGATGTGACGTAACCGAGGAACTGACAGTCCTGCGAACCACTTAACGACATCAGCTGAGCGGACTTGTGACTCAATGCGTTTTACTGCTACTTTACGACGCTTTACTGCGCCATCAAAACATAAAATACCGGCGGGAGCGCGCACGCGCTCTTCTCTCCCACTTCCCTAGTTCTCGGTCCCTCTCTTACTCGCTAGTCTATCTCTCTCTTTCTTTCTCTTTTCTTCTTATGACATCCTCGACGCGACTTTTGGCCGCAAATATTTTTGGGGAATACCAAACTGACAGATTTTTAATGAAAAGACCTCCTTTCGATAGGATTGTTCTGCAGAATCATGACGAATCAGGGAAATTAATGTGAATTGGTATTCATACTTCGATTCGCTTTGTGCTCAATCGGAATTTTTGTCTTTTTTTTCAATGATGAATAGGGGTAAAACCTTTTTAGCAGTAATCTATAACTGAATGGCGAGATTTTCGAAACAGTATATCCAAAAGTAGTGAAGAATTGATGCGAGGGTCGTGTGATCAGCATCCCGAATGGGAATTTGATAAAAAAAAAGAAGAAAAAACGAAAAAGAATCTGAAAGCATTCGGCGTTTCGAATATAACATTAAACTTGTATAAAATCACGTTCGAAAAGCTCCGGAGAGGACTGGTTGGAAATTCGGCGTTGTAGAAAAAGGGGATGGTTTTGTCAGAGGGCGTACTTGCGCGGGGGTGAACCCAAAAGCAGTGGTAGTAGCTTCGAAAGGAAGGTTAGGGAGGAGAGAGAGAAGAGAAGCGGGAGATGTAGCCAGGGGCGGGAGGCTGCGCTTTCCAGCGCGGAAATCAATAACCCTGTAGCCAGAAATGGTCCCTCATTCGCCGCTACTTCCGAATTGCCGAAAGCAGTTTCTGAATAAAATAATTACATAACGAAGAAAGTAAATCTTGTACCTAGGTACCTACCTACCCCTGCGAACCTCGGATTCACAGCTTTACTTTAATATCCACGACTTCCCGAAGTACTTATCGATATCGTATTTCAAAATACGATGTTAATATTATCGTGGGTGCAAATTAGAGACATTTCCACTTTTCAACCCCCACGATCTTTGCTTTGCTCGCGATTTTTATAACCAGCGAGGGGAAAATTCAGTCAATCATTGCCAGGCGGAAGTACGTTCGGAAATATCCAGCTCTTGTTAATTTTTCACGAGTAAATAATAATCTAACATTATTCTATACGATTTTAGACGCGTAGATATATATATGTATATATATATGTATAGGGGAGAGGCCTGCGTGAAAATTAAGTTATTCCTCAAATATACGATAAGAGTTAACAAAGTTTTTAGACATTTACAGTACGTGTAACTACCTAATCAGAGCCACAATCGTAAGCGTGTAAATTACACGCACTATAACTCGACACGACACGCACAACGTGGATTTAAATGTGATTATAATTATTTTTGGTACACGTAATGAACCTACTTACAAGTATTAATTAATTTTACGACGACCTTGTTCCAGAATTTTCATTTCGAAATTTAAGATTTCTGCGCTGAAAAACCAATCAGTTCTATACCGTATTGTCCGCAACGTTGACCAATAATTTCCGCCATTCTTTTACATTTTTTGTCATTTTTTTTTTTCTTTACTTGCTAAAAATAAAAGTCTGCAATTTAGCGCTCGAAAATATTGGAGTTTATTTCATTTTCAGTTAAAATTTTAGTAACCACCTCATTTTGACACTCACCAACGACCGTAAGAATTTTGGTTTCGGGGTACAGTGGCGTCATCCCTCTTGGGGTGGGCCAACAACTTTCATCGCGCTGTCGGGTAGATCGCAAACATATTCCTGCAACACCGACCGGCCCGAGAGACCCAAAGTTCAGGAGACGATTGGCAAAACCCTCCCTTACCTCGCACCCCGTCGCAATGCGTACAGGGTGGCGAAACCCAGGGAGCATCGCCAAATGCATTCAGTTCCTAAAAATGACGCCAGGGTCGCAAGAGATCCCCCGGAATTTGCTGCTTTTTTCAAACTCAAAATACCCTCAAATTTTCACGAACTTTCGAAGTTAAAAACCATAAGTCCGTAAAAATTGGAATAGAAAAAAGGACTGAGAAGAAATAATAGTCAAGTATACGGATAAAAACGAGAAACACAGCGATAAAAATCTTGTTTAGCCGACTTTACATGAATCTCGAACGATTTTTGAATCGGATTAAGAAATAGGCGATCAGGATACGTAAGATACGTGATATCTATGTCTAATTTTGAGCTCGATAAGGTGAAATTGGGTTGCGTGTTACTCTGATGTAATGCAAATTAAATTTGAAATCGATGATTTTATCTAAATAAATTTGTATCCTTAGTATCAGATTTATACTTTGTATGGTATCGGATCGAAGCTTCTAAAGCATTCGCCGACATCTCCTGTTGGGTGGCCGAAACCTGGAACGGACACCTCTGCTTAGTCAACAATACAGAGCGCGTGCGGTAGCCGCCGACACATTCATAAAACTGTAATTGCCTAATAAAAACGTTATGACCCATTATCACACGGACAAACACTACCACGACACCCGTGTCTGAGGTGCTGTTTTATATACGTTCTTACTTCCAACCAAGGAACGGAACGGCTGAGTTTATTCAAATTATTCTGAATTACAGTGGTGAGTACACACATGTACAGTGAACACGTAGATGAGGGTTTTTCAAATCTAAAAAATATTTTTTTCAGTTCATTTTTCTTTTTTTTTTTCTGAAATGAGGTAAACGTACACGGAATTTATCCGACGATAAATAACGTCGTTAGATTATTCTTCGAGAAGTATAATCTATTATATATATACGAGTTTCTAATCTGTTGAAACGACGTCTTTTTTTTATAATTTATTTTCGGGACAAGTAAACGCAATGAACTTTACTAAATACATAGTATGGTTTTGGTACTTATCGAACTGAACTTGAAATATATTTATTTTTGTCCGTAAAAGGTCCTCGACCTTTTATCTTACTGAGATATCATCTCAACGTCGCTGGAGGATAAAAGGTTGTAGGTTCTTCCGAATGACTCAACCACTTCGTCTAAAATATACGAGCGTTAGAGTTATCGCATACGAAATTTAGCTGGAAAAAATTTTTGGTCAAGGAACGAGAGGCTTACGGAATCAGCTGTAAATTATAGTTCAATCAAAGTCTGACGTTTAATGTACCAATCTTCGGAGACGTTGGCTTCTTTGAAATTTAACAGATAGTTTACCTGCCAATTTCTGTCCGCAGGGAAGACTTAAAAATATTTTAAATAGCTCGTGCTGACCGACGATTTGAGTGCCTGCCAGATATACGCTCGTATAGTATGTCTGCAGCTCCGCTAGAATTCTTATCTAGAGAATGAGCTATTAAAAAATCGTAAACTACAAAATTTCAAACTTAGTATACCTACCATAGCTACAATGTCAACGCCATATTCACAAAGTTTAAGATTGGATGTAATTTCGTGTTGAAATCTCTTCTCGTATAGATGTAGCTGATAAAAATCAGTTCCTAGATTCCTAGGAATAGAAACAGGGACGTCATAGATCTCCGATTTTTAAACTTTGTATCCTCATATCGGTTCTTCAACCCACGCGCAGCGGGTATCTTCACGATTCATTAAACAGTTACGTAGGTATACGTTAGTAAATCTGCAGCTTGATAAAATGTCACTTTACAAATCGCGGAGAGGACTTGTTCGTAAAAACCTAAGAATCCCAAGAGCATAAAACGTCGCGATCATCCTTTAAGCCTTGCAGAATTAGTGGCGAAAAATGTAGGTATCCCCTGAAAAAATGGCTAAAGTACCTATATTGTACTTTTTTGCTTTGTGACGCGAAGGCTGCAGTACTAAAAAGATAAGTTGAAACGACGAGGGAAGGGTTGGGAGGTCGGTTGGCCTTGGAGGGCCATTTGCACCAGAGCTGGTCGTTCGTTCTTTTCTTTCATAGTCCTTCTGCAGTCCCTCCTTCCCGAACTCACTCCTTTGTGAAATGCAACAGCAACAGCAGCAGCAAAAGCAGCAATAGTAACAGTTATATAGATACAGGACACTGTCGATCGAACCAAACCATATGTAGAGGCTTTAGAAACACGTCACATATCGTAAAACGTACTGTCATTGAGCGTATCGTAGTGCTTGGCTACAGCGAGTTTTGCATCCTGTCTTATCCAATTCAGTTGAAATTAAACGCGAACTGCATATCATTATACCTTGGCGAGACTACAAAGGCCACGTCACCTCGGTTAAACCACCAAACGAATAATAACAAACTAAGAGAACAATATCATATCCAATACGCATACGAGCGCTTGGGCGGGATGATGTCTCGGATTGATCAGCAAGCCGAGAACCGTATTGAACAATATTTATTGAGGTATACATCAATTCACGCGACACAACGGCAATTCAAATCAATGTGATAGCCTGATGTGAATTTAAATCTGGATAATCGAAGAACCGAAATGATACAGCTTATAGTTTTGGAAATAGCAACGAAACCAAAAGTCATGACCGTAAAGTAATCTTCATTGAATAAATAGCTGCATACATATTGTATGGATACGATGGATATAAAGTGAAGTATGAGGTTGAGAGCCACGAAAATTTATGAGTTAGGGTGGAAGATGATTGCTTGTGATTGACGCATAATGCACGGCCTTGCCTCGTAAAGTCTCGATATCCCAGTATACCAGTGACGAAGAAGTGGAAGAAGAAGGAGAAGAAGACACGCTTACACGATGCTTATATGCGATAGGTATATCGATGCCTGCGTAAGTTGTCATATCCACTTGCGTGTCCACAAATGTATAACCGCGAGAGGCTTGCACGAAGTAAAGTGGCTGTATGTTGAATTTAGAAGTCAGGGGGTGAGTCGAAAGCTCAAAGATGGTACTCCACGAATGACCGAGTACGTAACCATAGAGAGGGGTGAAAAACAGATTCCTTGTTTACAGTCCATCAAACTCGAGCCAAGTCACAGCAACGGTGGAAGGCACCCCGTCCAGAAGCCCAAGAGGTCCTTTAGTACTTTCATGATGGGTAACCATAGTAAAACATTTTTAATGCGAGACAGCGCACTCATCACACCCACTAGTATCATTTTCACTACTAGTTCAAACCCACACGTCTTTATAGGTACTTAATTATATAAATATGTACGATATATTCGTACATGCTCATAACTCTCAGGTATAACGGCTTAAATAATGAAAATGAAGATCGGTAATAATATGGCAATGATTTAATGGTTTTATTACAAGTTTCGGTTTAAAGAATTGTCGGAAACCATAAACTTAAACCTGTTACCGAGTACAGTTATCATTTTTCTTAACCATACCTGCTCAGTACGGATGTAGGTACCATTAAGTAGGACAAAGCACATCAACTGTTAGGTTAATTTGTGGGTATGAAATGACGTGACTCATACGAGTAGGTTTGACCCTTATATGCCCACGGTACAAACCATAAGGACTAAGGCTAACGGCTTTGAAACTAGGAATAAATTTACCGCACATTTTGTGGAGATGGCTTAGAGTCAGAGATCTTCACTTCGACTTATCATAAAGATGAGCAAGAAATTCTTCTTCGTTTATTGAAGACAATAAGAGCATAGATTATCTTCTTGTTTACCTTTCGAGTACGTGGTCTTGAAATTTGGACTACTCACCCATATACACATTGTTTTGTAACTCATACACGTCTCTGCTCAGCAGCTATAAGCCAGCCGGCGAAAATTCATGCTAATGTCTTGAATGCTTGATAAAAGTATGCCACGTGGACGTTTATGCCCACGACGGATAGTTCGAGGTCGTTAAATAATCAACCATGGGGTTATAGCATTGGGTATAGAAGGTTCGATTAACGGCAAAAATTTTTATGTCCAAACTATATATGAGAGCCAAATAGCGATATTTTGGCACAGCTAGGTATCTAATTCCAGCTTCTTTCTACGTAGAATCGGTGATAGGATGTAGCTGGCAGAGCGGAGCGCGTTTCGAGTTACGTGCCGGCGTATAACTTGGCAAGAAAATATCCTACCGTTCGTTTGATCGTATTAGAAAGGGTAAAAAGCAAAGAGTAAGAATAAAAAGAAAGTTTGAGATCGTATTGGCTTAATTTCTGTCAGATATTGCAGCCGTGAATAAAGGATATTCGACTTTTGGCGATGCTGCATGGTATGGACCAGTTCCCTACCTCTACCTATTTTTCTCCTCTCATCTACGCTCGGCGAAACTCCCCACCACTCCGAATACCATGCAGTTCGAAAAAAGGGGACGTAAAAAAGTAATATATGATAATGTTTGGGGGTTTTTTGGGAGCAATGGGGGTGGCTCTGTTCAGGGGTTGTGATCGCTAGCTGGGGGTTGGGCGTGGTGCGAACCCCAACCGTTGGTCGATATCCTGAGACCGCGTGCCTGACAGCGACGCGACGCTCCGTGACCGTCATGGCCGCCTCCTAGTGTTTCGCCACGCCGTGTACCAAAACTTTGCCATTTTCTTCGATCTGAGGTGAGTAGATAAAATTATTTTAATTTCATTCATAGCTTATAAACTGGCTTGAAAAAACTGCAGCAATTACATAACTGTCTAGATGAAAAATTGAACGTGTGAAGCCGACGAGTGAATGCGTATAAAACCAAATTTCTAAAATTGATTTGAAAAGGTGTAACGATTTTTGGTAGCATTCATCCTAAAAACAGAAAAAAAATTCAAGTATTTGGAAAGTTTCGTTAAATTTTTTTAATAGTTGCTGCAGTTTTTGGGGCTATTAGAGAATCTACACGGTCAAGTTCAAAGGAGTGTTTCTAAAATTAGGTATTTACTATTCATAGAGATGGTAGAACATTTTCTAGATGCAGGTAATATTTTCTTTAAAACTATTACTTTTACGATGTGGATTATTGAATCGGACGGTTTGATTAGCGAATCAGTATTTGACGGGACCGATGAACCAGCAGTGATAATAAAAAGGAAATAAAACGAGCTATTTTTCAAACTAACTGTAGGTACAGGTAGGTACACAGCTAAAACCCGACACCTGCATTCAAATAGACGGCTCCTATAGGTATATTGCCCTTTACCTCGTGGTGAGAAAAATGAAAAGAAAAAAACGTGTTTTACAACGTATAGTAATTACTAATTACCCCGAGCACGCGCAATGCTCATCAATTGGAACATCAGCCGTGTAGATATATAAGTTGGTTACAATGATACAAATCGTTTTTTAACTGGAGCTGATATGTTATTAATTGTGAGTAATCCACGGGCAAATCGATGTCCGTGACATTTCACTGGTTCCAATTATAAGACGTTGAATGTGACAGCTGTAGTTCGGGATATTAATTTGAAGGAAATATCAGCTTTTAAGCTCTTCTCACGATGCCTGAGAAAATATTTTCAAACCACGAGAAAAATAGCGAAGAATAAGAATATGAGAATAAATTCGAGAATTTATGAATCAAGGTGGTTTCATTGTAGGTAATAAGTAGCGTGTAGCGGTCACTTGTCAATTTGCGGTACACATGTATCTTGACAAGAGAAAGAATCACGCGTAAGACGCATCACAGTCAGTCAAGTTGGTACGGAAGAACTCGCGCAAAATACGAAGGAGTCAAGTTGTTTATTTGATGGGATCATAAAAGCCCTCTTTATGTTTATCTCCCATTTAAAACGCTCACATAAAACTCGCGACTGCACACACAAACCATCAAACGGACGTAAATCATCCCATGAAATGGACTTGGCTTGCGTCGGGTCGCGAGCGTCGCGACGCCCGCCGGTATCGGGTAGTCTTAGATTTTCTAGATATTTTATCGACAGCAAAACGCACAATATTTTTCCATACAACGTCACACAACTGTGACGTAAACGAAGCTCCGAAAATTATAGAAAAAAAAAAGCCGAAAAAAGTCTACTCTTCTGTTTTACACATGGGCGGACGAAAGCCCAACTACGTGAGTCAGGTAATGTCGAGACGAAACTGACGCTCTTGCGTCGACGAGAATGACAGCCTTGTCCGACTGACCTTGTCAAAATAACAACCCTTTCAAGGAAAGCCTTTCTGAGTCCCAGGACTACCTGGTAAATTTTACTCGCCGTAAGATAAAACCTCTGACCTCTAAAGCCATGAGACGTCACTGATTCGAGTTTGTTTTATTCCAGGTAGTTTTTCAGTTTATTTTATGATTTAGATTCGGGATTTCGATATTTCTAGCAATTTTATGTTGATTGAACGTCTTTCCAATCACGACATTTATCTCCATAAGCTAATGAACCAGATTTCACATATGATACTATTTACTGTATTTTCGATGCCCCTTATCAATTCCACCAACGGAAAATGAAAAATTAATTTTTACCGAGACGGTGTATATGAAGTGTGACAAACGGCTGTAATTAGGATGACTTAAAAATGGTTTGCCATTGCCGTTGGCAGTCCATATTGTTAGACTTCCTTGAAATAAAATGGTAAATTGAAAAAAAAGTCTTCTCCGCGTTTGTCCGGTTATCGCGAGTCCATGTATCAGTTCGATGTGTCTGTTAAGGTCAAAGTTCTCTTATCTCAACGAGATATTTTACTGCCTCTAGTATTCCTTGGCGATTCTCATAGCTACGGCGTGTCACCGCTCGACGTTTTAACATAGAATTTGAAACGGCTTGTACCGCGTCAACCGCAGTTTAAAAACTGAAAAAAGGTATACCGAGGCCAGAGACCCCGGCGGGGAATCGGCCGTCAAAAAAGGGTTGTTTTGTACGTTTTATGGCTGGGTCTCTGGCCCCCCTACACCATTGAGGCCAAAACAACCCTTGCTTCCTTCCGGGTACGCAAACAGCACCGATGGCCTTCGGCTAACCACTGTCGCACCGTGGGTCCGTGTCTGCGAAGGGTTAACTGCTCTGTGTCGCTGTAGCGGAACTGGCCGCGGGTTTTTAGGAATTATACGACATTTTTTTTTTTCTTTCAGGTAGTGAAAGAAAGAACGAGGTTCTAAATTTTTATGGGGGTGCAGAGGCAGCCCAATGCACCGTAACAACTTACGAAGGAAGGCCTTGGTGCGTCGTAAAGGGGTAATCAGTGCCTTCCCTCGAAGACGAAGGACCTTGGCTATAATGTCACCCCTCTAGTTCTTTTTTTTGGTATCCATTACGACTAGGTCTACTAGGTAGATTCCGGCATTTCCTAACCAAAGTTCGTACGTGATGCAAGTCCCTTCATCTCGTTCCTCGACTATATCGAGTGCGTGAGTGCAGCAGAGGATGCGTGTGTGTGTGTGAGATAGTGCGCTAGTGAATGCGGATGTGAGTGTGTGATTTTTTTAAATAAATTTTATACCCTCTTTTATTACCGTGTAATCAGTGTCTGTGTAGTGTTTTATACAAAGTGGTATACCCGCGGCGTGTTGTCTTCGTCAGGGAGGCCTGCTTCAATGTTAAAACGTGAAATCGGCCGGTGCTGATACATCTACATAATACTAGTAGATATGCGTCTGCGTACCGATTTAGTACTGTTTTAGTACAGTTTTACTGCCTTAACTATCTGTCCATTATGCACGTGTGATATCGCGAGTAAAAATAATAGTTACGACTTCTAATTATAGTCCCTTGACCTCCTCGTAACGCGCGATATACTCGTATACCGCAACATCTACCCGCTTTCATCGTATGAAATCGAAAGAAAAGAAATTTAAAAGTTACGAGATTGAAAAAATCCGGATGACATTGAATAGTATGAAAGCTAAAAAATTCTTCCATCATCAAAGTTATAAAACCCCAGGTACCTATTTAAATTGCTAATCAAGCTCCTAAAACCCCGCCGATCGGTTCAACGAAAGCTAATATTTATGATACTGTTCTAAGGAATAACTTGAGCCTTTAGGCGAAGAGTAGATAAATAGCTAAATGTCTGTCAAGTTAACCAAAAAGGAGTAGGTTGTATGTACAAATAGGTACCTGAGTTGCAATTAACGACTGCATTTTGTATAATTTACATTTATCAACTGTCTACCGATTGGCTTTAATAATTGGTGCGTTTTAAGGATAGGGAGGTATCCGATAATCTATGGGTACCTGAAAAAGCCCATTTAGTTGCATAACCGTCTCGTTCATAAATAAATTATCGGTTTTTGCTCTCAGCTTGCATCCTCAGAGTACTAGAGAGTGTAACGTAGTATGGACTGTGTGGGTAACTCGAGTTTCATAACAATAGATAATTTATAATAAGTATAAACGCTTACAGGTCGGGGAAGGCGCCGCAGCAATGAACTCTGTTTATGGCCAAGGCACGGGTTATTTGGGACACGGATACGTTTGGACCACGTCTCAGAATAACTAGTTCCAGTTACGGCATTGATGGGCACAACTTTAACCGCGGATGTAATACTCGCTTGAAAGCACGTGCGCGACCCACTCCCAAAAAAGGTAAGCCAAACATTTTCTATTGACTTTTATGCAATTTTTATTCACTACATTTTTGGGGGTGAGAGAAATATAGATTTTTTTGATCGAGAATCGAGCGAGAAAAGCGAGAAAAGAAGCTGCAGTTTTTCGCCCACCAGTATAGCTCGTATACGATCTCGAACCGTTCTTTGATGGTTTATGACAAGGTCAATGGTATGACACCGATTACGTTTGTCTTCGTCATATAGCGAGATTAAACTCAACTCTATACTCATCCATAAGTAACATGCGGTGTTTGAAACAGTGATGCGTGAAATGGCAGAGTTCGACACGCGTGTAAGTAAGGTCGCGATAACGTCAGAGCTGAGATCAACCAGCCGAACTAAGTGAGCTACCGCAACTTGGAATATGTTGAGTATATCGCGAAGCGTTATGTCTGGTGATTTATTAAGTGTGCAGAAATTATGATGAGGATAAGCCATTATTTGTTCTTTCAATTTTTACCGCAAAATACTTCAAATTGAGATTTTGATCGAGTTAACCCAGGCCCTGTAGATTATCGTCACTTGTTGGACGCCATGTTCGAGGCTGAAGGTTCACATGGCGTCGATGGAATGCTGCACGTACGCACACGCATGCTACCGATAGCGGCGATACCCATACGCGTCACACAAACGTAGATTCAAGCTTTAAGCGTACAGAATGTTGATGAGGGTAAAGGCAACGAACGAACGAACGAGCTATAGCAAGCGGGCGGGCAAACCGCCATGTAACTCAACTCCCCTCTCTCTTCGTCCATCTCTTCTACATTTTTCCACCAAGTTGCCCGACGAGTTCGATATCATATCCACCCCGTATAGTAATCGAGCGAAATGGCCGCTTCGCCCTGATCCTTTGGTAATGTGTAATCGCGGGATGATACCGTTCCGCGAATATTTCTCATACGTCTATCCGAGGGTATAATCCCCGCAAACTATCGCTATCTGGTCTTGCGCTCTGAGTAATGTAGAGGAATGTAATATTTTTTTGTATCGTCACTCCAGTTTATTTTATTTTATTTTATTTTATTTTTTCTTGGTCGGTCGGAAATGATTATTATCAGAGGTTTGTTGCAAAGGGTAATAAAGTTCGGTGAACAGCAGGGTTCTAATAGAAATTTCTGGGTAGGCGTTCGCCTGCGCGAACGTAGAAACTCGCGGTTCTTACGACAGAGGTTAACCACATCCACGACTCGAGAAACTTGTACGAAGGCGTCGTGGCGTTCAACGTCGTAAATAACGGGGTAGCAATTAGCACTGGGAGGGTGTGTGCGGACCAAGGCGCGGCTGCAGCCCGCAATTTATCCCTTTCGAAGGAGCTTACCTTCGTTATACCTATATGACTACTGCAATTTTTAAGGCTTATTGACAATAGTGGTAAGAAATTATTCTTAACTTATACTAATCGCTGAGCCATTGATCTCTGGACGTATATACATCCAATATAATAAATACTCGTTTAAGTTACAGAAAAACGAAAGTCAAACAAATTTTGTGTAAAGTAGGCATTCTATACATCAGTACTATATTCGTGGTTTATTATATACGGGCGGCTATGAATTATACTCGATGTTATTTGCGAAACGAGCAGCATGTTTGTACTATTGCTTAATTAACTATGGCCTAATTAAGGCAGGCGGTTATAGTAGAGTGTAGAGTTGGTAGGATACTTGTTTAATACGGTTAAGGGAGAGGAGCTGTTTACCGCAATGAAAGGAACGAGAGTTGGAAGGGTCTTGAAACCCTTTTGCAATTGCCTTTTGCGCCAGTGTGAATAGCGGGACGTTTATATACAGTAACACAATTGTTGAACTGGTGATCGCGGCGAAAATGTTATTAGCTATACGCACAAATGCGGTATAGAAAATATGAAAAATTAAACTATATTCGAACGTAGTATGCGGAGAGACTCTGAAAATAATCATATCCAGCTACTTTGACTCGCTAGTGATTGAAAATATTTATCACACTTTGCTATAACTTCATGCCAAATATTTGAACCAGCGTATACCCTTTTTTTTCTACTATATCGCAGCTCGTATAATACATAACTAGATATATATATGTTCCGGCTAATGGAATCAGGTTTTAATTGCCCCATCAAAATCGGGCCTCGGTAAAACGCTTTTGTGGTTCTGCGTGGATCAAGGAAAAAAACAAAAATTTATATCTGAATTATTAGCTCGGAAAAAATGAGGTGGCAAGCGATGGAATTGATCATGCACAGGGATTTAGGTAGGTAGATGTACTCTGCTACTACTTACTCTATGTCTACTTTAGGCTGAATAAGAAACCTTGCTGAATGGCTGAGTGTTGAGTTAGTCAGGCTAAAATAAGTTTTAATAAAAATATACAAAATTTGTAACTTCCTGGAAGTTGTTAGGGCAAGAAAGGTTCCTTGGTAGATATGTATGTAGATAGAGAGAGAGAGAGAGAGAGAGTGAGAGAGAAGGAAGTATATAACTAGACCCTAGGCTACGGTGTCGCGCGGTTAAGTTGACTTATACAACCCTCTCAGGTAATGACGAGCCTAATTTGAATAAAGAACCCTAATCTCCACCTGAGATTACTTCCGGAACAAGCTCTTCCACAGGCCTTCTTCTCGTCTCCTCTCTTCTAGCCTAGGATCCATCCGACGGTTTTTCTTCGCGGATCTGTTCGCCCATTTATTTCTCCCCTGTAAACGTACTCCTCGTTTCGTTGCCGAAATAAGTTACCTCAGAGGGGCTAAACAACGAGGAAATTATCTTGGTAAGTTGGCGTATTAAGGCGTGAAAAAAGAGAAAGAAAAGAATACATAGAATCGTCATTGGATTAAATTTTTCCGCGGAATACCGGAAAACGCGTTATTTTTTCGATACATTTTTGAGGTAGAAAACTGTTCATTTTTGATGAAGGAAATTTCTGGATCACCAGAGCGCAAAATCGCAAGATATGCGGCTCGTGGAAATGGCGGGGGTAACGGCGTCGTCGTCAAGAGCGAAAAGAGAAGAGTAAGGAGTCCGGTGCGGCGCGGCGGCTGCAGGCTTGAGAGACGTGAGAGAGCAAAAGTTTTAGTCGTAAACCGAATGGTAGCAAAAAAGGAAAATTACATTAAGAAACTCAACTCAGGAGCGGGACCGGCGACGGCAAAACCAGCGGGGCGACTACACCGGCACAGTTTTGTACATGTATATATACGTATAACTTCCTGCAGTATACCAAGAGCTCTTTCTATATAAAATACGCACATATACACCGAGAATACTACCCAGAGTACATCGCGTACTGGTAGGTACCACACCGTTTCACCTCTACAGTTTCGCGCTCACTCCAGAGTTGGAAGGGCTGCAGATCTCGAGAGGGCCAGACGTGAGATTAAACAAAGGAACAAAGTTCCGGTGAGGGGAGTAAAGGTGTTCCAGCGAAGCCCTCAGAGAACAACTCGCTCGCCTTCTTCCTCGAGCATACTTAGAAATACATATCCTTACTTCCTTCGTCTTCTTATACCGCGTCCTGAAGGAGTGAGTAGGTGGATGGGGGTCGGAGTCGTCTAGATATAGGTATATACCGACTAGGTACAGAGGGTGCAGACCGGCATATAAAGTGGATTTGAAATGAGCCAAGGAAAGGGGTAGCAGAAATGTATATAATATAGAGGTGGGTGTGCATGAAAAGGTGATTTTTTCTTCTTCTTCCTTTTCTTTTATTTTACTTATTTCAAAATATACCTACCCACCTACTGTATCGCGTATTACCACGGGCTTGCACCTCTCGACTGCACTCCTCTCAACTCTTCACCAGCATATATTCAAGTGGAGTTTGACTAGGTATATACCTCTCTCTTTCTCTCTCTCTCTATAGGTATATATATATGGTTGCAGATGGAGTGCCATATTGTTGCAACGACGCCTGTGCAGAGTGAACAGGGTGTGCGCAACGGGTACAATTCTAAACTTTAGCCATTGGCTACCGGGGAGGAATAGAAAACGAAAAGTTGGGATAGTCGCTTGGTTTAAACCCGTTTATATATCGAAGCTCTTGCTCAGGGTGCGTCGACACCAAGCCGCGCCCTTTGCTCTTTCAAGGATTGTTCGCTCTTATAGAATCGACGATGGTGGCGCAATATAGCCTTAAGATATTGATGCGCAGGTAGGTATTATTCACCGTGAAAGAATCGTCCGATAGTTATGCCCATGTAATTTTTTAACTTCACCAAACCGTAATTACCCATAGCTGCCGACGTTATTTAATACATAATTAGGAACATTTTTAATCTCGCCTATCCTGCAGGTAGGTAGATATAAGAAAAGGCGTTCCTCCTCAGAACCACTGCAGTGTAGATACTCCCAGCACCATTTAATACAGTTTCAAATGTTTTCAATCTCCACTTCCACACCAACGACGTATTTATGAAGGTAGAAGGAACCGGGGCGGCGGTGTTCTTTGTCAAAATTTAATTACAAACTATCGACAGAAATGTGATCCTTGATTTAAGACTGGAGAAATTTTACGGAATTCGTTGAAATGTCAAACGGGGACACTCTCAGTCTCGAGATAATTTTAAATATATTCAAGATCCAAGATTTAACAAATTCCAGCTCCATAAATCGACCGATAAACTCAGCTACAGTAAAAAAGAAACTCGGGATTCTATTTAAAACTGATCCTTTGCAAAACAGCTGAGTTTAAACCTGAAATCCAAGAAATCCGAAGGACATGTCGACCAGCGTTTTGCGATCCATAAAGTACCGAGAGGAAAAGAACCTTACACGTATAATATACTTATGCTGTTCTCATACACACTGGGAGCATGGAAAAGCAGCTACAACAGATCTTGTAGACTCAGGTAGCAAACACAACGGTTTATAAGACGTTCGACAAATATATTATTCTCAGGTCGCACCTCTGGAGCTCTCGGTTGGATCACGTTATTCAGACTTGTAAGCTCATTTGTTTTTATTTCGTGTAAGTCAGCGTTTCTCGCCATCTACTCCCTTCGTTCTTCTCGCACGTTCCGACATACAGGGATAAGGTATAGGTATGTAGGTAGGAATACGGGAAGGTGTAGCCAGGAAAGAAAAAGTGAGATAGGGTACGAAAAAAGAGTGAGTAAGATGAAGGGAGAGAGAAGCAGAGAGAAAATTCTACACGTGGTCCTGGAGACAGGGAGGAGATAGGGTAAAGTGGTCATAAAAATGCCTATCACAAGCAACGATAACGTGGATATCCAACGGCGGTGAGGTTTAGGAGACGAAAATTGAATCGGTCAAAATGCATTCACCGCTTTTCGCAAGACAATATTCCGCCGTTTTAAATTTTTATTATGAAAAAAATAACCGTGCTTGCAACAGATCCTGGAACTCCTGGTGCTAGCAAGCAGCTCTTGTAATTGGCGTAATAATAACTATCCACCTTATATCCTGTGTAAGAAATACTGAAAATTGCTCAATTATAAGAGCGCGCTAATACGATGGGTAAAAATGTAAAATTGGACACAGTTCTTAGCCGCGTAGTTATACGTAATTTCCAGTACCAATTCGCGCCATCTCGCCAAGTCTAGCGAATTTAGTCACGCTATATTTAACATCGTGCCTACTCAACTCGAGTTTGTGAATATATACGGAAATACGGCTAAAGATCGTGTACAGCATCCAGTCTAGATTAATTAAAGGAATAGTTAAGTGAAAACATTACGAAACAGGGTACTGCTAATGAACCAACCATTCAAATTAACTTTTGAACTGATATTATACGTACGCGCCTACTTCAGGTATAAACACATTTGTCCACAATGCCGATTATACATGCGCTGAATAATAAATTGAGCTTATTAGTTATGGAGTTCAAATAGGCATATAGGTACAGCAATTTCGCGCATTAACGTATAAAATACAAGTCAGGAAAGTAAGGATCATCGCGACAGGTTAGCCATAACTGAAGAAGATGAGGATAATAATACTTCGACTATAATCCTCTGATAAATATTGCTCCTATCTGGTAATAACAGTCTGATATTGATATTCCGAAGAGAATTTATCGCTCTTCATTGTAAAGTATCGATTAGGTATACACACGTTGTTTATTTGTGCAATTTCAAACGAGATCCTACGAAGCACGAGTAGTACTTATACTGTGTATCAAATATATGGGGCTGAATCGTGTCGTGATATATGTATAAATACGTCGATACATGGAGTTGGGAAAGTTTTTCGGTCGGCAGTGTAATTGAGCAAGCATTAAGTACCGGGAATATACCTTAATTGCAATTTTAGGAAGAATATTTTGCGTATGCAAGTCTCGTGAACTCATTTCGCGTCTCCCTGATCCCGGTAGTTAGGTATCCAGCCTTTTTTAGATTTTACCTAACAAAATATGCAAATTACTGTCGGCGGGAACGCACAAACTACGAAGCGAGGAACGAAGCGCTCGCGGAGATGCTGGAAAGAGGAGTGTAATCTTCGCCCACGGGAGATTGTGCGAGGCTAAAATAAACCAGGAAAAAAATACACCCCACACGCCCTGGTGCAAAAGCCGTCCGCAGTTCGCTTATTGCACTATTGATACACCCAGGGTTTTGCAAGGCGTTGCAATGTTACCGCGTCCGTCAGTTAGTTACGTTGAATGCGTATTTCGTTATCTGATTTGATAAGGGATGTAAATAAAAATGTATGAATGCAATTTCCGGGGATACAGTTGGTGAGCTCAGTAATAGCAGCATCAAAGTTTGATATCTTTTCACGTTAGGCTGTTTCCTCTCTGCGGCATGGTCTCCAAGGAACTTAAAACCGGAGCAAAAAGTTTGCGGGTTACTTCGGACAACGGGAACTCGGAAAAATATGTAAATTAGGTAAATTCGAGAGGCACTTTGCGGTGCGAAAAGATTGGGGAAAATTTATAAGCCAGAGAATCTGCTGTTCGCAATTCTGGGCTTTCTTGTTTCTAACTTTTACATCGCAGGGGTATTTCGCTAGGTTAGTCACTTTGTCATAGCTATCTCCTCTACTGCATAATACAACCGTTTATCAAACTCTTCTTTCAAGAATGTCGATGTAATTCATCAATAATTCAAACGAGTAGAGAAAATAAAAATAAAAAATGTATACCATGCATAGAAAAAATCGAATCGCCCCACGCAAGGACTAATTACCATCATGAATGTCTGTCGAAGAAGATATCCGTCTCTTTCCATTGCCCTTTTAAAACAGGCGTTGAAATTCCGATCGTCTTTTGTTTTCGCTTTAATTAAAACCGAACGTTGAACTATCCCAATCAGGTGATCCCTACTCAAAGAGGCGTCTCTTCTCTGTAGTTAATCAGCCCATTATACGAACCTTAGAAGAGAATTTTCTCGTTATTTCACCCAATGTAGGAGCTTGTCTTGTGCGGAGTTCGTTTGAATTAAATGTCTCCCGAAAGACGAACGTAACTAGAATACAAGCCGTCGTATACTCAACGACTTTAAGTGCCTGAGCTGCACTCTGCATCGTAACTATCTCAAGCTTAGTAGTTTCGGATTTTATTTAACCAAGATACACGGAGGGCTTTCGATCATGTTACGCTCGGTAAATCTTCATTGGATCCAGTTATAGATATAAAATAATAGAGCCTCGAAAAAAAAACCTGAAACATTGATCTCAAAATTCGAGAAAAAAAAACCTTTCTTGTTGTACCATAAAGCTAGTTGGTAAAATAACGAAGATCTAACGGTCAATCGTATGATCAGATTTGGATGGACGTCACCGTCGAAAGACACGAAAGATTTAACTTGCTGCAGTCCGAGTTCCGCGTGGATCGAGACTCTCGATCAGAGACTTTCGTGGATTATCTAATTTCTGACAAACTGCAGATACCTACCAGTGCTAACAGTGACGTGCAGGAAAGATCAAAGAAAAGTCACTCTTCACAGCCGTAACCGAGACCACGAGACCACGAGACCACCAAACCATAACGAAGATCAGAAAACGCCCCCACTACTCGTCCAGAAGTACCGGGCAAGTGCTTACGAGTTAAACACATAATTACACATCATCACACACGTCGAGAAGTAACCTTGATGTAAAATAGCTGAAACATCATAACCATATGGCGAGCTTTGGCCATCACTCATTCAATTACGGTATTCTTTTTTCAGATTTATCCCATTTCATAGAGAATGACAAAATGACACGAGACAAATCCCGGGCAATGAATGAGAATGAAAAAACGACGAGAGTGAGAAGTTGATGCCGAGTATAGAATCAAGAGCGTATAGGTTCAAGGATGGGTGGTTGTATCGTGTGAATAAATGGTGCGAGTAAAATGACCAGAGAAAAGGCATAGGTGTAGAAGTAGGTATGGAAGCAGGCGAATCGTTTGACCTGGCCATCCTATGAAACCGAGTTGCAGTCCTGGGTGTAGTATACATCTGCACTGCCATCCGGGTCCGAGTAAGTGAGTGGGTGAACGGGAGGTTGGGTGGTTGGCTAGAATCGCGGGGGTTTCTAAGTGGAAGAGCGTGTGAAGATGGGCGACACGGTGCCAGGGGATGGAGGATAAAGTTGGACGAGGGGTCGGTGGCTGGGGAGGATGGAATAAAGCGGGAAGGAAGATTGGTTCAGGGATTAAAGTACGAGCGAGGCGACGCAGGAATAAAAATAAGGAGTAGCTGCTGCTGTAGCGGATGTTAGGTGATGGTGGTATTGGTGGTGGTTATACCTGTCTCACATGAGACTGTATAAGCTGCTATCTCCCTGCTACATTTAACAGGATATATATTTAATACAACGATATATGGAAATGAAAATATGAGAGTTATCCCGAAACCTGGATGAGAAAGGCGAACCAAGTTGTACGAGGTGGTGGTATTAGGTGTAAGTTTTTGGTCGAGGTTTTCATTACCCGTGAGCAGGAAATTAATTTAGATTTATATAACTCATGTATAGTCGTGTAATGAGTCCTAATTGATTGAATTCAATTAGATAGACCCCAATAACGATTAGTTGTATAATACATAAACCTATATAGCTATGTAATAAAAACTTTGAAATATAGAATGGTCGAGCTCCTGCGATACATGATTCGCGGTAAAAAAGATCATTTATATAATATTCATTAGGGTGGTTCATTTTAAAGTTGTATTTTTTTTTTCGTGTCCCGCCTGATAACTCGGTGCCGAATTTGGAAAAAAAATTCTCCCTCAATCGCAGAGCATGAAAAAAAATATTTACAGCCCGCTAACGGCAGCGATTTTTTCTTTTTTTACATATTAGCTTACAAATTATCATGGTATTTTTTCATTTTTATTCAACTTTTTTTTGTTTTGTTTTTTTTTGTCTTAATTTTTTTTTTTCGTTCATGAGTCAATCATGAATGTTAAATCGAAAATGATTTTTGTTTTTTTTATTCCTCGGTAGCGACCTCTAAATATTTTTTTTCATGCTCTGCGATTCAATGAGAATTTTCTTTCCGAATTTGGCACCGAGTTTCCAGGCGGGAGATAAAAAAGAAAAATACAACTTCAAAATGAACCACCCTAATATTCATACATGATTCTGAGCTATTAATATCTCGGTTACGTAATGCGGAATAACTTGCAGAAACTAGTCATACTCTAGACAGCGTATAGGTATAATAATATATTCTCTATTTCCCGAGCTGCCCACACGTTGCAGTTCCGGATCAGCCATAGAGACACGTAAGACTAGCGCTTTCAGAAAGATATTCCAATCTCAGATCTGTTAATAAATATCATTGCGACGGAACGATCGTGGAGTCACCGAGCTGTAAAATCATAGACACGCGTTACAGGCGAATTTAACCCTCGCCAGGTCTCTCCATCTCTATCTCTTACTCTTTTTCTCTCTATCTGTCTCCCTCCCTCTCTCTTTACACCGCTGGATATTATACGCTGTATTTTCTAGCCCTGTCCCAGCGTGTCCTAACTCTTATCTCTACCTATAAATATTATGTTGATCTTCTGATTACACCGTTCTAATTAAGGCATTACGCGATTAAACCTGAGAGACACGGTTCACGTGGATTAATTTATTTCAACTATAAAGCTTAACACAATTAGGTGGTGAATTACCCTGCGCATTACTTGTTCGGGTCTCAGGTATCTTTCGCCTACATACATCTACGCATCCTGCGTGAAAGATAATGAATTCAATAACGCTCGAGAATGAGTGAATCATGGGTGTAATTTCATTATTTCAATATAAAATTCGTGCCAATGATCCGATATATCCGGGTGACGCTTTTGCATATCGCAAAGAACGAAAGGCACGGTATGGCTTTTAACCGGGGTGGAATTAGGAGTTGGAGGATTTGCGATCGTTGAAGATAGAAATTCAAGTAAATCCGGTTCAAAGTTTTCCTGGGGTTGGGATTCACTTGGATTATCAGTACAAGTGTCGTAAAATGAACACTGCGCGTGTTTCTGAGCATTCTTTTGATGTGTGGCGGAATTCTCTTACGAGACAAGTATAGGTATGTATACACACGTACATGTATTCCTATCTTTATTTTACGGGAGAATATGGTGGTGCAATGCACATGGAAGAAATGCAAAAGCTATTGAGACCCGGCTATTCCGGATTACAATCTATATTCATACGTTGGGATGTGCACAACGCTGCATAAAGTACCCGCGTATTAAAAAGGGTAAAACATGAAAATGAAAGAAAAAAAAAAAAGAAGGAAACGAATACGGATCCTTCGTATATAGAAATACCTACGATAACCAAGGTGAGGTATACCTATATATTCTGGCGATGTATACGTGCAGGCGGTCATCTCTATTCTACGTGTACGAAGACTTCGATAGCACATTTTTGCCTATCTCCCCGTGAAATGAAACTGCGGCTAGCCGGGCTGTCGGCTCTTTTCCTCTTTCCCTTCAACCCGCCCTTTTTCCATCTATCCCTCTCGCTCTCTCTTACTCTCTCTTTCTCTATTCTCCTTTCTTTCTCTTCCTCCCTTCGTATCTCCATTTCTGTCGCTTCCTCTCAGGCAGCACAACCCCTCCCGACTACCTCGGGCAGAATACATATTTTACAGGCATTCATGATGGCCGCCGTTGCCTGCCGCTCGGTCGACCGCGTGGGCCCTGGGTGCTTGTTGGGTGCCTGGTGCTGCTGCGCCGGGTGGCGGCCATGCCAATGCCTTTGAAAGACCGAGAGAGAGAGAGAGAGAGAGAAAGAGACAGAGAAGTAGGGAGGTAAAAAGAGAGATAGAGAGAAAGAGAGAGAGGGGCGGTTATACCAGCGTATAATGCGACCGAAATTACTCGCGTAATTGCATAATAAGCCCTCTTGTGCTAGCAACCTATCGCCCAAGCTCGCCCCCTCATCCTCGTCCTTATCCTGCCATTCCGCGTTTTCCACATCTCGAGATATACCTACCAACCAACCTATACCCGCGCCCGTACTTCCTCGTCAAAGTTTGTAATATATGCGCTTCTGCGACTAGGTTTAACAGCTCAAATTTTACGCTAAGCTAAGCTAAGCTAAACTAAGCTAAGCTAAGCTAAGCTGAACTACGCTACGCTACATACATATGTGTGCATGGTATACTATACCTATACCAGTTTACTTTACACGGGAAAACGACCATAGAGAGACTCGTTATTACAAACATGAAGGATACTTATCGCGTATCGGTTTTAGGGATGAGTAAATCTGTTATGCAAACTGGACCACCTAAGATATCCCTACTTTATAAAACAGCTATTCGAATTATTCGCGTGAAATCATTGCACGGATTTTATACAGTTTTACCTCACCCCTCTATCAACCGGATTCCCCTAGAAAATCTTTACATCATCTGTACTATATGTATATATTATACACTTGTATCAGGGTACCCACGTATGTACCTATCCACGTGAATCGCCTACTTAACTGTAATGGAATTGAAGATACACTCTTCTCTTCTCTTCTCTTCTCTTCTCTCTTTCTCTCTCTCTCTTCATCGAGAGTATACTGATATCTATGTCTGCATACATACGCTTAGAATAGGCTGATCTTGTATTGATAGAATTTTCTTATATACATATCTACGTATATATGTATTATACATATACCCACATACCATCCCTCCCACCCCCTAGATGGGGCGAGGTTGATAATAATTCTCTAGGTAACGTGAAAGCTAAGAGGGGGATGATATCGATTAAGCGATAGTAGGTATATATCTAAGTGTACGAAAACCCACCCCAAAATAACGATGACTAATATCCGGTCTTATACTAGGATTATTATTAATACGAAATATGTTCCCTCTTTCCAAAGGTCTGTGGCTGGTTGGATATATACTTCATACCACCATGCAGCAGACAATAAAATCCGAATCCTTCCTATGATTATGAACAACTGCCCAATGGGGTGGACAGTAACATCATGTCATTTCATTCAAACGGTGTGAGGCCATTGTGGGCAGGACATTTTCGAGCCTAGTATATCACACATACATACCCACACGTATCTGTATACCTGCATTAATATTTTTGCAGTCATTCTCGAGCCAGGGACATGCGAATGGGGGTTGAAAATGCCAGTAGAAAAAAATTCAGCAGTCACTATAATCCACGTCTGTTGATATCCGCTAGTGAAAACTGACAAACTGGAAAACTGGAAACTACATTCTACATGTATGCATTTTTGTGGATAATGCTTTGCTCCGCGAGTCGTATACGAAGTTCTACGATAGCGCTGCAGATTGGTTTTGCGGAAAGAGGAATTATATGGCTGCTTGTGATTTCGGTGAGTTAAGAATGTTTTTATTTCACTACCTGCCCAATAGCTGGAGGTAGTTAATTCAAGGTTCTTAGATTTTATGATAGAAAGTATGAAGTTCCATTTTACTATGAACAGGTATAAGAAACGCGTGTTATAAATGCTCAGGTTTAAATCCTTTTTCTAAGAGTGCCAACAACAAACCGTTTTTCTGACTTAGTGTTATAAAATATACGAGTTCATTGTCACGGTCGTTGCCAGTCCGAAGTAAGCCAGGGGTACAAAAAGCCTTTACCTACTTTTTCTCTTTCTTCTTCTTTTTTTTTTCTTATTTTCCTCGTTTTATTTATTTTTTTAATTTATTTTCTGGACAAGGTACTCGCAGCTATTGGCAGTGGTACAAGTAACTACATCCGACATTCGGTCGTAAAGAAGCCCATCAGAAAATGGT
This sequence comes from Tenthredo scrophulariae, assembly GCA_963978835.1. Taxonomy (NCBI): domain Eukaryota; kingdom Metazoa; phylum Arthropoda; class Insecta; order Hymenoptera; family Tenthredinidae; genus Tenthredo; species Tenthredo scrophulariae. The sequence continues at coordinate 14,443,974 of OZ022234.1, forward strand.
TACGAGTCAAGTTGCTACTTTATTAGACATTGTAAAATACGATGCAAGAAGAAGGAGGGATTAAGGCGGCTTAAATGTCGATAAAAACTGTCCGAAACGATTTGTGAGAATGAAAACTATGCATACCTACCTGTGCAGGTAAATCATCGAACTGCATTACTGGGATCGTAATTTTTTTGCCGGATAAATAAAGAGAACGCCAGCTTCATAAAGTGACATGAAAATAGTAATGATTGATAAATTGTACAGATACACGATTTTGGGGTTTCAGTAGATGAATCAGCTCGGTGTGATAACGTAGAATACAAGCGTAGAATGTATTTCCACAGATTATTCAGTGATTTAAGAATTCAAAGAATTTCTGACCCCCGTATAATAGGTATAACAGAGTGGTAATAAAATAATCATTAGGAAACATTAGCGGCACACTTCTTCTCCCAGCAGTCGCCCGTGGATACCGAATGAATTAACTACTCTCTTGATTTGAAATTTCAGTAGTTAACGACGTAGCATCAGACAGCAGAAATTTCTCGTTCTCAAAATTATTTTGAGAACGAGGGACTGGACTTTACTGGACTGGACTGAACTGGACAGGGGAGCGGCTCATTGTCCGGGCAGACCAGACCGCAACACTCCACTGTAGTATTTGTCCAGGGTGATATTCGAGGTGAAAACTTGGAAGATCTAACGTTAGGTGGCAGCATAATACGAGCGAAGCTTTTCCTGTGTGGAGCGAAACGAGAACGGATTTAAAAAATATTTAGGTGAGGGTCGATTCAGTGTTGATCTTACGATTAGAGTTTCGCTGTAGATAAACTAGTTTATAAAAATGTCTCAAATTTTCTTCTTTTTTTTTTCTTCTTTCTCTGCCTCAAAGAAGCATGGATATACCTACTTTATTTAAACCATAAACAATTAGTTAGCGTAGGTATACGTGTTATGAAACATGGATGAAATATAGCCACGTGTTTTGGATTCAGCTTGATTTAAACAGTCGGAACGGAAAGAAGAAGAAAAAAGAAAAGAAAATAAATAACCAAATTTTACCAACAATTTTTGAAAACAAATCGTCAATATCCTTCCTTCCTTTTTGTTCCGCTTTATGTAGAGCGTTATAAACGAGCGAGGAAATTAAAAATTCCACTTAATTTAACACCTCAGATTTTCCCCGCACCATGTTCCGGGCTAATCGATACCAAACGACACGCGACTTTAGAGAAAATTTATTATTTACGAATAGGGGATCTTGCGGGTTTCCGCAGCTAGAAAGTGTATAGGTGAAAATCTGACGCAAGAACTGGAAGTGGGAATTAAAAATTCATTCCAATCTCGACGCCTGCAGAATTTTTATATCCCGTTTTCAAACAATCTTATAATATATAGATATCCATCCATGTATATACCTAGTATCCATACCATATGGATAAATATGAAATAGAAGCGTCATTGCTTATTAAATAAATACATGCATACGCCCACGTATACCTGTGCGATATATCGTGATAAAAGAGGAACAGTAGGTATTTAACTTCCCTCTTTAGAAAATCGGGTAGTAAAATTCTCCGCCATACAGGCTTCGGGAAATGAACACTGGATGGCGCCACGAAACGTTGAACAGGGGTTGACATTATGGGGTTGAATTTCCTCCACTCATATATATATATATATATACATATATGAAACCGCGCGCGCATCACGCGTCTGTGCTGTTCGTGAATCAAACAAACCCTCCCGCGCGCCAACCCTCGTACGGTATATGACTACACCTACATTTCACTCACCCATACAAATATATATCGCAAGGGTAGTATACATACAAGAATACATAGATATATATGCCTCGGCAGTGAAATGGAAGGGAAGCTACCATACCAGACCCGAGGAGTAAAATCTCGCGGTAGGGGTTGGTCGACCCTGCGCGTTATCAACCGTTCCCCACCTCCGTATCGTACTCGGAGTCATCCCCCTGACGACGGCGCCGTCGATGGTACCCCGCACTATCCCTGCGTCCGCGCGCGAGTCACCCTCTCAGGGACCTTAGAGACCAGAAGCGATGTAGCCGCGGAAGAATCGCGGAGTCTGAGCGCCGCATGGCGTCGGCGTCAAACGTCGGTGGTGCACGGTACGGGTCCGCACCCGTCTATACAGAGGGCTATCTCGGCGTCGACTTATCCTACCGGACCTTACCTTCCCCGGATATCTCGAGCTTTTTTTCTCAGTCACTATTTGATCTTAAGAACGGGTGTATCTTCTCTTGTTTGCACAGAACTTCTTGATATCTCATCATGTACGTCGTAACGCGCAACGAGTTACGAGCTGACGTAGTTGTGCGTCGAACAGCGCCGCGGTGGAGGACGTAGCCAGTCAGACGCGGGCCGCGCACCGGGAACGTCGCTCACGCATCAGCCTCTCTAGTCACCCTCTACCCTACCATCGAGGGAGAGAATATTCCACTACTACCTGTCACACGCGACTCACGGTCGCGATTCATGCGCTAGTTTCTTCACGACAGCGGAAATCGAATAGAACAGACGGAGACTAGAAAGTGACAGATATTTAGGTGTTTTTGATTTTGGTTTTTTGTTTTCATTTTTTTTCATTTTCATTTTCATTTTCATTTTCTTTTAAGTGTCGCGGGTAACTTCTACTTATTCAACATTTAATGCGAGTTGATATTTTCAGAACGTGGAGTCAGAAGTTCGATACCCGAGGTAATCTAGACGTGGTTCTGAGAACGGGGATTCCCCACGTCATAAAAGAAAAAAAATAACACCAGAAACACAGGGAGGGGATCGAGCCGGAAATTCATCGTTGATATTGACTTATGATATCCAAAGGTCAGTTGTTGAACTTTATTATTGATTTATTGAAATGTCAAATTGCGAATAAGACGCGGTGTTTTATCTTTTCCGATTTCGTACGCGACTAGAGGTAAATGCAACAAATATTTTGGCCAAGTTTTGAAAACGAAATGAAAAATGATACGGAATCCGGAACCCCAGGGGATAGGCAACTGGTCGAACTTGGCAGTAACTCGTATACTCTGGTCTCTTGGGGCAGGCGGAACGGTCAAACTCTCACGATATCACACCAACCGGAGATTTTTATTGACGAGAAACTGAGACCCCTTCAGCGATCGCGAATCTCCCCTTGAGTATAACGCTTGGATTTTTCCTCTCTCTATTTCTCTCTGTCGGTTTCGCTTCTCCCCCTGCAGTAGCTAGACTCGTATCGCCAGCGACATACATATGTACGAGCCGTATAAGTTGAATCTTGATATACGTATACGTGTACGTATACGAGCGCGCATAACGCAAGAGCCATTAATAATTCCGGTTTGATTTATGTTCACAGGCAGATGCGCTCCTCCCGTTCATGATAAAACCCAGCCTCCACTCCACGCGAGGTGGACGAAGAACAAGGGAACCAGAGAACGAGCATCGTGGGCATGCATAAATGAATAGAGAAGTTTCTCCGCCTGAAAATTACCCGCCTCTCGATATCTCGACGGGGTGAATTTACCCAGGTCTAAAATGGCGACCGTTGAAATGATTCTGCAGAGGAGGATTGTCGTCGTATCAGAAAGCGGAGGTGAGAATTGTGGGAAAAGGTCGTCCACAGCACGGTGATGGTAGTCCTTGTGCTCGGAATAGAGGGACTTCTGCACGCAGTGCTAGACGACCTTTCGATTTTACTACTTTCCTGATTGTTAGAAATGAAGATAGGACGATCATCCAGGACGAAACATCGTTGAGGAATGTGAAACCCCCTGTACGTATACTGAATGTATCCTGAGTGTATTCCTGTCCGGTATACCTTCAGTATACGTAACAGGAGGCCACACCGATCTACGCTGAACTTCTTCTTCGACATCCAGCACCCTCTTTGAGATCTTCATCAGATTTTCGCTGTTTCTTAATTATAAGATTTATTATTAAGACATGTAATTCAATTTGTAGATGTCATATATCGATTGATTAGTAAATTAACGTTTGTTATAGTAATGGGAGTGGAAAGGTTAAATTAAAGAGAGACTAGTGAAATAATGATATTGCTTTGTAATAACTTGATGATCGTGAAAAATATTATCTTGAATTACTTCAATAAATGCATATCAAATATAATTTTGAGTTGAAAAAAGATTTTGATATTCTGTTCATTGAAGCAACGGAGAATGGAGAAAAATCGTAATATCCAGCTTTGAATGGAGAAAAAAACAAAAATTCAATTTTGAGAGAAGAAAATTATGCCCTGGGGTAGACTTATGAATCTGTGATGAGCCTTGGCGATGGAAAATTTCAGTAACAACGCGCGATCGTAAAGTCTCGTTGGGACCTAGCCAGGAGGAATGTTCGTAAAACTTTCTTTCAGAGGGGTTAAGGCTCGTAAAAAGGGTTAAAAAGGAAAAGTCTGAAAAGAGAAGTTTCAAAACGAAGAAGGGTAGTGGGACGGGGGCAGAAAGTTTATGGGTGATGGTGATTGGTAAAAAGGGTTGGAGAAAGCAGCGTCCCAACAATAAAGAGTATAAAAATTAGAAAGTGGTCAAAGGGGTTCGAATTTGTCTTCTGGAAGGGGTAAAAGTTTCACTTTTCTTTCCCTCAAAACCTGCACAAGGAAGTAGTTCAGTTTTTTTTCAACTCTCAAAGACGAACCGTACTACCCTCACTTTATCCGCGTTAAGTAGTGCTTCAAACTCTCGTTACTCCAAGGTAAGATAAGTCAATTACTTTATAGCATACCGTAAAATATTTTACGGTTAATCTCTATAGGTTATCACAACGTTCTAGCATCTGCCTCGTAAATGAAAATTTATACACCCTTTAACGTTTTCTTTCGCTACACCGTCCGTTACTCATTGTATCGCCTCGTTACGCGTATATACGACCTCAAATTCTATTTTAGCATAATATTAATAGTTACAAGCATACGCAATAGCATCTCAATTTTTAACGAGCATTTATATAGTCTATTCTTCGATTAGACATATTTGAAAAAAGTTTCTTCTTCATCTTCGAAAATTGAATAATTATTTATCTTTTCTTTCTTCGTAGCTCATTTTTCATATCATTTTCCATAAATCTCTAAGGTCCTAGTTTCCTGCAGTGCCTACCTATTACCAATCACATGCTAATTTATATTACCTGACCATATAACTACCTGCGGCTATAAATTACGATCGTCGTCAATAAAACGGTGAAAAGTTAGCCGGACGTTAGTTAAGAATAACTGTTAACGCATGACGTTACCTACACCAAAGGAAATGTTATTTATCGAATTCCCGATTCGAAGCTGAGGAACCTATTCATCTCTAATAAACACATGTGAAAGAACTGAGGATAGATTTCTCCGGAGAATGTTTCTGTGGCTTATTTTGTAAAAAATCGTAATACACGAATCGTAATACACGAATTACATAGCTACGTTTCGATCTAATTATACCCGTTCATTATTGGCGTATTAAATTTTTCGAGTATAAACGTCCACGTGACTGTGACATCGGGTAAGATAAGCCGCGATAAGGTTAAGTTAGGGTTAAAGTTAGGTCCGGAACCGCTGTGCTGCTCTACCAGTCACGGTTAGCGAGATATCTAGATCGGCGAGTTGGGCATGTATACGTATACGTAGGTACTGCGTAGCGCAACCCTTTTCAGAGACAGGAAAACAGGAGAAGAAAAATCGTGAAAGGACGCAGCGTTATCACGACATAGTTCTGCCATCCCGTAGATGGCTCTGTGGCACGGCGTCAATGACATGAGAGAGATGGAAAATTATAGAGAGATAGAGAGGGAAAGAGAAATATGTACACGGCGAGGTGAATCGAAGAAAGTTAAGGATAAAAAGAGACGAAGGATTTCCGGCCAATGAGTCGCGAGATCCCTTTTGGTAGCCCAACCCTCATCAAAGATGGCCGCGATGGTGGAAAAGGGAGCTTAAATAGGGGTTAGGCTGGGTTAGGCTGGGTAAAGCTAGGTAACTCCCAGAGGAGCGATACCCAGAGCGACAGAGAGCAAGAGAGAAAGAGAGAGAGAGGGGGGGGGGGGGGGGAAATGAAGGGAAAAGGAGATGTATAGATGAAGAAAGAAGGGAAAAGAGAGAGCTGAAATGAGGGAGGGAGAAACGTGAAGGCGGCGGCCATCATGGGATGCTGCGGGAAATGCACCACGATGAGACGATGGCGTCGCGTGACCGAGAGATAAGACTCGAGGTATCCCAAGATTACCGCAAATAATGATTGCACGATGTGAAGAATCATTAATAAGGCACTCAAGGAGTAGAACAAGAAACAACGTCACCGATCATTTCATTGACAAAGTTCGTCGTGTGAATCGAGTGGAGAAATCTATGAGGTAATTCATTATGATCGCATAAGCCTTATCATCATTCTTTGCATGAAATTTCATTCATTGTGATTTGAACAAATGAATCTGCTGTGAGCACAACGTGCTCATCATTTCCGCATTTAGAAAAAAGTTTTTATACTTTCTGTGAGCGACTGGTCAGACATTTGGTATCTTGAATTATCGTACCCGGATGCTCTCAGCCTCTCCTTAAAGCATACCACGGATAACGCGCATCTATTTTGCCCATGGAGTGAGATAGATTCGGCAAAACTAGACCAGGATCCGGGTTCTTAGGTGCAAGCTTGGACCACCAACGTTTTTACTGTTATTTATAGACATTTTTTTTTCCACTTTTATTTTTCTTTCAGTAACACGATAATAATTAGTTGGGAATTTTGTAGTAATTATACCTACTAGAACAAGATTTTTTGACAGCCAGATTACGTGAGGTAATTTTTTTTTCTTCAGCTTTTTACATGCTGTTTTAACATTCCTGGTTCTACTTCTTCCGTTCCGATTACTTCTTACAAAATTGAAATTTTATCCTTTCGTTTTGGACGGAGAAAGACTTAGTTATATATATATTTCTTATTTGGGGAACCAACCAGTGTATATTATTACCGTTTTAATATCAACTTTTTGAGAGGCGGGGCCCAACAGGTTTTAATTAAACAAAGCCTGGAGTAATTAATTTCAAATTTTACACGCAGGTGCGGATGAAAATATAATTACAGTATAATTTTTTATTTCCTCAATACAACCCTTCGACAAAACAAACTATTCGCAAGTTTTTAGAGAGCTCAATCCCCTTCTTGATTAAGAACTTCAAATTTCATAAAAATAATCAGACCAATAATTTCAATCAGTCATTTTAAACAATCAGAGATTTCTAGGGCGAAAAAACAAGGCTGTTGAACCCATTCGTAGATATGAGCTTTCAACATTTCTAGGAGTGAGACGAATTGCTGAATATAGTTTTTGCGTGTAAGTTTCGAAAAGCGCAACTACGAAGTCGGAAGTGTTAATCAACTATTTTTACCGTTTCCGTTCTCTCCTGTGTACATCATGTACTGAAATGAGGAGGCCTTCCATCTGGCGTCAACAATTTTTTTTTTTTCTTTTCTTTTCTCCGTAATGTATCGTACTTACCACCTGTTGCACGGTAAAACAATTTTGCAAACCAATACCCAGTTAATGGCAGGTCTTTCGCGTCGCAAGAATAAATTTCGCCCATATTATAGAGAGAGAAGAAAAAAAAAAAAACAGCCCAAATCAAACTTCCGCAATTTTATTCTAATAATGATTATTGAGCAGGAGCATATTGCGTCTATAATTTTTTTGTATATTGAAATTAGATTTGCGTTTGAGAAAAATTGTTTTATCGTTTGGACGGGTTAATGGATCGAAATAAATTCTGAAACCTCGACTACGCGAGCAATATTTGAATCGATATATTTCATAGCATGTTTGACTCACCTCTGCAGGGGATTGCGGAAATGGCGGCTCGCGCTCTCGCTAGTAATCTGAAACAAAAACATTTGGAAAAAATTAAACCACCAGTTTCATTCTTTTTTTTTTTCTTTCTTTCTTTCCTTCTTTTCGTTCTTCTGCACTCAGTTAACTTCAATTTACAGTTCTATTGCACGTAGTGGTGTGAAAGTTCGCCGAGTTGCCATTCCTTTCCCAAAAAAAAAAAATAAAGTAGAAGAGAAAAATTCAACGCTACTACTATGCTACAGAAACTATAAAAATGAAAGGGCTAAAGCGCCGGACAAATGAGGAATAGTAAAAAGGAAAGAGGTAAAAGCTATACGTATATATACTGGGGTATTCCATGGGGCGGTTGTAAAAGGGTTGGTAGAAAGTCCCTTATTTATTGCTTGCCATAAAAGAAACTAGAAGAGGTTCGCAGAGTCAATGCTTTTATAAATTCTTTTAAAATCTCTGATCTCTCGACCCTCCGCGGATACCGGAAAAATTTCCTTAACTTTTCCGTATAGATGAGATAAACCGATCGCTATAAACGGCGATTTTAAATTGCTTCAACTTGTTTTGAGTACGACTTTGAAAAAAAAAAGTCGTATCAATTGCGTTTGCGAATTCTATTTTTAAAAAATAATCGAATTTTCTCATGGGTATGGATGTAGGTGTCCGTGACGTTACCAAAGTGTGCAAGTATGCCATGAGGCTATGATTTACTCTCTTCGAGCGAATCAGCCTGTTCAAACCATTGGGATGGGTTTCAGAATACGTTTGTCCCGAGTATTGAGTTTCAATTATGCTAGTAATAACTTTAATACACGTGAAATAACCAGAAACAGCAATATTCGAAACATAAGTAGGTGCAATAAAGCATGCAAGCAACTATTTGCAAGGCTTGTTACGTTACGCTTGTATATCCTTGGATATTCTGGTGTTCCAGGTTAGTAGGTGTATATTCACGTGAAGGAACTCTCTCGAGAAAAATGAAACGAAGATACGTACATGTATCGTTTATTTCCGAAGTGATTCTACACCTCACGGAATACTGCGTGTTGTATTATCAAGATATTATCGGCCACTAAATCTCTCAGTTTCCCGTATAAACTGGATTTATAAATCCCGGTTCTATTCTCTCCGAATCACAAATCACACCGACGCTGTGTTCATGCCTTGACCGTAATAAACCATCGTGGAGAAAAAAAAAAAGTAAAAAAAAAAAGGATTTCAAGTATTTCCAGTATTTGCGGTCCTTTTTACCTCCGAAAATCACAAAACTCTGTTCGGTATTTTACTATTATTACCTACCTACCTACGGATATTATGGTCGTGATAGGCTTGTACTTCTATACGCTTTGGAGCACGTTAACAGATGTCTGTAAAGTGCACCTGTATCCGTGAACCCACCACCTAGATAACCATCATGTGAGATAGAGCTGGTGTCGTGTTCTCTTATAAAAAATACAGCGGCTTTACTGTAGAAACATAAGATGACAAAGGTTTATATTTTGTGGACCATTCCGAGCGGCATGATTATGTCATCAAGCTCTAGGGACGTGACTAGCCCCGTAGCTTAGCTCAGAGAAGCGTCGGTATAAATGACGACAACGTGGTAGTAAGAAAACACCTTGGGAAGATGGTGATCCTGGTAAGAAGTTATCAAAAAACTTACCTCGCCCGCGTGCGTGCTAAGGAATTTTAACGCCGGTTCAATTTCGTCAAAGAGTTTTAAGATGAGGTCCAAAAATTTACATATTTATAGAAAACAGCTGCCAACGAACGGCGAATTTCTAGACTTGAAAAGCCGGGTCTTTGGTAGTTAACCTCAAGTATTTAGGTAACGTGGCCACGTGTCAGCCCAGAGTACTTTCCCTTATTACTTCATTCCTTCTTCTTTTTTGAGGGAGAAAATTAACTACTTTTCCGTCAACCCAGATTTTCGATAAACCTCTGCTCACGGTAGGGCGTCCAAAACGTTTAGGTATCCGTGGCAATTATAAAATTCCATCATTTCATCTTTATACTATTTTCCTTGGATACAGCTATCGACCAGAATAAAACGAGCGGGCTGTCACGACGGGTATTTAAGCTTGGTGGAAGACCCCCAAGCTGCGGTTACAAAAAAGAAAGGGCCGGAAATTATTTCAAGTAATTACCTGAACGGAATTAACTCGTTGTGGGGGGGTTAGACCGAGTTCAAGTAGTTGGTCTCGAAATCATCGAGTAGAACTTCTTATTTGCGGTAATAACAATTTAAAAGTGATGAAAAAAAGTAAAAAATAAACACGAAGCGAGAGCCGCGGTAGAAGAACAAACCTCAATCTCATCGAGAGACTCGAACTAATTGTATAATATCGAATCTGGCAACGACGGTGGTATGAAGAGAATTCGTTGAGACTGGATTTCGTCATAATTTACGGGGCTGTTTCAGTGACCGTTTGAAGTAACGAAGAAACACAAAACCATAAAAAAAAAAAACCATAAAAGAAAAGAAAACAGGAAGAGCTTTCCAGTCACGTTGACGATTCAACACTCGGTTATCAGAATAAAGTAAGCCGATATTTTAAGTACAGCAAAGCAGAGCGGCGGATGAATAGAATGAGGCTTAACTCGAATGGCTAAGGTCTGGAAGACTCGAACGATTACTAAAAGCACATCGAAACCGCGATAACTATTAAGCGGCAAGAAACGCACCGACGAAGCTAAGTAAATTTCATCCAGCGCTTTCCTCTTCTCGTTCTTTCTCGTTTTTTTTTTTTTTTCTTTTGTAATTAGCCAGAGCCTGGTGGTTACGCAGAAAGTAGGTACCTATAATAAGGCTGTATCGAGAATATAGACTGTTAAGAAACCAGTTCCGCCTAAGATGGCCAGGTCTTCACTCTACATTGGAATATAGGGGTAAAGCCAGGTCCTCTTCGTTCGGCCGTGGACCCGCTTACTCGTTGAATTTATGCAGCCAGATTATACGACGTAGTTAAAATAAATTAAACTCGTTTTATCGCGGTTCGTATAATTTATTTGAGTGGCTCCTATAGTGCGTAGGTACATCTACACCCGTGTATCATCCGCGTACATGCATAAGTAAAGAAGTACCATACAGCCATTACCTCACCGGCACACTGACCGCCTATTATCAACGCAGTATGATTATATCGCTCAGCGTGTAGTAGGTACGGTAACAATTACTAAACAAAGATCCTACGACTACCTAATTATTCAATAAACTCACCCAAGTGTGAAAATGAAAACTTTGACAACTCCTAAAGTTCAGCAAGAGAAAAAGAAAAAATTGAACATTTTTGCATTGCGTTTCTACATAGTTTCACGCATTATCGTAGGTGGGTAGGTATAAGTGAAGGTAATGGGGCTTATCAGGGCGGGTTAGGGTTAGTCTAGGTTAGGTCAGGTTAGGAGAGGCAACGCGGCGGTAAGCGGTGGTAAGCGGCTGTAAGCGGCCATTTCCTAGCCAGTCTACCGCCTCGGCTATACAGCCCGTACATATACACCTACATAAACATAGACATATACATATGTATGTATGCATGTATGTATGTAGGGTACATACATACACGTAAGTATAAAGCTGCGTATGGCTCGGTTCGTTCAAGACCCGATTGACGCGCCTACTACAAGGCATTGTTTACGTCTAGCCAAGAGCGAGGTAATGTATCTACTTACAACCCTCTTACCCTGATCGTTCATAGGTCATGCCCTCATTCAATCACTGCACCATCTTCGATAGAGCTTAGAAAGGATCCCTCGTCCCTCATCTCGCATATAAACGCAAAGAGCCTGTATGTATGCATCCAAATTGATAATTAGGTGTTTTATACCTGTGTGCGTATAGAGAAATACTTTTTCTTTTGCTTAATGGATTTGTTCGTTTAGTGTGTGATATATGAAGAAATATATTATATTTTACCTGCACGAAAGAACATAGAGTATAAATCTTGCTAGGCAATCGTTGGGTTCGACAGAAACTTGAGTGAAGAAAAACGAAAAGAAATGAACAAAAAATAGATAAATAAAAGTTGTGCGTGCAGCATACACGCGGACGTCGTGTGTAATAAATTGTCGAGAGAAGAGGAAGGAGTCGTCGTCGTCGTCTTTTGTTTTTGATAGCTGTTTTTCTCTCAGCTTACTAACGAACCTCAAACCAAACCGAAGTCATACATCTCTTTCCGTGTCACGTATGTAACTGAATTGGTGTGAGGCGCCAGCGCTGTCTTATCTCTTGACCCCAAGATGTATGAATTCGAAAATAACCAGCAGCTAAGTCCTAAGAGATTGATAATACCCAGTATAGAATAGCCCCAAGTGTATACCAACTCGAAAGCACAATCCACATAGCGAGAAAATCAACCCTATAGAATATCAACAGCCAATCTGTGTTCGTAGATATACCATAATCTGCATCATAGCCGTTTCGTAATGGTGTTAGAACTTTGTTACCAGTTTTAAACTGATTGGCAATTCATGCGTTGAACATCTTCGGTTAAAGTGGGCGATAAGTGATTACTGTAATTAGAAACAATAAGATCGTTAGTATCACGTACGTGAATTACGTATATTGTGTACCTACGGTTAAGTGCCAATCTATAACCTTAGCGTCTCTATATCTACACGCGCCTCGTGGCAATCGATGGGGTAGCTCGATGTGTTTACATAATCAGCAAGCGGGTGTACGAGTCCCTGTAGTATGTGGAGAGGGCGAGTGAAGACCGCACAAAAACTAATATCGTAGGTTTAGACGATCTTGTATAGACCATATATATATAAAGGCCAAGGCGGCACGACCTGATCGGCCATGTTACCTCGCAGCCCCTATCATCCTCGTCTTGGTCCTCGTGCTAGGAACTACCCCACCGGTCGACGCGAGAGAACGGCATACAACCCCCGGGACTTGGCATCCCCGGAATAATCCCGCGTATAAATTGGATTGTCGGAGGGACATGGTCGAGGCCGAGGAAACGGGGGGAGCCACAATAATGGAGAGTATGAGGGAGAGATGGAGAGAGACAAAAATAGGGAGAAAGTGAGAGACTGGGGGAGGAATAGAGAGAAAGAAAGAGAAAGCGAGAAAGAGAGGGAGAGATATGAGCGTTCTTCTGGCACATGTTCCGCGTCCACGGTCTTCTGTACAAGGTGTGCATAAAGATGCACGTTTATCTCGAGACTTTACGTAGGTGTATATATTTATATATGCATATATACGATGGCAGTAGGTACTACATGTAAGGTATATAGTACGTACGCACCCCCGAACACATTTGAATTTGTATACTGCGTGTTGGCGGAAGCTAGAGTGACGTATTTTGGAAACCCTTTCAGGTCGAGATAGTTTGCAAAGAAATCTGCGGAACACGGTTGTCACGGAGAGAATATTTGACCCGGAATCTCGCACTTGTATATTGAGTTAGGCGCCTGAATGGCGATGTGGATTTCGATTAAACGGGCAGACGTGTTTATTCAAAAGTTTGGATGCGGATAGACGAACTCTTTCTCAGCGAAAGAAATCGTTTTGATGCGCCGAAACAAACATTTCTTAGCTTTCAGACGTTGAAACCGCGTTTTAAATACAGAGCTCAAGTATTTTTGATACGGAATCAAGACTATTTATGTAATTTTGAAAATAATTGACACAATCATTCGAAAATTTATATTTCGGTTGAATACCAATTCCGTTTTGAATTTCATCTCGTCGTTCGATAAAAAAAATTTCCGGGGTGTTTGAGAAACACTTTTGATGCCGTTTCTGGATAAACGTCTTTCTGGTGATGAGTCAACGTTGAATTATACCTATCCCGCGATAATTGGAGGCAAGATCCTCGTTTACCGAGTAGCTGCAAACAATTCAGTGCATACAACGACATTCCCTTATTCGATGAAATGTGAGGCAAAAGTATACGAGGGAGGTTGACGTGGAGGTAGAGCAAAGTCGGATATCGAGTCACGGTATAAGATGTGCGTAGCGTGGGGTTCCTGCTAGAGGTTTGTAGGTACAGGAAAAGGATCCAGGAGAGGGTATAGGCTGCTCCTGCGGGATATGAGACGGCCACGACCCGCTCAAATCTCATTACTACGGAACAAACATGCAATATGTGACAATCGGCGCGTAAACATGCTAGTCTATTGGTCCCGGGGCTCGACGTGCGCCTCGGTGAAAGGTGTGCGTATACACGTGCAGAAATACAAACACACATGCTTATCCAGGTATTATTTTCTCGCCAGTTCAAGGCTTGGATTAGGCCTGGTTGCGCAGGAGATCAGATCGGTCTCGCCCGCCCACGCCTGCGTGCGGTCGTTTTCTCAATTTCTTACGCGCACTTTTCCACGTGTCTATATGTACGCCAAAGGCCACACCTTTGAGGCAGAGGGTTTAAGCCAGTTTCACGCACACGTGTACGCACCCAGCTCTATTTCAAGCTCGTTGTTTATTCACGAGCAAAATGTCAGCTTCTTTTATTCATGCGTCAATGTCGCTTGCCCTCTCACAATTTTTCTTTTTCTCTTTTTTATTTTTATATAAAGTATGAGCAATTTCATACAGGTCGAGTTCCTGCCAACCTATATTGCATGTAAGGTGGATACACGGATATACACGGCCTTCATTGGGGTTAAAACCAAAATGGGGATGAATTTGGCAGCGGGAGGTGACAAGAAGAGGAACAAAAAAAAAGAAAGTCTCTTAAAAGTACGGAGTTGAAAATTAGGCTCCTGTACATCTACCTGGAGTGAAATAACTTTCGAAACTTGTATTCGACAAAGTTTTGATGTCGAGTAGCTGTGGTTCGCGACTTGAAGAGACGTTCGATCGTGTATTTTTAGTACACGCTTTGATATTATTATAAAACCCGGTACTACCTGCTGAATTGATGTAATATGCTAACGTGCAGGTTCCCTAGAAAGAATGTAATAAAAAAAATTTCATTTCCCCCAAGTTTCGCGCTGGTGAATGATTATAAATCGGCTTATACATACCTGTATACATACACTATACCATACTATAACTATCTACCTACCTGCCTACCTGCCTACCTACCGCGATACCAGTAACAGTACTGCAGCAAGTCCACAAATAGACTTTAGCGAGAGTTATTTCCGTAATATCCGTAGATTTCCGATGATAGAGGGTTACTTTATCGTTATTATATAGACAGTTGAACCATCTAATTTCACGGTCCTCGACGGTATCGAATACACTCTTTAAGCAAATGGCGATAAAACTACGCAGTAATATTGACATACGATTCTATAAAACAGACCAAACCTATATCGTGAAGGCTCTCGTTCCTATTTGCACACTTTTTGATTCGTTTCATTCCATCGCCTGTAAAACGGGGTGCAGGTGCAGGGAAACAAGGTTTAGTATTTAACTAGCATCCGATGCAATTCTCCAGTCTGAAAACTGAAGCTTCGCTTCACCCTCTGTGCATCAGAATCGCGAGTCTAGGCAAGGCGAAGCGAGGCGAGACTTTGAGGGAGGAAGATTGCCTCGCCAGACGGTGAAATGGTAAAAGTTCCAAAGGGGTGGTGGTCTCGACCGAGACGAAGGTATAGGTCGCAACGATCCCCCGTTCCTTGATGCAGCCACAGCTGTGCCTCGTGTGCCCTTTACCCCACGTTTTCCTTCCTCAGAGAGAAACTGAACTGAACCGAACCCTCGAGACCCGTCCCCGTATTCTGCCCTTTCCTTCCTCCTTGCATTCCCATTTCGCGGCGAGCTGGCATATAGGCATGTACAATGTATGTATGTACATACATGTACCCACATACATAGATATTTTGGTATATAGATTCTCCCACCCTGAGATACCGAACTAGAGAGGCGGTGGCGGAGGAACCACCTCCGTATTGCCGAAATGGCATCAAAACGCTCCAGTATTAGTTCAGTGTGCGAGCTTTTATACGTGTGTGTTACGTAGCCCGATTCGGTGTTGAAATTCCGTCGACTGCCCGGTTTGCTCCAGCATCGGGATGGATCGATACTACCTACTACCTACCTCCCATCGCACTCTGTGGTCGACACTCCCTGGTTCCTTGCATTTTATAAAGGACAAAAAAAAAAAAAGAAAACTGCACTTGTTAAGAGAATTATACTTATACCCATACACGTCCTACGAATTTTCAAAAAGTATTCTGCGGAGCTTTTATGAATATTGTACCTTGTAGTATCTAGGTGCCGGAGATTGTCCTTTTCTTTGAAAACAAGACGAAGATAAGAAACGATGAATTTCGTTGTAACGTAAGGGTGTTGTAATTGGTGAAATAATTTCGTTGTTTTAATTAGTTTAACCTTCAATTTGACAGCAATTTACGTCTAGTTGAAGGGACCGCGAATCGAGGTCTTCCTCAACGGGGATAGGCGCGTAAGACATTTCGCAGAACTCGCTGTAGGGCGCGTGTTCTCAACTAATTAGAGTTCTTGAAAGGACCAGCCCTAGAGCCCATACTGCGGAAGGAATGGGTTGGCACAGGGAGCCGGTGATAGGCGCAGGGATTTTCTGAGGCACCGTGCGATATCCGGCAGCCAATTTCCTACGCTATATACAAGGACAAAGGACCAGGACCCTCCGCTTCCCAGTTTCTTCAATAAAAATATTTCTACCGGTGGGACGAGAGACTCTGCAGTCACCTCGTCTTTATCAGGGTTTCCGTTATTATCTCAACCTTTATACAAGTTGTAGAAGAACTTTTATCTCACTATACATTTATGTAGTATATATCTATCTGGGAGAAAAATAATTATACACCAGCTACGTTAGTTGCAAAAATTTGTTTTCATCGTCAGTATTTTAATTGATCTTTCATTTTTTTTTTTCCTCTCTTCTTCTCTAGCCGGGGAATTCGTCTCTCTAATGTGTTGGGCGGAAGCTAGATGAGTCACACTTGACACGCGAGATGCGAAGATGGAAATGGAGCACTATAAGAGGTTGCGTGTGTTGGTGGGCCAGAAAGTTACGAAGCTGACTCGTTTGTTTACCTGAAAATACGAGTGCTCCGTGGGGGACATGCCAAGCAAACATCTCTTCCCACTAGCTGATGCATGTATGTCTACAACCATGGATATGTGTATACGACTATACATACTCGGCTGGATACGAGCCTATATGTAAGAACGGGAGAAGGAACCTATTTATTGGATGAAGGTTGGTAAAGTACACTTCCTTGAGCCTTTGAAGTGAAGCGGGAAACCTACTCACTCAACCTAAATAGAGTATTCGTTTGTATCAGGCATATAGTATAGAAAGAAGAAGGAAGGTGAAGATGAAGAAAGCTGAGCCATACGATCCGTTTAAAAATTTTTGTAATTTCTTCTCGAGACGAAGGACGCATGATTATACCGAAAGTTTTTCTTTTTATAATGATTCATAAAGTACGAGTTACGCGTGTAGAGAAGTTTGATATTTCGAGTGTTTTGATCACGCAGTAAAGATATAAGTATTAGTTATCGTCAATTAGATTTCGTGAGATTTATCAATGCCGTTTTAGACGTGACGGTGAATTAAGTTCAGATCGCGTGGCGCCCGTCAGCCCGTAACGTTTTCTACCCAATAACCCTAAACGGTTGTTTGACAATTACGCGTCCATCGTGGGGTAAGTTGAAACGGCTAGAATCCTGACCAGCCCAAAGATCTTGCCTGAAGATATCCCAACGTAAAGTAGGTATGTACTACCTACGGGGCTTCTATTTCCGGCGTCGTAACCCAGCGTGAGTTTAACTGTATAAATTGGAAGGTAAAACATGATACAATAAGGAAAATGTCACTGATTCATTAACCAACGAAAGTGAATCTTCAAACTTTTATTAGCTACGTAAAAACAGACGTTTCATACATTTCTAGCCTCATTTTATCCTTAGTTTGGTTTAACTGTATCTGCTTTCAAAGGACCACCTCACGTAAATACATATCATTTCATGCAAGTAGTTGGATCTCGTTAATATTCACAACGCAAACTGTTGTGTAATCATTATGAATGACTTAAATTTATCCAACTCACTTGCGGGTGGCCTACAGCAGTGCTCACACACATTATGTTCCTAAATCATTTTCAATTTGATACAAATGGCATGAATTGATCAAAAACTTGAAACACTTTCTCGTTTCTGAGCAATTGGAGAAAAAATAGAGCCTTCAACGCGATGATCATCAACCGAATTACGCAGGCCACTCGGCTTGAATAGATAAGTAAAATTATTTGTTCAATAATTATTGTGCGCCGGTTGAGCCTATCATACATATTGGCCTCTTGAATCAAGCAATGGACGACAGGGCCGTACTACTGGTGCAGCCGACGAGTGACTACCTTGAGAGCCTATTTGATATGATTATCTATACGGTGAAAAATAATAGTGCTCGAGTTTGGTAATGCGTTCGTTGCACGGTGGACCAATCAGCATCCGAGAAATTCGTTTACCACTTACACATAATCGTGCAATAAAAATAACAGAAAAGGATAATCAATAAATGAATTGTACATACTCGAGTCAAAGGAAAATTCGTTCCTCAGTCACACTAATAAACGATCACAGAAATTCCGTTGAACACTTATGTAAAAAATCAATTAAACTAGAGTAGAATTAGCGATAAACCGAAGAAGGAAGAAGCACATTCTACTTGAGTCGAAGAGCGGCTTTTTCATTTGAACGTCGGTTAAATGATAAGACGATATAATTTATGGTTTCCTCGTAGATTACATACCGTACAGTTCAAGTAATTATATTTATTGATGTATAAGTTGCAATTAAAATTGATCATTTGCATAAAATATATTAAAGTACGATTACCGGAAATGCAGAAACTGTAGGTGAACATTAACCTGCTGTCATGTAACCGCGCGGGTATTCACGTCGAGAGATGTTTCGAAAGCATAAGAAAAGGGTGGCTAATGTAAGTGTTGAACACCTTACGGAGGCACGCCTTTGATTTATGCCACTTTAACGTATTAACTAGATGTCTTTATGGCCTCGTAAAAGAAAAGCGGTGTGGCACTGTCCACCTGCAATAGCATTTGCTAAGAGTCGTTAAGCCCAATAATCAACTACGAAAAAGGAATGACTGAAAGCTTCCAATTTTCTTCCAACAATAATCAATCTACTTTTATGGCAAGACTAATTGAAGTTATTTTTTCCTAGGAGGTGACCACCGTCCCACACAAGTTGATTGTTATATTCCAACTGGAGCTGGAGTCCTTGAATCGAAAGAAACGAGGAGATAAACGGAGGAACGTTGTTAGCGAGTTTGTAGAGCGACGACAAACTCGTTCGACGAATTCAGTAGCTGCTACCCAGTCATTTCGTTGTGGACGAAAGGCGTGAGGCCTAAGAGGAATACGAGAATTACCTTTTCCTCTGCCTCTTCCGGTTACCCTTATTTCCGAGGAAAACTGAAAGGACAGAGACTGTACTAGTATGAAAAATTATAAACGTGGTGAGAAAAGCGGGAAAAGTTATTGCTGTCTGTCTACACGTTCCATAATAAAGGCTGACTTTATTTTCGGTTGAAACCTCAATCACAGTGATGAACTTCAATGATCGTTAATAAAGAGAAAAATTTTATAACCCGAAACACGCAATTATGTAGCTGGTTGAAATGAAATAAAAAATAAAAAACCGCATCTGTCAACGAATAGCAGAATTGATGGTTGAATATGAACACCTGCGTAATCGCTGAAACGTATGTCAATTGTTAGTTGACAGTTTAACGTTAATTTAAAATAAGATCTGTTGCCCGAACTGCCGTACGCCGCGGAGTACGGGTAATCGAGAATTCGAGATAAGGGGATATCGTACAGAGAATAAAATACGGAGTAAAGCTGGCATAGGTAGGTATAAAGAACGGGGCACTGAGCAGTAAACATTTATCTTTATGGTCGATTAAATACATTTTCTTCGGGTTCAAGAAATTTCATAAAATCAGCAAATACTCTGCAGCAGCGAGGCGTGGGATCGAAAATATTGCGTTACTTAAGTCCGATAAGAACTGCAGCATGTATGGAATAAAAAATTACGGTTTTATTATAACAACGTGAAGAAATGTCTTTCCTATATAATTGCGTAGGAGGTACATGATTGCTTTGATTAATAGTGCAGAATCGTTATTACGTTCCTTAAACCTATCGCCAACTCAACGCTTTATTATATTGTGAAACAATGAATTTGGTTAGTAATGTTCCCGCGTCCTTGTCAGTTTATAAAATATTACGCGATTTTTTAAGTCTGCCTTTTCTCACAGGCACGCACGATCTACCTACATTATAAGTTTACAAATATCTTTGACCAATGATTATCAATTTAAAAGCAATAATAGACCAATGACAATGCCGCGTTCGTGTCTCGCATAAACTATTGTCATTTTATAACTCCTCCGTTGTATATAACTATTTTACCTATAATCTACAACGCAGATCATATCGCTTATGGTTACATAAAAGCTTGTAACCATCTACAATTCTTTTAATTAGTTATATATTTAAAAAATTTCAATTGTACGCTGATATATCTATAATAAATACCTTCTGCATCTCTTCGTATACTCTTCATTCAATAGACATGATGAAAAACGGTTGATACCTACCGTACCCTAAATAGATTTAATAATTACTCGAATGGGACGAAGAGTCCGAAATAATATAGTCTATCTCCCCTCACTGGCGAGTAACTATATAGAGGCATATAAACATGAACGTAGGCTTGCTAACGTGAGGAGCCTTGACTAAGGTCAGTATCTGCAGCCATGTGTCACGTGACGTGTGTCAGAAGGCATTACGTCACAACGAGGATATATATAACCACTGTGACAACATTTAACGATTATGTGAAAATTCTTGATTATAAAATCTATAACCTGACACATTTATCATAAGTTTATTGCAACGGATCAACAGTTCAACACCCTTTACTATGCAAACACGCGGTGTCATCGAATTGTTAATAAATAATCGCATCACATATGCACGATAATTTTCATCGATATATACTTTACATATGATCGAATACAGATATTTTCTAAAAATGAAAACAAAACGAATCAAAACTTCAACTTAACATTACGACGAATTATTTTTCTCCTCACAATCGATCGCTCCGATTCTATATATAGGTAGAAATACAGCTGCGCATACATTTTCAGTAAGACCGCACATATGCATACGTTACATATAGATCGTGATATGTATGGTGAATAAAAAGGGGTCAAGGCGGTACCTATATGTACTACATCTGTACCCGCAGCATCCGCGATTATACTTTACTGCATCTCGGAAACTGGTCGACTGAATTACTGTCAGGGTCTCGGACCTGTGTGGTTCGTCGCGGCGTTCTGCATCACTGGACTCGGTCTTGTCTTTGGGAGGTTTTTGGACCAGTCTTATGCAGCGAATGAGAGAAATACAGAGATAGATAGAGAGAGAGAGAGAGAGAGAGAGAGAGCGAGAGAGAGGGAGAGAGAGAGAGAGAGAGAGAGAGAGAGAGAAAGAGAGAGAGAGAAAAAGATAGAGATGAGGATCCGCCATCATGCATTCCGAAGAAGATTTCTTACCACCTGCATTATTTCGCGCATATAGGTATAGTTTTACTGAAATATTTTATTCCGTGGGTAATAAAACCGTGCGGATTACACCGCTATCGCATAAACCCATGGAAGTAATTACCCCGTGAGTTTTAAGCCGGTGAAGAGTCAAAGCATCCGCGTCGAAGTAATTTTCTTATTATTCTTAAGGGGACACCTACGCCGGGTTTAGCTCGCTCACCCCATCTATCGGCCCACCGAAGAATCTCGAGTTTCTAAGCTCGCCCGGTAGATGGCACTGAAAATCAATACAAATATGGCCGAACAGAGGAGAGATCCGATTGGACAAACTTATCGCGGCCATTATGAATTCCTAACATAGTTTGCATAATGGCGTCAGCCATGGTGGCGTTTCAACCAATTACCTTACCGAGGAGGAGTTCCGACCCTTCAACCAACTACAGAAAGTTACGCCCCCTTTCTGGGTTCCGACTATATCGCCATACCTTTATATATAGTGGCTTCGAACACATGAACTTCGTATCTGTGAAGCAGATTTTTCGAAAAAATGATATCTTTCAATTTGTTCAATTTATCATATTTTATATTCAATTTGGGGTCCAAACTGCGGAGAATGATTTTCCCATCACCGTGAGGCGAAATTTCTCTTTCACTATTCTCAACTCGTACTGAAATTGGGAAGTTGTGAAAAGAATGGTCAAGTGGCTGTGAAAATGAGATAAAACGTTCGATGAAATGATAGTCCGATTTCCGTCCTGTCGTTATCCGGTTCTTAGATGG
Organism: Tenthredo scrophulariae; assembly: GCA_963978835.1. NCBI lineage: Eukaryota > Metazoa > Arthropoda > Insecta > Hymenoptera > Tenthredinidae > Tenthredo > Tenthredo scrophulariae. Next base: position 14,466,106 of record OZ022234.1, read on the forward strand.
TCAATGGATTGAAATAAGATGATATGATTCAACCCAAGTGTTATAGTGGCTATAGGTATAGAGGAATCTGGTCGTAAAAGATTTTATGATCAAAGCGCTAATAAAATGACGTAATTTAAGTGGACCATAAGAACAGCGTGGTGAAGTGACGTAACTTAAGTTAACGTAGGTACGTACATAACGCGTAGCGGAAGTCAGTCAGTAAGTCGCGCGGGCGGGCACGAGCTGACTATTATAACTGCCCGCGGACAAGAACTGACATACCCCGCAAGACCTTGAAACCGCGTCAAGAAAGAGAGAGAGAGAGAGAAAAGTGTATAAAAAGATAGAAAAAGCGAGAAAGAATCATGGTTTACGACACTCGCGTTGATGGCCTCGTGTAGGTATAGTTGTAGTCAGTGGTTAAAGTGATATAGGTATAAGTATACAGGCCATAATACATACCTACTACCGTTTTACCTATATACCACTGCATTCTTATACTAAAATATCCATATACAAGCATAGGGTAGGTATAGGTATAGGTACGAGGTAGGTAGCAGTGCCGTTGCGCTCATAAAAATGTAACGAGCCTGTAAACGGTCGTTTATATTGCCTTGGTTTTACACCCGTTGCTCCTATTGGGACAGGTCATGGTCCCCGTGGACCCACTCAACTGTTACGTAATAGTGTGGCCACCCACAACTCCGAAAGCCTAATTTACCTACACATACATCGCGCACACGTCACTCTATGTGATGACAATGCACGTCGAGACTTGATGTCGCACTTTAATCAAGTTCTTCCGGGCCTACAAATACACCAACATGCCAAAACTCTCTACTGAGATCCCCCAGCTGACCACGTGCCATAATGAAACCGAAACGATCTAAATCTACATGGTATCCGGTCCGAAAGATGACCTCAGTAATCATTCGTTTACATCCTATTCAACTTTGGACTGCACACGCGAATGTATAATCTTTCGGGTGATGTATGTGTGTGCGACCGTTTTATACGAGTGACTTTGGCCTTGACACTGACCTACCGTATGACTACGGTAACTACTGGCTTGTTACGTGTGAAGGAATGGAGGGTGGTAAACTCTTTGGAGTAAGTATGGCATGGCATGAGGGAGAAGGACTCGTGTTTTACGTACATCGCGTAACCCGAACGACCAACCGCTACCTCGTTTCATTCACTCTAAAAAGTTTATTGGCAGCCATAAAGGCGAACGTTTAGCTTTACTTAAAGAGACTCCTATATAGGTGCTATACGTCTGGAGCGAGTTCCTCATCACGTGGGTCAACCGCGGAGATAGATACCCGTTCATATGGATATAACTAAGTAGGTATATTAACCCATTCATGATTCTAATCTCTGTATGGTGCAATCCGCTAAACTGACCCAAGACCACCTAACGTCCGATAGGACGGATCTTAAACGTTGAAAAGATCGTCACGAATTCCGAAAGAAAGTATGAGAACGGAATAATTATTCGATGAGGAGGATGTGATTAAGTTTTCCGAAGAATTGATATACGCGACCAGAATGAGGAAGGGAAAGATTGAACAGATACGGTGAGGCTGCGTACCTATAGCTGTGTATATTTCTATTCTGATAAATATCACGCATAAACTGGAGACCGATAGCAAGAAGTAGCGAGTACCTTGAGCGGGATAAGGGCATAGAAATAAATTGAAAAGTGAGTCGTGCCTTTTGTTGTCACTGTATATGTTAAAATCGGTCCCCCGAAGGTTTCATAGTTCTTTTTAAGCCCCGGGACTTTAATCAAGCCTTAAAATATCTGGAGGTAAAAAACGATGGAAAAGATCTATCTTGGCGTTGCGAGAGTTGAAAGCTTCCAAAAAAAGAAAAAAAGAAAAAGTAAGAAGCGAAAGAAAATTGTAGAAACGTACTTAGATATATACGTATATACATAAGTTTGTAGAAAACGAGTAAATGGCGCATTTCTAGGCGCCTCCTCCACCGTCTCGAGAGTCACGTTCAAGTCACTCTTGCTACCTCGTTTAAATATTTACTCGTTGTCATTTAAACAAACAGCGGTTATCCACAGACGTGAGAACCCGCGGGTTCGTAACCACTCGGTAAGTGTGTTTAAACCTCGAGAGAAGGAACATAGCCGACTAATAAGACCCGTTCACATATGTATATTACGTTTAATTACACGTGTGCATGAATATATTTGTGTGTATAATCTGCGGTAATTAATAGTGGTAACACCCGCGTGGTACCAACGACGAGGAAGAGCCCTCATTACACCCGTATGCCAATATATTCAACTCGTAAAGCAATAAATAATTGATTAATTGTTAGTATGTAGTACATTCAACTGATTACATTCGAAATAATCACCTGCAATTACGTAATTATATCGTTCTATATGTTCAGTATACAAATCGTTTACCTACCTATAGGTACACTGAATGTGTCGTAAATTTTCAAAAAATTCACGTAACGATTGAAACAATTTCTCGAAAGACTTATAACTTATACATATTTACCTGACTAGCTAGTTGACCACGAGGGTAGGTATGTCGTAGTCATGCTAGATCAAAAAAAACATCAACATCACAAAAAACTTTGATTTTTGGTAGGTATTTGAAATCTTCGTGTATAGGTGTATAACTACACCGCAAAATTGCATAGCGTGATATAAACTACTAAAGAAAACGAAGAAATAACGTCGCGTCGCATCGCCAGGCCGGTTCTTGGCCATAGCCCAGGCTCTGCAGTCGTCTGTTCATAAATATTCCACGAAGTTAAACCCATAAAGAAAGCCGCAGGCTAGAAGTTCGAAGGGTTAATTTTTTGTTCGACAGATACAAGAAAGAGAGAAAAAGAAAAATAACAGATCTGCCTGCGGCACACACGGTCCAATATCTGGCACAACAAAAGACACGCTGTGTTCGAGACGAACCATATGAGTGAAACGAGCTAAGAAGAGAAAAAAAGATCGGTGATAATTCAGTGAAAAAAAAAAAAATACGCATTTTCAGGTCTTCAGAATTGGAAATTTTCGTTGAAGGTATGGGGAGAAGCTCTTCTCCTCGTTCTTTGAATATTCGACTATGTATATAGTAGAGACTTTGCGTACTAGGTACCAAATATCAACGTGTAATACTCGGTTTATACTGACAGTAACTGGGTTGGGCACACAGACCGCAAGACGTACGCGCAAGACGCAAAGGGTTAAGCTTGGCCAGGTCCCCGTCGGTTTTACGATCGTTTAAGCGAGGCTTTACGGTCGCTCAGGGGTTGTGCTCGCTTTTCTCCACACCAAACTCGCGCACGTGACAGCGGTTGTTCCGTGTGGTCGTTTGGCCTAGCCGAAACCCAAACATTTTCGACTGTGTACGCCGTACGGGACGAGGTTTTCGACTGCAGAATTCGTTAATATTGCATATGCAAATTATGAGCTTTTGTGGAACTAAACACCCACGGCGTTTATTCATATCACTGCACTTTGAGCCAACTAATTTAATGAGTCTCGACATTGCTTACCCCAACGATTTTCCCTGTCAATGAAAATTCTTCACCAAAACAGATAAGGACAGATTTGTTTTTTTCAATCTACTGAAAGTATAGGGAGAGAAAAAAAAAATCAAAATTCTTGATACCATGTATAGTGTATGTAGCCCCAACGAAACCAATAACCGCGAAGAATTTTAACTCAACCTTTTGCCAGGTCAAAATAAATGACATTTTTCAGAAGTTTGCCTGGCCACGATGTCTACAGGATGTATAAAGGAGGAAGCAAGTTAAAAAAGGGAAAAATATGGGAAAGGGTTAAAAAGGATCGACTGGTTACTGACGGACAGGTATAACGCAGTGCGTAACATTAAAGGGTTAGACTCCCCGCAGGTCAGAGTCCTGTCCTCCCAGTTGGCCTTCGAATCAAGTATCCTTCCTTCAACAAAATCTTTGTTAAATTTAGTGCCAGTCTAGAAGCGGATGATTTTGTAAACACGTAATTTTCCCAGAAGAGTATAACTCCCGAGGTATAGGTACGGGTATACCAAAAATTGTATACTCGGTTCTTTGATCAGCTTGCAGGATCGAAGCCTGTAAACAATTCAGTCAAGAATAATATATTGCCTTTGGTAAGGAATCAATTTTGTATATATATATATACATATATATATTTCGTAAGCAATGAAATTGATTTAAGTCGTAGCTTGCTGAACGTTGTTTCAAGTCACGAGCCTTCGTAGTTCAACGAGTGAACCGAAATACACATAAGTATGTATACACGAGTGGGGACTTGCTCCAGTTTTGTTATTCGATTTCAGAATCTCGACGTCTTGTCGACACACTCCAGCCCTGCTGCAGTTATAGCAAAAAAAAAAAGAATAATAATAATAATAATTTATACGATCAAAGTGCAGTGTACTGTTAATGATAATGAACTTTTTCTGCTTTTTTCTCTTTCTCTCTCTCTCTTTCAATAAAGATAAGAAGTAGGTATCGTTATATTACAAGACACACGCTGTATTCCTGGCGCTATAAATATTAATAAATAACTATTAGATTTTTAAATTGGACAAATCAACTTAAGCGATTCCAGTTTTTCTCCTTTTTTTTTCTTGTTTTCTTGGTTTCTGTTTCAAGGCAGGAATTTTGGGCGATGGCGCAACGCCTCGACAGGCCAATGTACTCGATAGCACGAGCTGCGATGGCGGTTGGTGGCGTCGGGTAGCCTAATTATACCGTCGGGACGTCGAGACGTGAGGACCGGGGGAATCGGGATGCAGGTTTACGTCGACCGCTCGCGTCTTTGTTCACCATTCTTCCAGGGCGAGGCCGAAATTAGAAGTCTCCTGGTTACACACGAAGACCCTGGTCCCTGACTCCCGAAGGAAACAAGTCGAGCCCTTCGCCTTCCTTTAGAGCAAAAATTGTGCAACGAGGCGTTTCCGCTACCAAGAATAAATCGCACATGTCTAACATATACTTAGGATATTTTTGAAAAAAGAGTGCAGCAGCTGCACAAGAGCCAAAAAGAAAAATTACCAGCTAAAATACCATTTCGAGGATGTAAAGAGGAGTATACTTTTCTTGAAATCATTAAAATTTCGGTAGATTTTTTTATCGATCGAAGAAATAATCGATCAGCTAAAGGCGTTTAGCAATTCGGGAATATAAAAGTGAATGACTATCATAGAATCTGTTCGACTAGATCCTAGAACTCGGTTCCTGCACGGCAATGAAAGAAATATAAAACTTTTATGAAGAAATAACGATGGATATGATCTATGTGAATATTTCTTGATTAAATACCGTGAAATAGTCCACGTTAAAAAATAATAATGTTTCTTAGCAGCGTGCTTGGTGGTTGTTATGTAGTTATATTATTCCATGACATCTTTCTGATAAGGCGTATCGTATTGACAAAAACTGAGGCATCATGATATACCTGGTGGATGAAAAATAATGATTGCTGTAAACATCCGGAAGAAGAAAAGATTATTAAATATGATAATGACGTTAAGGAATTCCCACCTTATTTTTATCTCGGTATGTTTTTCGTTTTTCTCACTTACAGACCAGGCGGAATACGGGGCAACGTTGATTACAGCGAAATTCAATCCCGGCAGTAAATCAAAGTGTTATATACGCCATCGGTTAACGAAAAATGTTCAACTTGTATACAACTGGGCGAGGAGGAGAATCGCGTATGAGTATGCTATAGGCACTATATTTAAACAAATATTTTGATTTGATGGATAAAATAACGCTTCGAATACGTTTATTTACAAGCGTGAATTTTCACCCCTAAGTTTTTACTAGACGAAATATTATCGTGTATTTTAAACTACGAATAAACTGAAACTAGCCCGAAGCTGCGATTTCTCAATGATCATTCGCGTGATTCGACCAATAGGATAAATATTAAGGCCCATCCCTAGTCGCCCACCTGTTTTTGTTCGAAACAGACACATTTCGATTATTATCCGAGCCCAAGCGTCGAAACCGCGAAAAAGGCCAACGCTGCGCAAATTCAAATTCAATTCCGAACACATAGGTCCAAAAACATGTTCGTTTCGTGCGAAAATAGAGTCTGAAAACCGATTTTACATTCGAATAATTTAGTGTTACATTCGAATAATAATATAATAATGTCGACAGACAGCCACTTTAAAATTATAACTAGCCGACTTGAATTAAGAGACGATTGATCTTCTTTACGGGCATTAAAATCTCGCCTATACCGTAATCACAGATAAATATTTATTGCGTCTATGGGTATCTAATAATTATTCGTTGCTTGACCCTTCCGACATTTCACGGCGCAATAATATCGGGTGATTTTTCTTTCAATTATTCATTTCATTTTGACTTTTTAAACGTCAAGAAATTTTTCCATTTTATAAACGGTTCTAAAATCCGGTACTGCACTCTGCTCCGAAATTGGCTTGAAATTGTTAAAACGACGCGATCTAAACTCCCTACGTAAATATATGAACAAATATAGCGACACCTGCTCGCCTACATAACCGGATTTTTAGGAGCCATACAGACACTGGTTTATACTGTAGATACTACGTAACACGAAACGCTGTCAACGGTAGGTAGGGAGGTAGGAAGGTAGGAAGGTAGGTAGCTAGATAGCAACATAAATATGCTTCTTGAAGCAAGAGACAAATGAAAAAAGTTTGGTATTAAATCCATTCACAGTGTTTCACCCTCCGTCTCTCTGCTCTCATACTCTTGAATATATGGATAAACATCTCGCCCACCTGCGTAGATAGAAATATTCCATTCCGATGACATAGAAGCTTGCGAGGCCCCGTGGGAGGCTTGAAAAATAAATTACGAACCAAGTTTGTCGCGTGCGCCTGAGTGGAAACTGAACTAGAAAATTTTACTCCGTGAAAAAAAAAAAAAAAAAAAAAAGAGCCTTTATATTATATACTTTGGGTGAGAAATATCTGAACCTTGAATTACGGACGGAAGAGAATTTATTATCGAAAAAAAAAAGCCGCCTTGCGTTTGTCGCTTGAACAATTCACATCCGCTAATCATAGAATAATAACTAAAAGTCGTGACATGCGATCGGTTAGAAATCGGGGTCGATAATAAAACAGTCAACTTTCTCTATAAGAGGTTATAGCTATGGTGAATTTTAACCAGAGTTCATATTTCGAATTGAAATTTTGGCGCCTTAGAGAACAATTATTCTTTTCTTTTCTTTTTTTCTTTCATTCTTTTATTTTCTCTATTCCCTCAGACTTGGAGAATTTAATTCCGGTGGAAGAAAATTTAATTGAACACTTCATACCGTGAATAAGACTGAGAAAATGAATTAGTTAAGTAAGGCAAAGAGGATGTACATGGGGCGGTTTGTAAAACCTTGTGGTATCTATTCCCCTTTCTCACTTTCTTGACGGTTTACAAATTTAATTACGAATAAATAGCGCAACGATTACCTACCAATTTGCTAAGTTTTCGACTATACATAGGCATTGCCGTGTGGCGTAGAGAGGAAGAGAAAGAGAAAGAGAAAGAGAAAGAGAAAGAGAAAGAAGGGAAATGGAATGGGAAAAGGAAGGGCAAAAGGGAGAGAATTTAACCCCGAACCAGACGATAGCTATACCATACATATACGTATATATATATACTTATTAACGTTTCCAGCCAGCGTTGGCCACAGCCCACAGGTATGTTTAAGTGCGGCGGTCGGGTTGGCAAATTCTAGCCATGAGCCGCGGCTCTGCTAATTAGGGCTTGATTGGCCTCCCCCTGCCCTTACCAGACTAATTTACACGGACGCGTTACGGTCCGCCGCTGCTACTACTACAGCTTCCGTTGCACTCACGTAACAGTATAATTCACCCCGTCAATTTATTCCACGGTTAATTTGTATAATTTCACCCACTGCCTAGGTGTATAGTATAGTGGATGTGGATATACATATATACATAATATACCTATCTGCGGAAAAATTTTTCAACCGTTATTTCATAACCCAGAATAACTCTAGAGAGGTTAAAAGAAACTAGACGATAATAATTCCGCAAATGAATTCATCATTGAACGAACCAATTATCAAAGAAATTTTTCAACAATATAAAATCTCATTAATCGAAAATCAATCGCTTCAAACTCACTAAAATTTTTCGACTTTTAATCAATGAATGAACTACAGAAGCCAGAAGTTTGCTATCTCAAGAGAGAAAAAATCATCCCCATATCTATGTGATTTTTGAATTGTGATACTTTTTCTCGGGGTAAATAGTACGGTAATTATTACACCCCATGATATGAATCGCGATACTAAAGTGTGGGCGAGTCTTACACGGATGTACCGACCCCTAACGAAAAATGAAAAGATTTACGGGTCTAGAACTCGCACACATAATATAAACAGATCTTAAATGTGCCGAGTGAAGTATATATACGGGCTAAAGACAAACGCCCCATGTCTCGCTGTTATCTGACTGTCAGACGACGGATACAGTCTGCAATACAAGGCGCAAGCATTGCATTCGGTATTATCTTGTGTCTATGTCTGTATCTATGTCTCGGTTTTCACTGACCACGCTGATTTATCTCACTAACAATTTCCCCTAGAGTCTTGAATGTCGAATGTCAAACGCCTCGGACGATGGAAAACGACCATGATTACTGAGAGAACCACTTATCCTCTTCAGTATCAAAGCCAGTTGTGCGTGCCTCCAACACGCCGTCCAGGATCTCATATCTGGACAAGTAATACTTCGGCTTTTACATAGCTTCGCTAAGTTTCTAGTATTTCTTAACACTGACATCCTGGCTCACAAGACAAATTGCAGACGAGCATGCAAGAAGCTAATCGTGTGAAACGACAGTTAAAACTGTAGAATCGTGGTCTCAACAAATTAATTATCGAGATGGAAACAGCCATACCGTTGACCATAAAAATAAAATTTGGAAACACAATAAAATAAAATGACATTTTGATACGAGGTAAGAAATTTCGTGTCTATAGGTCGAATTTGTTCATTAAATAATTCTATATATGACGTAACTCATGGATAATGTACCTGCAGCGCCACGTAGCTGTACTTACTTTTTGAAGTAGATATGGTAGACCGAGAAGAATAATTAGCTATCTACCGAGTTACATGCATAGAGGTAAAATCGGGTAGTTCTTATCACGGTTGCATTAAAACTTTTCTCATCTCTCACTAATCTTGAAAAATGGTCTGATCCTGAAGAGGATGGAGGGTGTGGAGTATGTAGTAGGTACTCGTAGTCTGTTGCAAAAGGAACGAGAGAAAAAAGGAAGAAAAAAAAAGTTTTCCACATCCACGCGGCGCAAGGAGATATAGGGAAAGGGTAATTACCCTCCCGGGTGTTCCCGGAGGTTCCCAGGGTTCGAGATACTCCGCGTTACCTCTTTCCACCTCGTTTCATCCTTGCATGTATACCCGAAACACATACGCCAGCTCTTTCCGGATGAAATGGGGTAGTTCGCGACGTTTTTCTTTTTTCCTCATTTTACATTTTATTTTTCCTATGTTTTTTTGAACTAGCGGTCTAAAATGGAATATCTAAAATCCAAGCATAATTTCATCACGTGTTAATTCAACCCCTCGTACACGCGGGTGCAAAGAGTTGGCAAGTGTCAAACCAGGACCAGGTGTCGAGCGGCAAATAATCAGCCATTTCTAAGTCGGTGCATGATGCCGCGCTGCGCTCCTACGTGTTCAGAAAGGGTGAATAAAATGCATCCCCTGTTAACCCCCAGTAGTTTATCCAACCCCCCGCGTTATTCTGCACCCGGTGAAAATGAACGTGGCCGGGTCGACGCTAGGCGGAGAGGTAGGCAGGATCATATAGTGGCCTGGAGCCAGTATTGAACAGTTGCGCGCGCAGATCCCGCATCTCTTCAGGACACGATCATCATGGCCGTATTTCGTTGCCATGGTGAATTTGAAGCTGCATTCAGATGCAATTCTTCCCCAAAGTCAGATATCCTTTTGGAGCTGTATCTCCTTAATCTTTTCCCGACGACCACGGATTTTGAGCCCCTTGATTCACCCTCATTCATAATGGTCCAGAAAAGATGATGGAAGATGCCAATAAAAGAACGAAACACGTCAACGTCAGGTGTATGAATGTTTTCCCGATTCGGTGCATGTGATCGCCAGATCGAACGGTTAGCCTTTTTTATTAGAGACTCTTTCGCTAATTGATGTTCTTACTTCGGGGATGGAATCGAGCACTGAAAGTTGTGTGAAGAGCTCCCAGTATGCGAGGACGCCGGTGATGATTTCGGTGATGAAACGATAACCGAGCTGTTCGCAACAACGAGATGAAAACTAAAGAATGATATTGATGGCAAGAGAAATTGTGTGAGTGAAACACGGAATGTATGGTGGGTAGGTAGGTACCCTACCTAGGTAGGTCCAACGAATTCAAAGATATTTATATCGCAGATGCGAGATTGTACGAGTTTTCATCCTGATGCGTTTCTGCATAAAAGTTTCAAGTCGTATCGTGTGCAATTTTTGCACCACGTCATCCCGATCAATTTGAACGTATGTTTGAGGACTTTTTTCACCGTATACGGTGAATGGGGTTTGGCTTCTGGATGAACCGGTCATTCAGTAAAGATATGCAAATTGAAAGTGTGGAGGTTGTCCAGTCCAGCCCGAACACGAGCTCTATTTGCATGTGACATTCCCTACAACTGTCACGCTCCGGTTCACTTGATATCGCTGTATACGTGCACCATGTACCCATGATATTTAGTGGCTGCAGGGGGTTGAAAGAACGCAAAGTCCCCGAAACAACAAATTGATATTCCTTGTTTACTCACTCAAGCCCACCTTTGATTATTTCCAGTCTACCCTGTAGCGAAGGAAAACGGGAACACGCCGGCGATATCAGCTCAGTTGTTTACAAGAAAATATCCCCAAAAAAGCTGGAAAACCCGAGTCACGTTTTTCGGGAAAATGAGAGAACGTAAGAAATGATTGTATACGTGAAAAAACTGGTAGGTAGGTAATATCTACTGCGAGTTCTTTTTTTTTTCTTCCCTAAGATGTGCGACTTGCTAGAAGCGTCGAGCTAGACTGTAGGTAGAGTGACAATTTCTTAATTTTTTTTTTCGTAGGAAAGGAAGAGAGAAAGAGAAAAAAAAGATAAAAGAAAAACTGTCAAACGGTCAAGTTATTCGGTGGCTTCGACCTCGCCATGTTACCCTTTTTTATAACCCTTTACCAAAGCCTAACTCGTCGTCGTCGTCCTTCGGTAATTATGTTTACCTGAAGTCGTTCGCTCTGCGTGTACCACCTTGGTATAATAAAAGATGCGAAAAAGGCTTGAGAGTACCCCACGGGTGTCATAAACCGATTTAAATGCTCTGAACGTGAAAGAATCGTCCCTGGGACAGTCTGCAGGACCTTCCAAGACATTAAAAAAGGGTTTTCCGAAACGTTTGAGTGAGGAAAGGGGTAGCCACGGCCGTTTTTACCGCTATCGGTCTCAGCAAATAGGAAATGGTCTTAGAAACACGAAAAAACCACGAAAACTGGCAGGTGAGAAAATTGACTCGAGATTCAAGCAGCCCAACTAGTCGAGGTCAGTCCGCAGATCCTCAAGGATTACCGCGAGTCTTTCTCAAGGCTAGAGACCTGCAGTACAGCGTCGTTATTCACCACGTAAGACCCATCAAGGACATCGAATATTCGCGTAACGAGTGTGTGCGCCCCCGTTTTTTTCAAGGTAACAGTGATTTATTTGTATATCGAACGAGAAGAATCGCGTTGATAAAATAAGAAACAATATATCGATACGGGAACGAGCCGAGGCCACGATAATTCAAAGAAAAGAAAAAAACTCACCTCCATGGTGTACGTGTATTTGGCTCGGAGTCGAAACCGCGGTTGTCATTGATATCCATATAAGCGAAGCCCGACATCCTGTTCACTATGAACACGGTAATTCGTTGACGATATATTGAAATTGTAACGAGCGAGGTGAGTGCGAATATACGTCTGAACCGAGCGGGCATATAGATATATACCGGATCTACCCACTCCCGGATCAGGTCCAGACGACGTCCGCGATACCCTGGGGAGCAAAACTTATCCTTTGGTGTATACCTACCTGAGTGGTCTGTGTATTTTTGATTAGTATCAACGTATACTAGTTTCGTACACACATGTCTTCGCCGTACAGTCAAGTCGGAGAGATACTTTACCCGTCTAGGTATTTAAGCGCAATAATGAATTCAGTGCGAGAGTTGAAAATCGTTGAAATATTGTCAATAATTTGAGAAAATATAACGAGAGAACGAAACGCGACGATTTGTGACATTGTGTATAGCGGGGACAAAAGCTTCGCAGGATAGCCGTGCCGAACTGGACTCTAATATTTTTGTTATTTTCAAGTTTGGTCCAGCGGAGAAATAACACGGTTCAGCCCATAAATTTAAAGTGTGCAACATTGAGCGCGAGGCATTTGCCAAATTTAGCGAGTCGAAAGAATTCGCGAGCTGCGCTTATACCCTGTGCCGTGCAGCGTATATAGTGGGTCCATGGTTATAACAGACGAATACACCAATCCATACCTACCAGTATCTATTCACACGCACACCTATATTCGGTATTTTTCTACACACATATGCCCGCCTATACTCATACATAATACACGACCAGGTGGATCCCTATTATCCACGAGACAAAAATGGCAAAAGTTTGGCTCGCGCGGTGCTAGCTGTGGGTATATAGAGCTTTGGCTGGTGTATCAGACAAGATATTTCCACGCTAGAGATGAAATAAAATAACAGGAGGTGGTATAGAGCGTAGTAGGCGGAATAGAGTAGAGAACGGGAATGTGGAGAGGGAGATAGACAGCCAGCAGCTAGCTCGGTGAGGGTGGAACAACAAAAGTTCAATTTCGAGGAATGACGCGGAAAATCTTTGTCATGTACCTACGTTTTTCGCATTTTTCGTTTTTCGCTTAGAGGTATATATACCTGCCTTTATGTATATTAGTTTTGCTCCGCTCCGTAAGTCTGTCGCGCACTGGGAATAGAAATAGGCAAATGCCAGACAGACCTTGCATACCCATACCCGTATGCAAGAGAAACCGAGGTCCAAGGAGGTCGTCAGAGGTCAAACAGGGGGTCGAAATAAGGGGTTCGTAGATCCACCTTGCTTTCCGGCTACATATTATCTACCTACCACTCGACATATACCTTATACCTATACCTAGAAGCAGTTCGGTAAGAGTCGCGACCCCCCAGAGTCCCGGATAGCTAGAGAGTAGAGAACTAAGGCTCTCGGCTCTTCCTCGGAAGGCGGGTGCAGCAAAAATACTCTAGAGACTAATTTGGCATCCTGGCATCCGAGCCAAGATATAGAAGCCATCTTTCCACCCCGGTGCAAAGTACGATATGACTGCATACTATGTAGTACATGCCTAGATACAGACACGCACACATTTACCTCAGGCATAGTTCCTTTACCGTGCACGGCGGATAGTGGGAAGTCGAGGTGATTTTAGCATGAATGAGACTCTAGGAGTAGGGGGAGGACCTCATCTAACCAGCAAACTTACCTCTAGATATATTCGGTAAATCCTCTTTGTCTCACCATGGCTTGTCAGAGTAACCGCAGGGAATGAAAATTACCCAAGTAACTTAAAATTTAAACTTTTCATACATAAAAACGATAGAAAATTTTCGGCTATTATTTATTCGCAACTCGTAATACATGAATTGAGCGCGTGATCAGAATAGCTATTTGAAAATAATTCTCTAGAAAACTGATCAGCTGGTTAAACTTGTGTGAAATTTCGTATTATTTACGCGCTCCGCTCTACTCACGTAGATAAAACATAAGGTAGGTAAAAAGTATGAGAGATTGCGGGGAGCAGATGTGATCGAAGTTTACCCCGGACGTCTATATATATGTATATATGTATATATGTATATATGTATAGGTGTATATACCTATACATATATGTATACATAGTTAAGCTCTGAAAATTTTGCGAGAAAATCTTTTGGTTCGCCTCTCGCGTAATATACCTACCTCTACCTTATACCTTATACCTTATACCTTATACCAGCAGCTGGGGCAGAGCCAAGAAGGAACATCAGCTATGCGCAACTCGTTTTCAGTGAAGAGACTTTAGAAATTCTTCTTCTACTTTTTTTTTTTTTTTCTTCTTCTTCTTTCCTTCCTCGAGCTTTCGTTATTCTCTTTTTTCGGAAATAGGAACGTTCCGCAAACTTTTCCAACAATTTTTACCCGCTCCCGGGCGAAATCTTACGAGCTTTCCAGTACCCCGCTTGCATTCATAATCTCAACATTTTGGAATTCAGACTAAATTGGTTTTCCTTAGCGACATCATGACGCCCGACGTTCTTTTTTCGTCTTATACCTACCTACCTGCTCTCTTTCTCTTCATTTCTCCTTCCTTAGTTAAAAACTCTGTGTAGCTATTCTTTACCCTCACACATAGAAATCGAGATAATATTAATTTTTTTTTTTTGTTTTGTTTTTCCTGTCAACGTAATAACAAATTTTATTTTTAGACGTTGCGTATACCGATATTAATTTTCATCCTAGCTGCTGCTTTAACTCGGACATAGTTTTCAAGGAACACACATGTCATTTATCGAACCTTTGACCCGTATGGATTTGTGAAGGCGTGATAAAGCGAACGAGTTATCACCAGGGTGCTGACAGCCGATGAGTTTATCGTACGTTCGCGATGTCCTGAAGTCGTAAATATGATTCACAGTTAAAGTCAATCTCGTTTATGCTCCGTCCTGTAACGCGTCGTTATATCTTTGCGTTCGAAGGGACTACGATATGCATACGCATGCATACATACTACAAACTTTCCTGCCTACATACATACAACTACTTTGCCTCTTTATCATCGCGTGCGTCGTTACGATAGCCGAGTATCTTTTATCGACGGTCACCGCGTGGTATAATATACAATATACTGTAAACAAGGAAACATATTTTCGAGTAAACGACGTGGTAGAAATGAATAGATAGTCAATAACCGTACGTCAAACAGCGTTTAGTCGCTAGTCAGAATAGTTTGAATCCGCAAGGTTTACGCGTACCTACCTATCTTATAGGAAACGTCGAATGAGATACCAGTTCCGAGTCCTCATAAATTTTCTTATCCTCTTAAATACGAATGAAACACGTGGGAGTTTTCGATTTTTTATTTTTTTGTTTTTTTCCTTTCCAAACCGACAAGTGAAGAACCGTTTAATTTCATTGTTAATAATGTGAAAGATAGTTTTAAGGAAATTTGGAAAATTTTATCATGACCGAGTGTTTATTAACCGTGTAAATTTAGGGTTCACGCATAGGGACCGGCCGCGGCGTGTAGAGAGCGTCCTATTTAAACCATCGTATAAATATATCTACCCCTGTTAAAATAAACTGAAAATATCCCGGATTTCAGTAGCCATGTCAAATGTGGGCTGGAGCTGAAGTCATGCTCTATGTTTGCCGACGGGAAGCAAAGCGTTGCCGAAGTAAAGAAGCAAAGTTTCGATTCGAGAGAAAACTAACCATTCACGAGGTTAGTCTGTCGATGGCGCCATCTGTGATATAAGTTGAGAACTTTTGGAGGGAGTCCATGTTACACGACGCTGCGTTTACTACCACGCAATCGTCGTTTAAACTCATTACTCCTCGTATTGTCAACAATAAAGATTATTTTACACTTTTATTACGTCCTTGGTCTGCTTTTCAAACGCTGCAGTCTGGTTCACGCCATACGCAAAAAGTTTCAACGCTAGTTTGTTGCCGTTTCAAGATGATGAAGAATTCATTATATTACCAAGGCTACCTTTGCGGCAGACCTGCAATTACCCATGTTATACAACTCGAGTCAGAACGGGGAAATTCTGTTTTTTTTTCATCAACATTTCGCAATTCGTTAGAAAATGAAATTTTTTCAGTCATTTCTGATTTCAATAATTACAGAATATTTCGGTCTATCGAGGTGTTGGTGAATATAACGAACGGAAAACGATCCGATAAAGAAAAAACCTTTTCACTTAACGATACGTTAATTGTTTGTGTGTAGAGGCCTAACCGTTTTCAACTTATCTCACCCCTGTATAATACTGTTCAGTTTCATGTACAGGTGGTGAAAAAAATTTGTTCACCTGCACTACATACCATTCCAATGAGGTACAGTATAAAAGTGACGAGTACCAGATTCTCGAATGTTGATTAAGATTTTCAATTCGCTTGGCAGGCTAATTGGATGAAGCTGAAAATTTTCATTCTAGTAAAACTGAATTTCATGTCTATATAATGTATGATTAATTAAAAAAAAAGTCATTAACATCCCTGCTGCAGAGTGGATGCGTATATACCTATACCTATATATACGTGTATAAATGAATTCGTTTAAGCTGTAATTTTATTTTTTAAACAAGCATAAAGTATCCATTTTTATGCTGATTTAAGACACTTGAATCTCGAGACTTGACCCGCGTCTCCCCAACCACATTTACAGACTCAATTCGCAGACGAGAAAGTTTCCAATTTAAACTTTTCACAGTTAGTCCAGATAGTTCCGTGGTAAGAGGAACGCTCGGAGGGGTTTTCTAGGGTATTCCGACCTGCACCATGGAGTGTATATTATACCTTCTGAAGTACATAGTCCGCTGTAAACGGGTGTATTGTGTCTTGGAATGAGGACGCCTATCCCCGCCTATCCCTATATACCAGAGCTAGGGGTCGAACAGACGGAAACGGTTGAAATAGAGGGAATCGAGGTGCGCGCATAGCGCAGCAACGTGTAACGTTGACTTTGGATCGATACTCCGAAACTACCCCCAACGGACAACCCCTGCCACTCGACAGAGCTTTCGGGGGTGGATATAGAGTCGGCCTTCGGGGTTGGGCACAAGACGACTTGTCTCACCCAACCTGGACCACCCACGACTAGCCCCCCCCCCCCCCCCCCCCAACCCCGACCCCGACCCCAACTCAAACGAAATTGAGTTGAACACTTCCTCAGAGATGGCGCCACGGAATGCTTGATTCTTCCGCCATGGAATCAATAGCTTTTCTTATCCAATCTATCGATGACGCAACTTTTCTTACCTCATTATTATTATTCATTTCTATAATCAAATAACTATATGACCCAATAAATTAGACTACAACAAAGCTCCTATGAATTCCTTTCTATTTTTAAAACTTCTGGATATATGAATTCACGCCTCGTGTATAACGTAAGCCTACTCTTTAGAGATAGCAACAATTTTTTGAAATCTTCAAATATTCTCAAATTATAGACAGACATTTTGTTTTTCTATTCAAAAAATTTTTTCTTTTCCTATTTAAGCGGACTATAGATCAGAATACAGCTACAGCTGTTAGAGGTGGTATATTTAGTCTATTTCAAGTTAGCATCTGACTAGACAGAGATTTCGGATCCCATGATGGGGACGGCCTCGGGAAAATGACGGGTTAACGACCCGAGAATCGCTTCTCGATCTTCGTTCTTCTTCTTCGTTTTATTCTATCGTATTCTGGTCATAATCTATTCGACAACTGATAAGTGCCAATCTACTCTTGTGATTCTTACTATTGAAGTTAAGAGAAGAATGTTTCGATTAGGCCAAAATTCTTCGTGTAACCAAAAGCGTGGGATGATGTTGACACGAAAAGGAGATAAAGGATAACACGAACGGAATAGTTTCCAGATTCTAACATTTTTATAATAAGCATAGAGTTTAGTCTGTGCGATTCAAGTGTCACTCTAAATTGTTAAATCCAACGAAAAAACCAAGAGTAATCTAGGGTACCTTTATGGTACTTGAAAGTACCCTAGACGTAAATATTATTCTTAACCAAAACTGCCCATTTCTTAATTCCCGTTGTCAGAGTGTCGTAGAAACGAAAAACAGAATAATTCACACGAGTTACACGATATATCTCTAACTTTACTAGTTTTTTTTTTTTTTATGAATTTTGTGATAGGGGATGGAAAGAATTCAACAAAAATGGATTTCGGTGGATATTTAGATATTCTGAAAAATATTCTTTGCAAGTTTTCTGCAAGTACTCGTACTATGCCCGCGTATACCGTGAACCAGGCAGGCCACACGCGAGAGATACTCATCGATACTTATTGCAGGAGGTTGGATAAGGGGGGTGAAGTGGGAGGGAAAGTAGCCAAGTAAGGCATGCATAACGAGAAGATAAAATAAGGCGATTACAGAAGAAACAAAGGACGCCGACGAGCTCTCCTGATTAGCATACGCCTTAGGTAATACTTAAAATACACGTAAACGTCGGTAATACGGAGAGGAGTTTCGGTATACATATATATATCCGCGATGTAGCCAGAACCGAGAGTCAAGGAAAAGGTTTAAGGTAGATATAGGTACCGAGAAAGGAATGGCCGAAGCCCGGAGCAGCAGACATTCAACCAGTTAATCGGTCCTCGGTCTTCTCCATTCTCTCTCTTTCTCTCTCTCTCTCTCAAGAAATCAAGAAGAAAAAGACGAAGCAATGAAATAAGGGAGATGAAAGAACCAAAAAAAAAGAAAAGAAAAAGAGAAAAAAAGAAAAGAAAATAAAAAAAGGAGAGGAAAGAGAGAATAATTGCCCCGTGTCGCGTTGCACGCGTAAATCCCACAAACTCTTCTAATTCTGGCAAAACGACGTACACAAAAAAGGAAAGCGTGACGATCGAAAGGGTTCATTTAGAGAGGACAACTATTTTATCTCTCTCCTTCTCTCTTTCTCTCTTAGGCCTTTCGCATTTCTCCCTTCTTATATAGAGAGCGATGAAACAAGTTTGTCCACAGATTTCCTCTGCGAATACAGTATTTTTCACCATCTCTCTCTTATATCCTGTAGACTCCATCTCCTCTCGTATACTACTCTGGTTTATTCTCTCCCTCGCTCTTTCACCGGCTGCCGCAAACTGAGAGGGAGAAAAAAAGCTAAGTCCTCGGAAGAGAGGACCAATCAGAACAGAGCTTTTCTCCGCGGTGGTCGATCAATGCGGACCTCTCTGTACCGACATCCACCGCATATATATACAAACCGTTTTAACCAACCCACACGAATTTCCGTCGCCACACGCGACGATTTTCTGAGGACATATATATACATATATACACACACGTGGATACGTACCTAGGTATCAACTTGATTGGGTCATTTCATTTTTTACCTTTCTACTTCATGATTTTTAATCCTTATCTAAGATCTGTGAATTTCTCGATTCGTAGAAGCTGTCGAAAAAAAAATTAGATAGAGAGATAGAACACTCCCCCGTGCATCTAATCCTGAGCGGGTAAACTGAAAGATAAATTGACGTTGCATTTAGTCCCGAATCGCGAAAAATTCGATGAAACCAAAATCTAATAACTGTAACACAAATTTGCGGTCTGAGTATCTGAATAATGATATTTTGCAAAGACGAATAGATTTTCATTATCATCAAGGTTGGATTAATCCTGAGAAGGTGATCCAGCTTTTGGTTAGACGTTTTATAAAGCTTAGCTTCTATACCTATATGCGTCTAGGGGTAAGAATTACTGAAGGTAAGATGTCTCTCGAGTTTCATTCTTCATTTTGTGAACTCCATCGAGAAGAGTGGCTCCTTCCATTTCGGCTATTCCGAAGGGTTCTTCGCTTCCCTTTGATTGTCCCTTAGCTCGGTGGGACGTACCTTGAATTGGAAGGGGTAGCTCTGGCGCGTAACTTTCTACCCATATACATTATATATATATATATGTATAGCGTGATTCGTTAGTTACTTGGTTCGTTCGGTGGGCCGATGACGATAATCGGATTAATTAATCCCTAGAGAATATATATCGGGCCTGAGCTGTTTCGGTACTCTAAGCTAATCTCCATTCGCGCCTGTTCATCCACTGTACCTATACAGTAGGTGACTATATCTCACCCTTGTCTTTTCATCGCGGTATATAACGTACCTACCTTATACCTTAGACCTTACAGTGCAAAGAAGAAGCAATGTTGGAAATTTACTCGCCCCGGAGAGCCGGAGAGCGTTAAAAGTAAATTAAATTAAGATACGGATCTGTGTCGGTCGTCTTCCAGACGTTTTGAGCAAACCATGTTTCCAGCCCCTTTTTCAACCCCGGTACTCCCTTCCTTTATTATCCTTCTCTCTACCAATTTCTATATAATATATATACATTTCTCTTTCTCTCTCTGTCGCAGTTTCTCGCGGTTATATCGTATCCACCTGAGTACATAAACGTACATAGAAAAGAGGTACATACATACATGCAATATCTAGTCACTGATAGACATCCTCCACCCACCGGATGTTCCTTTGAAATATTCCTGCGGCCAAATATGGCTTGCTATTTAGCCAAGGTGGCGTAGGTACTAATATTATCTTATATACCCAGATACTCGAATAATCAAGACTCGCAACCCTTTGCTCGGTGAATTTATTCGTTGGTTTAATCTGCCAATTTCGCAACTATAATATTAATATACCTGACTTTGACTATCTTCGTGTCTATTCTCACTTAATAATTTCAGAATTTCCCACACCGAAGTACCTAGGCATGACGTATTTCTGGCTGCAATTTTTCATCGACCTCATATTTCGAGGTTTTATCAAACAGTTATTCAACAACTGAAGAATTTTAAAACGCGAAAGTCAAAATGGGATTTAATTTTTTTTTTTCTCAACACCTAGCAAGGGCGAATAATTATCTCTAAGGTATTCAAACGAAATTGGGGTATAAATTTTCTGATCAAATATCATCACGCGATTTATATTCGCCGGGCTGAGAGAAGATTCGCTAAGTATTTGAAACGCTGACTATATTTTTCTGACCTTCAACATTTGTCGACTCTAGGTATTGTGAGAAATAATTTATGTTTATGTATGTAAAAGGCGTGAAAGTAGGTTGATTGGTGCTACGACCCGCATGCAGAAATATATTTTTCTGCGTCAAATTCTCTCGCGGTGATCAATCTATGAATTTTTTCCTAACGCAAGACCAACGCCAGTAAATCCGTCAATTTATTTCATCCCACGGGAAGTAAAATCTCAGTATATTTATATACGAAGTTAAAAGCTATAGAATAAGTCTCATGAATCGTATGTGTGTATAGTAGGTATCAAGTTTTCATTCAATCTCTTACGTAACCCCTCGCTAGCACTCAGTTTCGATCAACGTTACTTCTTTCCTCAACACAGCTTTATATTTATCCTTCATCTGAATCAGCAGAAAAACAATCTTACTTCCAAACTGTACTTATAATAGTATCTAACTATTTTGTAAGAATATAAGAAAATTCCGTCGCTGTTTGTCGTGTGTACCTAATAAATAGCGTAAACATACATTACAGCGCGGCTCTTTATAATGTATGTAATTTTCTTCAAACATCGTTCCAGCTAACACAAGCTAATGCCTATAATGATAGCCAAGGGAAAGTATATTACTAGCAATTTTTATCTTTCGTGTTATTTGACTATAATTTTTTTCCTACTTCATTATCGCGTTGCTCTTTAACATTAGTTCGAGTGTATTTTATCGGCGTATTTTTCAATAAACTGTATAGAAATTATTTAACGAGCTATGATAATGGGTTAATAACACAGTTTAAT
Organism: Tenthredo scrophulariae; assembly: GCA_963978835.1. NCBI lineage: Eukaryota > Metazoa > Arthropoda > Insecta > Hymenoptera > Tenthredinidae > Tenthredo > Tenthredo scrophulariae. The sequence goes on from OZ022234.1 coordinate 14,487,712, forward strand.
AAGCGATATAAATTTTTTTTCTCTTTTTTACTGTTTTTAATTTTTCAATTCCCTCTCAGACTTGTCATTATTTAAACACAATTAATTAAGCTAGATACAAACGGCACCGAATATTGACGCCTTTGGTTATTAACTTTGGTATTGCGAGAGCGTTCTAATTAACGTTAACTTTCCGAGAAAATAGTTCGCTCTTCGTATACGTATATATATTCTGGGGCAAGTAATTCCAGCGAACTTTGTCCCAATATAGAAGATACCATAAGGCTCCTTCGGAGCGTAAGAGATCTCGAGCTGAAGAACCTGGCCGTTGACGCGTCGAATACGAATGGGCCAAAATTCAGACACCTAATAGTGTCTAGAAATTAAAGTAGATAATTGTCACTTACCCAGTGAGCGCGAGGCCGCCGTTGCGCCTCCTTCCGCATCTGTAAAAGAAATCTAATCATTAATGAAAAAATTAAGAGATACGTATATTGATATAATCAACGATTTTATCCAGGTGCAGTACGCCGATTGCATGAAGCTAATTTCAAGGCAATACTGGCAAGACTGGCCTGTAAAAAAAAAAACAAAAGTCTCATCGAGGGAAGCGGTTCTATGGAGTAGCGATAAGGCTTATCGAATGCGCGGTGCTTAGAATAATAATTAAACGGCACAGAATGGAAGGAGGCCATGTCTTGGGCGCATAAGTCATGATTTCATACGAAAGTAGAAATACGTCCCATTGAATTCGGCGGGACGTCGTCTAGCCACAGAACAGTTTCTGATTAGATGCCCACCGTCTGTTGACGGAGATTGGATAATTGGCAGAACTTTTAATCGTCAAAACTCATAACTCGAACATCGACACGCATGAGCTTAAAGAATTAACAGGTCTCAAAGCACACGCGCGAATAAAATTGGAATCGTTACTATGACGATAAGAAAACCTGCGGTAAGCGACGGTCTTCGTCGTAGTGCGCCATTTTAATCCTTCTTATCCACCGAAGATAATTTCTACATATACGAATGCTAGCAGACCCAAGGATAAAACGCGTCCGATTTTCCAACTTTTATGTTAACACGGAAATTTGTGATCAGTAAATGAATCCATGCTCTTTTAGATACCGGAATGTAGGTTCCCTAAACATTCAATCGAAGCCTAGATCGATTTTCACATCGACCTAACAAGGATCTGGGAAACTCATTAAATATATTGTAATTCGGACCCGTTAGCAAAATTTGTATCAGCACGCTGATAACTTTTCAGCTGTGTGAAATTTCGCTCTAATATCGAAGCAGCAGCAAGGTATGCAAAATTTTATACGATTCTTTGCGTAGGTTGGCGGATAGGTAAATAGGTGGGTAGGTAGGTAGGTAGGTAGGTGAGATAGGTATATATGGATGGAGGAGCCAAAACGTATTTACCGGGACGATTTGATTCTCGCGATTTGCAATCTAATCCAACTATTTCCATCCCTTGAATTTTGCCGAGGGTCGAGCAGCTCAATATTATACCCATCCAGCTACCGACTCTCATACCAACTCTTTCCGCGGATTAGGAATTCCGCGATTTTCATCTATTCGATTTCATCCCACGCAAATGACTCGCTCAGTAAATCTACCGGGTCGTGAGTCGTGACCTCGTTACTCGTTGGGAACTTGAAAGTCCTAAAGACTATAGAAAACTGTAGTAGATGAAACGGTACTAGATATTCGTCTATGTCCTTCGAGTAACAGTTTTTTGACAAAAAAAAAAAAAAACCAAAAAAAAAGCTCCAGCTATGAATCAGCCATGACGCAATCTCGCAAATTAAACCATCGAAGAATAGATATTGAAATTTCGAAAGAGAAAAAATAAACGCGAAATGAAATATCGGGATAAAAAATGGAAAAATCAGATTTCCACAATAGCTATTATATCTTTATTGCTTATTTTACAGCAGAACGTAGCGCGTATGAATTCCATATTTTTGATAGCTAATAAATTATCTTGAAATTTTTCATCCCACAGGTATTGATTGTTTAAAAAATAGTTTGAATCGCCTTGCGGTAGGTATAGCTTAGTTTGAAATTTAGCCCCCTAGCCTGAATTTTCCCTAGTTTTATCCCCGGGTCTCGACCTGGGTTTCAAAATAGGTTCCTCCCATCAGCTCCACCTGGAACCCGCCTTAAAAATCTGATCGTACAAAGAGAGAAACTCCGATACCTATTCCGAGACCAGGAGCAGCAGCAGAAAAATAAGAAAAGGTATGCTGCAGTCCAGTGCAGACGTTTGGTCGTGTGGTGTGGGACTCGGTGCACCGGGTGCCATTACTTTATTTACTGTATTCTTACCTTTCCACGAATATCCGTATACTTGTATGTGCAGTAGAATAATCGTATAATACATAGTAGGTGTACATAGAATTTTTCACCAATGTGTTCTGAATTTATGTATGTATCCGTCTATGTATGGAAGGTAGAAAACGTATAGAGGCAAAGAAAGACCGCGTGTTGCGCTCCCATTTCTCGAATTTCTCTCATTTTAGAAACATTTTGAAGTATATGCTGATGTGCAATCATATATACCTAGATATGAGTGTATATGTAGCAGAACGTATGTAGGTACCGAGTGCAGGAAAAGGCTGCGCCGTTTAGTGAAATAAAAATTCTAGGTGGTATGTAGGTATAATAAGCGTTATCGAAAGCACTCAAATATATCTATACGTATACATATGGTTAGGGTATAAAAATGAGCTCTATATCAGCTGCACGAGTTGCACGCGTCGAAATGCGATATGCCATTTCAATGTGAATTTTTACGATTTTATTTTCAGCCTGACATTTTTTACGTACACAACTATATGTGTAATAATAATTTCTGTTCGATTAAAATTCAAATAGGATTCTTATGCGTTTGTAGAATTGAATAAAATATCGATCGGCTAAAATTTCGAGTTATAGGTAAACCCATTTTCTCCTAGTCTCTTGGGAGCTGATAGAGCTCAGGCTTGGTTGCATTGATTTATCGGAGACCTACTAAAGTATTTAAATTATCCCAAGAGTTACGTCCTTCAGTTTTGCGCTGCTTCGTGCCGTCATCGTTTAGGATAAGAGGTAAACGTGTTCGTTTCAATACATCAATAAATATAGATACCCACTCCCGCGTGTTCAACTTCGTTCCGGTTTTTGGTGACGGAAATATGGCTACCATTTACTTTCGAGAAACGTCTTGTAGCTATGTATTTATGGTAAATTTTCAATTCCATTCGCCGACATACACCGAGACGAAATATGGCAAAATATGAAGGGCGCGAGGATCGAAAATGATATAAAGAATTGTAACTTTTATCTAACATTTGTACAAGTCAGTTACGCCAGCTTTACTGCAAAAAAAAAGTTACAAAATAAAAACGAAATTAAGAAAAAATAATTCGCCACGTATAATATGCGGGTGCATACAGTAGTTCAGTATTTGCGCATTGCTACACAATAATATTAACCTCCTAGGTGTACACCTACATGCATACTATTCTGCAGTAATCTGGGCAGCTAGGTATTAACTTAGTTTTGTATATCTGTATTCCTAGGGGAAATGTGAGCTTGGAATAATATCGTCGAGGTAGACAGCGTTGGGTGAGGCATGAAAATAAATTGGTATAATCAAGTCCAGGATGGGAATGCATGCAATCTCATAGAACTACAGGTGATAAATTTGTATATAGGTAAAAGCAGGTAAAATTCTTATACCCGCGTATAGATCCAATCACGAGACGATACGACAAGACAAGGATGAGTAATAAAGAATCTGAGATCGTTATAATTATACACCTATACGTGCAGCCACATGTCTGGGTATACTAATTCAAGATAAAAAAAAAGAAAAAGAGAGGGAAAAAAAACGGATTCCATTTGTCTGTGAAAAATTTTCTCTTCACCGAGTTTTTTTTTTTTTTTTTTGTTTTTTTTTTTTCACCTAATAAATATCGCCGGAGCTTCATCAACCCGGGAGGTAAACTGAGGCCGTCGACAAGCGAAAATTCTGATGATAAAAAAGAGAAATATACGTGGCTGGTCTGAAAGTCCGTATGGTTTTTATATATATATGTATATGTTGACTGCTGCAGGTAGAGACAGAGAGAAAGAAAGAGAGAGAGAGAAGGAGGTAGATATGCGTCAAAGTATGTGTGTGTATAAGGGAGTATTATATGTATGTACATCAATGCCCCGCGTAAGACGGGTTGTCTGGGAAGATGAAATCACATCCCGCGAGATGAACGGCCTAGCTAGGATCAAACCCAGCATACCCAGAAGACGTGCCTCTAACCCAGTCTCTGAGATGGGCCGCGTGCTGTGGCCGTGTCATCCCTACAGTATCACCTTCATTACACACCTTATGACATTGCCGAAGCCTTGCCTCGCCTCGTCTCGCCCCGGTTTTTGGTATATAGAAAACAGGATAGACCTACACGTGTTTCATCTACGGGTACAACCCCCGGTGCGCATATATCCTTCGTGAAAAAATGAAATAAAATAAAAGATCTTCTACAGCCTTGGGCGTGTAAAAAGTGTAGGTATCGCCATTTCACTTCCACGCGACCTAAATGCAGGCACGATTCTTCGAGGGTAGATATTTTTTTATGCTTTGATTTTATATCGTGGTGCTTTTGTTTTTTTTTTTTGCCATCCAGACTCACATCAGTGCCTAATTGAACGCGAATAAATCCCTGGCAAAGCGTTCGGAAAATATGAATTTCAGAATGAAAAATTTTACCTATACATATAAACTCGCGAATGGTTATATCGTTTGGAGGGCTTATCTTTTACCCGAATTATATCCATCGTGGTACATATTCGTATGTACATACGCGATACGATAAGCTTGTTCGGTATAAAAAAGCAACCCTGGGCTATACGAAATACGAAAGAAAACCTACTACGGTAAGAAAATGTATGATCGATAAATAAATAAACTATACTACGGCAGATATATCAGAATGTCATCTATTATGATCTCCGCTCTATAAAATTTGCCGATCTGGTAAATAAAATCGGACGTTTCATACTCTATACATATTTTAGTCAAAGTATTGCAATTCGTAGAAAGAGTAAAAAAGTGGTAATAGAAAGGTAGGAAAGAGTAAGATGAAAAGAAGTTTACGTTTGGTTAAGAATTTCTCGTAATTTGAATCGAATACGTTTACCATTTCTCTTGATCGCGGTATACCTACCCCTTTCCATTTTCCCTATGGCAAGCGAGCCTCCGCCCTCCGTCTTTACACTTATCACTCTCCACCACTCTATTCGTTGAAGAGGTTCTTTATTTCTTTATTTATTTTTTATTATTTTGGGTATCGGTACTGGGGCAGCTTGGAATAAGACTTGCAAATGTTTTCTGAGAGTAAATAGCAGCTCTTTTCCTTTGGTTCTAACCAGTTACTAATTAGTTACTAATTTATTATAAACCGATGCAAACTAATGAGGGAGTTTAAAATCAGGCACGTTAAGCGTGCTAATTGGATAAATAATTCAACCCAGTTGAACGGGGATCCTAATGTATGAAAAAAAGAACCCCGAATAATTCAAGGAGCGAAGAATGAAGCGAAAAATTTTCTTCATTTTTCTTTTTTCAAATATATTTTTAAACCTCTCTTCTTTCTAAGAAAATTTTCCGTTCTTGCCAGCTGCAAAATTTGTTGGACGAAATACGCCTTCGCATATAATAAAATCCCGGCTCATGGAAGCGAGTAGGTATACCCTTTCAAAAGTGTTGACCGTTTACGAAAAGGCGTAAAAAAATGGAGCAAAAACTAGGTAAGCTAGGCGAACACAGGAAGCCACAATATGGTTCGATGGTATCCTTTTCCTTTTTTATAAAACATTCCTGCGAACCTCGATACATAAGTACCGTTAGGTCACAGAACTACGACTAAACTGGACGACCCAAACTGACCGACCTAATTGTCAAACGAGGACAAAAGCATTGAACCCGAAGACGGGTTTGGCGGAGAAAAAAAAAAGGGCAAAAATGAAAGCTATATAGATAAATATATATCCTTCTACGAGGCTTGTGCAAGAAGACAAATATTTCTGGTAAAAAAATAAGGCGAAGGGACGGTCAAGGTAAGATTCAACCTGGAGATATACAAAGGCCAGTATTCTGGCTGACTGATGTAGCTGTGATTTGATCTAATTTTGCTTACCCCTGCAGAGCGGTAAGACGAGTTGTAAATTTTAGTGGATTCCGGTGAGTCCGTCATCCGGGCTGTCCGGATCGGTCGCGATCGTCGGAGGTAGTTGGAACTAAGCGGAAGTCTTCGAGTAACTGCGAAAGTCCTAGTCGAACCGAAGTTCTTATATGCAGTTAGGCACATACTAAGTAGAGGCACCTGGTTATTCTATGTGTAACTCATATTGGTAACGCATACGCCATTTATAGGTTCTTATCGGATAGAGGAGAGTATTTTTCTTTCTTCCTTTTTTCGTTTTATATTTTTCGATTTTTCTCCTTCTTCCTTCGTTAAAAGAGCCTGCCACCACCCACCCCCGTTTATTTAACTGTATAACGTGTTCGGTATATGCAGGGCAAATAAACCATGGAAAATGTCCATTGTGAGCAAAGTGTATTAAAATAAACAACTCAAGAGGCCGATATCTACAACGACAATTAATCGCTGCTCGCGTATTGGTCCTCGCTCGTTACCTCGACTGGAACCTGGTGTCATAAAATCGCAAGAAGTTAGCCTGTCGTCGAGGCGCCTAAATGAACCAGAACGTTCACAGTGTCCAAAATCATTCGGCCCTAAAATTTCGCAATCTAATATGAAATGCTCAAAAATTTAGTCAAGAATGATCAGATGCATTTAAAGAATTGACGATTCTTTGCGATTTATTGACGATCCGATTCAGTTTTGCCTCTCGGTACACACGATTCTCTGACAGTGGGATATGGAAGCAATAACCAATATGGCTGGCCGAGCGATAAGAGCGTCAGGTGGACCGTGGAATAGTGTGGAAGTCCGACAATGATTGCAGGGTACACTAATACATACGTGTAAAACCATCACGAGCAAGCGGGTATTGAAAAGTAATTTCTTATCGTATCGAAAAGGCAATATAATGAAATTCGATTGACTCTGCCCGTAAACCTAGTTTGAGATTTGTTAGCTTGAAGTCATATATGAGTACGCAGCTAAACGTTGTTCTATGATTTCTTCAAGTCTACTTATTACAGACGTTTGGTTTTACCCAAACGTCCCACTGACCCCGTCGATTATTTGCACGCTGACGTCACCCATACTTTGATTACCTTCTGCCTCAACTTTGAACGTCTTTTTATATCCTGCCGGTAGAAATATATAGGCTCTCGACATTGCCAAATGGTTTTAGGAAAAACAGATTTTCAGTGCACGAGAGACGGTTTGCAGTTATGAACATTCGTTGAAGACTCAGAATAGCGTTCGCACGACTAGATAAATAAAACGACAAAGTTTCGATCGTAAATTACTCCGGTAGATTTAACTGTGTCTAGTGAATATAAAATAGTGAATATCAGTCGAAAGATTTGACTTTAATCGGTGACAGCTGGCAACTAAAATTACCTGACCTATACCAACATAGGTGAATAATTATTGTGCATAAAATAATTGGCCGATTGTAAATCACAGTCTGCACGATCATATCCGGTGTTATTTTCATTGTCATATCGTTAAACAGTAGCTTCGATAAAATTTAATATCCCCCAGACTGTGATCAAGCTAGTTATAATACCAACGATATATGTATTGTATACCAATGAATAACTCTATGGAGCTAAAGCTAGTTTCATTATTATTTTCGAAAAAATTATACATGTGTTTGAAAAAGGCTCTAATCGTGGAAAAAAAAAATTAATTTCAGATCTGTAGAAAAGAAAATCCGACAAACGAAGGGAAGGACAGAAGCTTCTGAGACGACCAATGAAATACCGAAGATCGCTCGGTGGGCGGAGAGACTAGAGAATGACTAGGGAGTCGGAGCTAATCTTGGATATTAGAAAGACACGAACCTGGATACACGAGAATACAACACACAGGAAAAATCGTGGTTTTGTATCCACTGGGAATTCCTCGTTGCGGAATACGGAGGGAAAAAATAATGTGCATCAAATCCTAGGCAGGAGTGTTAATGAGAGAATGATAGTGTCCCGGATAGAACGATGCACGGAATTTGGGTCTGGCTCGTAAGTCGTAATCACTCCAGTGATAATACTTACGTAAGCCATAATTCATTAACTCTCCTGAGCATGCCGAGGAGACAGCAAAAATACCGACAGAATCCCGGTTAATGAAAGCCATTTGAGAGAGTCCACGACATGTCGGACCTGCACCTGCAGTGCGTTATTCTGTTGCTACGAATACACATTCTGCAGTCCATATCCTCACCTATCCGGGTCCTAGTCTCGTCCCTCGGGAAATATGGAGCGATATTGGTACGAGAACGTAGTGGCCACGTACGTAGATACCTACATGATACATGCACGCTTTCTCCCCTCAGAATATACTTCCATCCTTATGTATATGTACGAAGAGACACATGTGCAGTAAAGGGTTGGTTCGTAGGACCTCTGATCCCTGTTACATGTTTTCTTATTTTTTTTTTTTTGGTGCCCTCTCATAGTTTGCTCCTTTTTTTATAATGTATGCGGCACTGCACCTGCGCATTGAGAATACAAGCTTGATATACATTTCAATAAAGTTCTTTGAATTTTTTTTTTTTGCACAAAATCGATCCGGGGGTGCATATTATTCTTCTCTGGCTGATGAACAAATATTTTTCCTTCACCGTCGAAGCATTCATATGTGGGAATAAATGTACTCGAAAAACAAATTTTGCAGACCAATAGCACTCGTCACTTTTCTTCCACCACTTCTAGCTCTCTCTCTCCATCTCTCTCCCTCTCTCTCTGTGTATGAGAAGAGCGAGAAGTCACGGGGGAAAAGGATGATCTTAGAATTCTGTGTATATCTCATCTCCAAGAGACCCTGACGCCGCATGAAACCTGCTAGAAAGATACGGAAATACCTTAGGTCTCCCATATCACCTTGTAAGGGTAAGAGGCGAGGGCTTACTTGAGGATATATATTTACGCTTTGACAAAACCAAACGTAGGTAAACCTCTGCGTGCTTTTAGACAGCATGATAAGCATAGCACAAAAATCGTTGCCATGCATGTGTACCTACGCACACACACTTCGTGTCTAAAATGTCTGCATAACCATTCGTAGAAATATTATATAGTTACATGGGCAGGTAGATATATTTGAAAATATATACATACCCTACTATGCAGGTATTTTTCTTTTTTTTTTTTTTGTTTGCCGTTTTTGCCTCATCCTCTTTTACGAATACATACAACAACGATATATAGATGTATACATCTAGGTATGTACCGGCTACCTTCCTTTTAGTTTCGTTCCAGCAAGACGTGACCGAACGAACAGAGGAAGGAGGGTGCAGAATAGAGGCTGGAGGTGGTTTTCTGGTCTTTGGTCTCTCAGGGAGGATATCGGAGTCAGCAGGGGTTTCGTGACGCCATTTTATCCATACGTGATCTCTACCAAATACGAAAATTTCTACGTGACTGGCGGGTAGGTAGGTAGGTAGGTAGGTAGGTAGGTAGCTAGCTAGCTAGCTAGGTATATTTACCCATGTACCCATACACCTATATCCACCTATAGACTACATGGAATGGACTTTTCTTATACTCGTATAAGTCCGTGTAGAAATACGCTATTTTTACAGAGAATCTATACTCGCTCGCATCTCTAGTCTATATACCCCTACATACATAGGATAATAATATCATCGATACATATTTATGTATGTATTCGATTCAAGCCTTTATTTTATGTATGGCTTACATTGTGTACCTCGAGAGAATACAGAAATCGAAATATCTCTTGCTCTTTCGATTTTCTTCGTTACTTTTTGTTACGAGGATTTTTCCATCAACTAAGTAAAACTGAAAGGAACAAATTTTAGGATTCTATAATGATTCATCTATCTAGTAGGTATATACGTAAGTCACGCAACAATGTGTGCTGATACCGAGGTTCGAAAGTTGAAACACTAAACCGTAACGAGGGTACAGGGATATTTAGTTTTAGGGAAATGGAGTGTGGAAATTGATGAATCGCGTTTCTAGTTTCAGAGACAGGGTCAATACACGAGGGTCAGTGTAACGTGTGGTTTTCTATAGAACGCCGTAAATGTGGTTGGACGAAAAAAAAAAGGTCGTGAACATACAGCAACTAATAATCAAATGTCACAGTCACTGTGCTTTGTAACTCGACTTCTAGCTATACTGAGACGACAACCTATAAGAATAACTTATGAGCTTCTCGTAAAACTAACACGCTTTTCACGAGGTTTTAAATTAATACACCGGTTTCTAAGCTCGTAAAACTCTACAGGACTATTACCGTTTGACTAGTAGCATAATTGAAAAGAAAAGAAAATAAAAGAAAAAGAAAATAAGAAACAGAGTAGTGCACCAATACCCATTCCCAAAACACAAGCATTTAATCCTTTTATTTCTATCTTTTTGCAGATTCGGATCATGAGGTGCCAGATTACGGGCTGCCACAAATTCTACACTCAGCTGGAGCTCCGAGTGCCGGAAAATAATCAAGATTCAAGTGGCAGGGGTCAAACCGTTTTATATACAATCAGAATTTTTCCCAAGCGATCATGAAAGATTTGTGATGTGAAAAAAAATGTCTTAACAACTAATAAAAATTATTTTTATATGCAATCGTCCGAGGTTGACGTATGGGTTACTTTTTGTTCATTTATTTCATTCAACTTTATCAAAACGATTAACCGTATTGGAATAAGGTAATAAAACTGTGATAATATGAGGAGGGAATGACATATAGAGTCAGGATTCGTCTCGTGTCTCGTAAGGTATAAGTTTGTACATTAATAATAATAAAGTGTTTTACGGATCTTGAGTGCCGTATCAAGAAGATGTAACGCCTACAGGTAGCGGATGAGTAAACGGTCAATAAATGTTTTCGCGCCTAACAATTAGTACATGACAGGCAAGCCGTAATAAAGCAATGACCGTGTTTTACGACCCACTATATTACCGGGTCGGCCAACAAGCCGACCAACCAATCGCGACCATCAGTCTCATAGTAGGTACCTACCTATATCCAGGAGGCTTCTGAGACTTATCGAACAAAAGATCACCCCGTCTTGTATCATGAAAATAATACCCTGTTCATTTCCTGGATCAGAAGTAATACTCTCACGGTCAATAATCTCGCGGATAATAGAATCGCGAAAAAATCATCCAACACTGCAGTTTGCACATGACATGAACAAAAATCTGTCTGAGATGATATGCAAATTTCAAATATTATATATTCTCGTCAATTGACATATACCTGCCCGTAAAACGTTCGATGAAGAAATATTCCTTGCATGAATCTGCATTCGATGCACGCGAATGGGAATATCTGTATCTGCAGAGTGGGGATGAAGAGTAAAACTTGGGTGCTTCAGTTAGCGAGTTCGTTTGCGTTCGGTTGCGCGTAATGGCCTCCCATGTTTATATTAAGCCACTGGCCAATGGTGTTTGACACCTGACACCTTTTTTACTCTTCGAAAACCTTCTAAAGCCCTGCCCAATACCAGTCATGGCCACCGCTATGGCTCGGAATGGAAAACGGACAACGAACCCCCGTGGGACTCATACCTACCCCCTCGCTCCTCCTCCTGCTTTTTTCCATGGTTAAGCCATAGTACGGGAGCCATTTCGGAACCCTACTCACAATTTCATATACCGGTTCTGTAGCCGTTCAGAAAAAAAAGAAGAAGAAAAAAGAGAGTCCTATTTGCGGTACAAGAAATTTGAATATCTTAATCAACCCGCGCGTAATCCTATAGTTTATCTACAGAAATTCACCGGCTATCGATACTCCTTGATCACATCCAACATAACAGCGCCCATGATTGCTTCGAATTTGAACATGTTTCTACGAATTATATGTTACCTGTATCTAAAGGTTAATGAGATTAAACTGTGATTCAGTCACGCTAGTGCTCAGGAATTGAATCAGTGTATTAATTTCCAATTCGAATCAACCTACGATTATAATAAATAAGGAATAGTCAATCTGACCAATCGTCAATTTTACGCTATATGAGTCGATAATCGAAGGATTGGAGCTAATGGTTCATGAATTTAACGAAATTGCTTATAGATACATGTGAAGCAGAGTATGAGATTGGTCGAAAGTTTGGATGAACGTGCTGGGAGACAAAAATAGATGATCGAATGTAATATATGTGAGGAGAAAATCGACTCACGGAGTCAAGAGTGCCAGGGTGCAGGAGAGAGTGTTTCCTCTTATCTTGGTATCCGTGAAATGTTTTTTAGCAGAAATGAATCGGTATAAGTAGCAAGTATTGTGAGAATTGTTGCGGAACGGTACTGCTACGTCTGTGTGAGTCGCCATTTTACCACCCGTCGCCAACGCCCCCATGCGACAATGTCATTCCAACTATTCCGAGTCCCAGCAACGGTGGCGAGTCTCTTTACGAGAACAAAGCTAACCCAAACCAGTGGAAACCCACACCAGCTGATAGAAGGGAACCCGCACCACAACTCCGGAACTCTGTAACTCTGTAACTCTGGAAGTCCGGAACTCCTTTCATTTGACATGGTCGCTTTGCTGTACCCAGAAAGGAAGAGGTCTGGACTCCAGACTCGAGATTCTGGAGTCTGAAACCTTGGTACATTTCGGAGCAAACATGACTTCAAGTAATACCTACCCACCTAACCACCCCAGAAGGAAAATAATAAAACTCTGTGATATTTATGGAATTGAAAGAACCCCGCGGACGGCTTACGTTCACTAGATGGCTGGCTGGCTGGCTGGCTCTACGTCAAAACTTTGTAGCCACCGTTGTGATCTGTAATAATATAAATTCCTCTTCTTGAGAAAATGTATTTCACTGCAGTGGTAGCTAGGCTATATGTGCGAAACTCTATACCCTCAATCTATACAAAGACTTTGCGAAAATGAATTCTCTCCAATTTTCTTATTCTATTTCAATTCATGAATATAGCATGGATATATGCGGTAAACTGAGCACATGCGGTGAAGAATATTTTCACCGTTTTTTGAATAATACATCTAATGAACGATAGCTAAGAAGTAAAACTCTGAATTCGAAAAGTACCCAATTACAAATATAAAAAAAACTAACGGCAATATGTGCGAAATGTTCATTCAAACACAATACCCCAGTTCCGTATCCTCGTTATCACAGTCACGTTTCTAGACTCTAGTAATTCTCATTTGCTTGCAAATACAATCTCGTTTAGTTTTTCCGCTTTGTAACCCAAGGCTCTCTCTCTCACGGTCCTGAATTGTTCGTCGAGTCAGGTAAAGCGGGTGTATCGAAGGTAGAAGAAAGCGACACGCGTCCCTTGTTTAATCAGGGGAAAAGGGGTACACCACGGGGTTCTAGCGTAAGTATAATAATAAATAAGCGCGTCGCATCCCCCGTCCGATGTTAACAAGTTCTCAGTTGAAGCTAGTTCAATCATTATCGCAGCGGCATCTGTATGACGGTCATGGAAATAGGTAGTGGAAGGTATGGCCGGGTGACTGGTCCATTCTGCTAACGGTAACGGCAGCTCTGGGGGTTTGAGTCTCTGCTAAACCTGAAAATGACTCAGGCGTGGCTGAGCGGTTCTAAAAGAGGAGCATGCGTATAGCGTATGGACGAGCTTTTTATCCCCGTCTTTCATTCCAGCTTTATGTTAACTCGAGAGCTTGACTTAGGCAACAAAAATACGTTCAGCTTGTCAACTGAACTCGACTTCGTATTTGCGTATCAACTATTTATTTTCCGCAACATTGATCAATGCGATAAGACTAGAACATTTCACAAACTCGGCTATCGGTTAATTAGGCATATCTGAAGTGGAAGTATTACCAAGCGTTTGATTGCGCCCAGTAATCGCTAATCAGATAGGTAAATAAAGTTATTTTTCAACCTGTTATTACCCGCACGTCGTTACGTATGAAGAAACCGCCTTTTTTATCTTCTAATTTCTTGTCGCGAAGAAAAATTATAACGGTGCAAAATCGGGTCGCAATTAGGCTTGCAATAAGTCTAATTGTTTCTACGGACGTTTAGTTTATTATTAAAATTAGAACCAACAATAAGGCGTCCGCAACCCCCACAAGTCGAGTCGCGTAGCCGACAGCGTCGTTTCTAAGGGGGTTGTTGAAGCTATTGGAAGATTGCTTTAACCTAGTCGGTAAGTTGTACTTGGGACGAGAGCTGCCAGCGTTATTACCGACGTACCGATCGATTTTTGGTATCCTCTCGAAGAGGGCCAACCCCATTTAGCCAGGGTCGTGCGTTGGTTAAGACACGACCGAAACGGGGGTGCAAGACGCAGCGTGGTGAGAGAAAAAAAATTTGAAGAGAAGAAAACTTTTCTTTTCTTAGCATAAATTTGTTTATCTTCAATAAAAATCTCTCTTGTTTCCGAAGAATCTTCTTCTATGTCATGTAATTATTATATATTATACATAGATATATACATACATACCTACATGTGCACTGAAAGATTCTGGGTGGGCAAAATCATGGAGTATACAAAGTGTGTTGCATGGTATATAATTACCTCGTATTAATGAAGCAAAAAGAATTTAAATCCCATAAAAATGAAAAGATATTTGCACAGCGGGGCTCGTCAGAAGCCCTGAGATTTCGAAACGCGGTCGTAGCTGAGACTCGCAACATACACGATGACACAACTTATATTAGTTAGACGTTTAAAGTTTATCCCGTGTTCTTTACAATCGAGTATATTACAAAGAACCAAGAGGTTGGATGGTTGCTGCTAAGAGCGCATACCACATACTACATAGCATGTACGGTAGACAGTATAATAGACACCCCACCGAACATGTGTCATGAATATAACGTCTCCCCACCACCCCACTCCGCCTCGGACCTCTCGCAAACTCGACTCCATCGTGCAACATAATTTATATAAATGGTATGCAAGATTGTCGTCAGACTCGTGCAGCCAATGGCAAGACGCGATAAAGTCTGACCGTTTAGACCGAGACGCCAACCGCGAAAAGCGGTCATTTTGCCAGTAGCTGGGATCGCGAATAAAGATCGAGCTATTTGTTTTGTTTTTTTTGTTTTACCTTCGGAGCATTTCATGATACGAAGAATTATGAAGGTAATTACTTAGGCAGGTTATTTGACAAAAATTGCGAAATAATTTTTACTCTGAGAGAAAGCAATCCAATTTCTAGAAAGACGCTCACTAGAATTTCAATCCGCGAATAAACGGAAAAAATTCGCGAACTGAAAAACTTACGCCGTCTGTTGAAGAGATTTACAGGCAGCCTTTTTCTCGCAATATACAAGTCAAATCATCTGCAGATAACATCCCTCGTATTCCTTTCCTTTTTCTTTTCTATTTTTTTGCTATTTTCAGAGACGTGAAGGATTTGGTTTTGACTGCGCAGATTTAGACGCCGTACAAAAGGCGGAGTGGTTTATACTTGAATAGTAGATAAATTAAAGAAAAGTTTAAAACAGTACTTGCGTTGGGTACCAATCTAAGCCCGAGACAGTAAAAGATCCGTTTTCATTAACCCGAAAGTAATTAACCTGCGAAGGGCTCAAGCCGAATACAAAGGTATCCATTCTTCTACTTCTTTTAATTACAGAGATGTTTTAACGATACGATTTCAAACTGCGAATGTAACCCGTTTATTCTAGATAAATGACAGGCCGGTAATCGTATCGCAAGGTTTTTGAGACACCAAGAGTCATCCGAAGCCTTTTTTTTTTCGTTTTTTGTTTTCAGTTCCTTAACGATGATCCTCTCAAAAATTAATTTAGCTTCTAATGACATGGGTCCATAATTAGGGCGAAGCGTGTGAATCCAACTGCAATAAATATGTCTTTCTGCCCTTGATCCTTTCCATTTAGAAGTGAAACATAATCTGTAAGCATAATACGTGGTAAATAACAAGGGCGCGTATGTGGGCGGAGTAAATCTCGGTGAAACCCTATGTGAGGTAAACCGACGAAGAAAACGGATGCGGCAAAATTTTCCTTGTAAAACTACGCTTGTCGCAGTCCGCCCATACGACGGTACCTACGTATACCTAAATATGTACGATTCCATAAACTGAGCTATATACGGTCCGTGTGTAAATTCTTCCAGCTTGTCCTACTACGAGGAAACTGAGAGAAACCCCTTGGTTATGGTTGGCTTGCGAACCCCGACACCCGAAACAGTCGGCAGAAATTTTTTTTACCCCACAGAAACTATCGGCCACATTTTTTTCCACATTTTTTTTTCTTCCGAACCCTTGGCCCGACACCATTTTTTTTTCTCTTACCACCAGGTCTAGGTAAAGGTTACCTAGACATCATTCCAGGATAAGAGTTTTAGTCACTGTTTGAAAAATGATTTAGTGACATATCTACATGCTTGTGATGAAATAAAATACGTCCGATTTTTGACCTTTGATCTGTTCCAATTTCCGATCAGCTTTTTCATAGCATCGTTATATCTCCATTTCGTATGAAAAAAAAAAAAAAAAACATCTCAATTTGATGTGTAAATATTGAGAGGCGTTATACCGTGTAGACAAACGTACGTGATCTCCTCACTTTCAAGTATGTATGAGCGTGTGCCTATGTGGAGATGCTCCAGATTGTTTGTGAATTATGTCACGCGTTAACTAGGTAATGGCGGTTGTAAATTAGCCTGGATAACAGCACCCATTACGTTGCCAGAGAGAAGATACATCCCACAGTCTCATCCCACAATATTCTAGCTTATGTTACCAAATTGTTTCGCTGGCAATAAAAAACAAAAAAGGAGGGTAAAAAACATGTTTGCAGGCTCAATCAGATTCATGCGAAATTAATTGTCTATTAAACTTGACACGGCATCCATTGATCTGATGCCTACTAATTGAAATAAATCTTTCAATCAGTGATATCACATATTTCCATATCATTAATAGGCGAATTTTTGCGGTTCAGATTCTCAACCTTCACTCTTCAAGAACCTACCGAATTAACGATGAGAATATTTTGTTATAAAATTGAATTCCTTCACTTGAAAGAAGAAGGAATCGAAGGCTATAACTCGCTTACGCGTTAGGCAGAAAAAACAAAAAAAAACGAAAAAAATAGAAAAAAGCAAAAAGCACACGCGAGAATCACCTGTTGCTATATAGTAGGTATAAGGGCAGATGAGCGCTCTGAAAAGCATAAACGTTCCTGACGTCCATTATAGTGTACCTAGTAGCTTGAAATGATTATATATGATGTGACAAGGTTAAGTCGGTGTATAACATAGTATTAGAGCGCCGCTGCATATTAGACGCGTGTCTAATCGTGAGATCGCGATCTGTGATTGCGGTCTGACCTCTGCTCGGCGGAGTTTTATCGCCTGGAAGAATATCTCCTTAAAAACGAGTTGCGTACCGTAACTTGACAGCGATTAAGCTCTAAATTATTAAATACCTATCCTACAAAGTAGGCAACAACGGATGAAGAGGTGGAATTAGGTATTACGTTAAGCCCAGCTACGTGTACCTACCTACCTTCCTTCCTGCCCCGCAGCTACATTTATTATAATTTATAGTAGTAAACGGGTGTAATAATTTTTATTGTTATACCTCGGTGATTAATATTACTGCAAAGATGATTTTACGTGCCTTTCAAGCAACAGCAGGAACTCCCCCATTCATTTAACAGAAAATTTTTCCGCGTGCTAGAACTAACCGATTCGTGTTTAACGAGCCCAGGAATTGACCACAAATCGTCAATATTAGACAGACCCATCGTTGTCGAAAATTAAAAAATTATTTACCAACACATTCTGGGTGGCTTAAACTACTTTTTTTCTCACACACTTCAAACACTTTACAATTAATTTTTCTTCCCACATTGTAAGAAGTAACTTTTTCTCAGTGAAACCTGATATTTATTGTCAATCATAATTATAGGTACTGGAATTTTTTTTTCCTTCTCTTCGGCGCATACAATTAATTAGTCGTGAGTTCGCACTTGAAAAACTTGTTCTATAAATAATTGAACGGATACCAAAGAACCGTTGCAATTATCCTACCCCTTTCTTCAAAGGTACACATCCTGTCGTTCAAAGTAAACTGAAGCTAACAAATTGCGTCTGTGTCGAAGCTTCGAGTCTGGATGTGGAGGACTCCTGCAAATGCCTTTCCCGACTTTACCCTTTTTCATCTTACTAAGTTTCAAAGGAAGCCACGATCCGTTATATCTTTTTTCATATCATTTTCCGCTTAGGACCTTTCACGCGAAAAACATCGGTGGTTGTTTTTACCGTCCTCCTTTACGACTTGGCAAAAGGATTGCCTTTTTTTGGACAGATAGTGCCGTTAGTAGTTTCTGCCGTACCTCTTCCCCTTTCTCTCCATGCACAAGTACATCCATACTGTGGCGACTCAGGGATAAGTAATGGTTACTTGAATGTACGTACGAAGAGAGGAGCAGAGCACGTCTACTTGTACAAAACGGTGGACTGCGACCACCGGCACTTTTACGATCACTGTAGGCAAAAAAAAAGAAACCAAAAAAAAAACAAAAAAAAAGGGTTAAGCTGAGACTCGGCGTGTTGTTGGTAGTTAACAGGCCAACGCGTTCATCTGCAAAGCCTTGAGCCAAAGAACTAAAAAGGTATATAAAACGAGTAGGTACCGTTACGAGACTAAGGTAGAACTCCTAAGGACGACGTCCTCGTGGACCGGCATCATTTCTCAGTCGACGCTCGACGCCTTCTTCTGGACTTCTCCACTTCCGAATGGTCCCATCACCGTATTCAAAGTCAAGGTAAGCCCCAAGTACTTATTTGCTCCTGTTTTCGTTGTACTTCCGATCATTTGAATCGAAAAATCTGCGGTACCCCGCAATGCAACTACATGTTGAATTCATGAAACTATATAGTATCAATTACCGATTCCAACGAAGCATGAAAAAGAAACGCATTAGGTAAACTATTTGGATTTTTTCGAATTTAGATTTTATACCGCGTAAGTGTCTTGAGGAAAAAAATCCGAGTTTAACTATAATCTCGCGGCCTTAATAACGGATAAGTAAATCTTAATCCACGTAACTCTGGAGCGAATAGTCGGAGAGATTCGGATCGATAATGGCTGGTTGATTAAAAGTCTGAGCCGGACTTAGCCGCGTGTCACCAGGGTTGATTAAATTGGTCACACTCTCGAAGCGCTCTTTATAGTCAAGTGCAAATAACGAGCATTGAAACGTTCGCGAGAAGCATCGATATGATAAAAGAAAAAAAGTAAGAATTGAACAGAAAAAAAAAAAAAAAAATTAAAATAATAATAAAGATAATCAACGCAATTATACGAAGTAATTGCAGTGAGATGAAGATTGAGTGTTTCACAGGTGAAGTGTAGCGATATGTGAAAAAGTTTCTTATCCCAAAATTTCGCAATTATGTATGTGTGTACGTACGGGTACTACCTACCCTTATAATACCACGTAGAAGTTATACGCGTGTCGTTAACGACGCTGACGCGATGATCCGACCCAGTTAAGATTCTATGGTCGCTACGAATGGCGACAATATTGCACGAGCTGGGTGTTGAAGGGTCCTCGTTATATTTTCATAATTCCTCAATAGAATACAAAGCATCCCTCTACGGTAGGTCTATACAGAATGAGGCCTTACAGCACGCTGATCATACCCCCATATACGTACGGTATACCTACCGCGAGGGTGAGTTGAACAGCCACATATACACCTACATTAAACTTACGATAACGCTCTGGTAGTAGGTACTTGCGGATATAGGAAAAGTTTTTTCACAAAATGCTGACGCGGGTTTAAACTCGCGTATCATAGTTGATTTTTTGCCAGATATTTGAATATGAATATAGATTACACCCTCGTTAGGAAAAAGTCAAATAAAAAGAAGAAGAAGAAGAAGAAATTTTAATGACGTGAAATAAAAATGATGGAGACAAAGATTTGCACAGTAACAGACGTTATTAGTGTCACAGTTGATACTGCATCGTTGACCATGTGACGGTCTTATAAAATGTTGCAATAATAATTTGTGTAATTTACAACCGCTTGAAAACAGTAACGGTGACAGTTAACCTCGTAGTTATACTTATTTGTGTTAGAATATATGTGTACAGTGGCGGGTTCAATAACGAGAACCCTGTGACGAGTGTATTGTCAGTGGTTACACGCAAAGGGTAGCACTTTGCAGAAGCGGGGCTAAGCTTGCAGCTTATAGAGTATATCATAGTTATCTACGCGTTTTAGGTTCAGCTAGGTTTGAGTTGACTAGGCTAGTAAAGTATGAACTTTAGTCGACTACTACCGCAGGCAGTACCACCACCAACGAGAATACAGGTATACGCGTAGTAAAGTACAAACTCACCGCTAAGATCCTAATGAAAGCTGAACTCGCGTGACGTCATTCTTACGGAAGTAAACGCGCCCGCTTACACCACTTTCTAGTTACTGAATACAGGTATTACACACTTCCTTTTTCTTACAGAACGTATTCAACGCGAATCATAAATCATATGAGCAAACTAATCCATCTAATCATTGTCGCTTTTTATCAACAAAGATGACAAAAAATCAAAAATATTATCAGATGTGGTGGGAGTCAGACATTAGCCATGTGAAGTTTAAGCCATAGATGTGAAAAGTCGAAAGTAAGGGCGAAAGTCGAGGTGCCTAGGTTGGAAGGGTAGGTCACGGGGGGATCGTTGGGTAAAGGTAGAGAGCAGGGGTGGTAATATCTTCATTTGCATTGATGGCGTTCTTCGCCGATTTCCCCTTAACCGAGGCTCTCTACTCCTCTGCAAGGTTTCGAGCAGCTCTCTGGCCCCGGGCAACTCCTCCCGGGAACATGAGAGAACTACCGAGAAACGGATGAAACGGGTGAAACGGTCCATACCAACGATATATAAGGGACCATACACATCGACGAAACCAATTTTCGAAAACCCATTTGAACAGAAATATAGAAAGTATCTAAATAAAAAAAATCAACTCCCGAGTAGCCTTTCCGAACACTTCTATACCGAGATACGATACAGGGCTTTCAAGAATCCCGACACGTATCACATACACTTTTCAATATCTATGTTTTTCCAAACCATAAAAAAAATGTACCTGCTGCAATTCTCTTTTTTTTTTTTTTTTCTTTCTCTTTTTTGCATAAAACAATATGCGTGGGAATTTTCGAGGGCTCACGAATAAGGGAAGGTCTTTTTTTTTTTTTTCTTTTTTCTTATCAATAGTTACGGTGTGAACGTGGCTTAAAAATCGAGTAAGCATGGGTATCTGTACGGTCGAAGGGCGGCACCTTGTTCAAACCTTATAGGTCTATCTCTCTGGGTCTATACTTACTCCACCTCCGTATATATCCCCGTGTCGTGTAATACATAGCTATATACCTGGACCTATACCTAGACCGTCCCATCCTTCGCCATTTCCAGCCCATCCTTCGTGCCGCGCCATGGCTCTGAGGCCTGGCTGCCTGCCCGCCATGGTTATTACAAGCCATACCGTAAAAAGGGGTAAGCCTAAAATTAGTTGGAAACTTATATCCTAGCTACGTGGCTCGCTCCCAAGTTTTAGGACCGCCTCGCGCTGCTTCCCAGACTTTTGCGAATTAAAAGCTTTTCTCTCTTATACTCGAACGAGCTACCCCATACTACGCTATATTATCATGTCTCTTCTACCTATTCTTCGCGGTCACTGCATCACAGAGCTTTTCGTTCTATAAACTCGGTCGCGTGATTTTAGTAGGTAGGTATAGGTAGGTAGATAGGTACCCGTAGTGATTTCAACTCTGATGACTACGATCATACCATGTATACCATTATCGCATACATTATATGGTAAGAAAAGTCATCATCTATTTCATATGAGATTCATTTGTTTCTTAAATTTTTAGTCAAATATGGTGTAAGATGTAGACATTCTAACGTATACCCATACCTACATCGATGAATTGCACGTATTTCCCAATTACTTTGCACCCAGCTGTGCACCAGCTGTAACGTTGCTATCAATATCGAAATATGTCGTACAGGCAACACGACATCTCGCTGGTTTAGATGTAGTAAAAGCGAAAAAACAATGGGGACACAACGCGATGAAAATCCCTCCTACCCGTATTCTTTATTAGACGTAGGTAAAGGGCCCCTTTCAAAATTTTCTCATACTTTTCACACAGATATGAAATAAGAAGCACAAACGTGTATACGTGTAGGTAGTATACGGTAGCTACAATTTGCCTCGAAATTTATGTAGTAGGTATATATATGTCACTGCCAATGGATTCCACCGATCTCTTCTACCCCATTTCGCGTTTCTGCTACTCTCTCTATATTCCGGATCAGAAATTAAGATTGAAAAATTCGTTGGAGCTTGAGAAAGCGTGGAATGAACATTGGCTCGGAATATATATTGAGCACTTCGATGCTGACGCGTAAAGCTAACAGACCTACCTACTATAGCTGGATCTGAAATGGAATAACTGTCATATTTGTTTGATTGGCAATATCATTCGTAAAAATTGTCCCCTTATATCCAAGGCAGGAGAATGAAAGGCGGACATTTTGAAAAATGAAGCGCATTCTTCATCCGCGAAATATAAACTTGTACCTTTGGTATATATATATTTATATGGCCGAAAATATAGAGATGTACATGCCTCCCATCCCGTCTATGTGTAGAAAGATACTTGTACACTGGGAATCGCGCAATGACCCGTCAAATGGAGAGTGTGGGAGGTAGCTGATGGAAAAAGTTTTGCGAAAATCCCAGAATCACTGCCCTAGCCGAAGCACCCAGAAATATACGTAGGTAGACCCACCACGGGCGAAAACTGCGGATATAAGAAGAAAAAAGTAAAAAGTTATATAAAACAGTGGAGAAATGAGTTAGAGATTTTGCGAACAAAGAAGATAATTCCCCTTGAAATAGCTGTGCAATTCACTCGGCAGTAAGTAAGTAAGTAACTAAGTGTACTTCGGATGTGTATGGATGTGTCTATTTTATAATTAAACACCCGCAAATTGGTATATAAATTCTCACCACTCGACTTCAGAGCTAATACGATTCTCGTCTTCTCGTTTCCTACTCTCGTAGATTTAACCTACGTGCTGTATATACGCGACTATGATACCTAGAGGAACGTAAATAAGAAATGGCGTATTCACAAAGTAGGGCAAACCGCATGGGGATAATCTGGGATCACTCGTTTCCTCAAAAAAAAAAAAAAAAAAAAAAAAATAAGAAGAAAAATAAGGCCGGGTTTCTATTCGTTTCGCGATTACGCGAAGGGATGACAAAAATTCTGAGATAAGTTCCTCTATATAAGTATGTCACATAATGTTGTTGAAAAAAAAAGTCTTAGCTCGTGGGTTTAAATTCCTTCGAAATATCCGGCTGGTTCTAAACTAGAAAGAATATCTCTGCCCACGTAGCTCTTACTCTTATCTGGACGTGAATGTAAACGAATTCCAAACTATGCGAGTGCGTATATAGTGCGGTGAGAAATTGCTTGTGGAAATGGGTGACTAGCCCAGGTCGGACGGCAGCTATGGGTTCGGCGACATTTCACCTCGGCAAGAAAAGAGATGCCCCTAGAAAACGGGAAAGTCGAAAGTGGAAAGTGGAGAGTGGAAACTGGAAACTGGAAACGGGGGCGGAGTAGCTATCGATCGAAGTGAGCAACGCGCGCGCGCGGGTGGTTAACGTTGAAACGGAGCGACGGACCGCGCCTGATGATGGCGTCGGTTAAACGTAGACGTATAAACGACGCGAGCGTCGGGACGCCGTGGCCGTCGGACAACGTAAAGTTTATTCAAATCGTTTTTGGTAGAATCGAATCGTATCGAATTAACAATCTTTAAACCGGCCTGCAGGTATTGTGTCTATCAGAGTTTAAATATAGTAGAAATTTCCGTACATGAGATGCTGACCGATCAGTTTCTCAGAATAATGAGAAGGAAGGACCCGCACATACAAGAACTCCTGTTTATTTTTACCTTCTAGATCTCGATCCACTATACTGGACCACCAAAGTTGCTGATTCGTTGTCTGGCAGAACTTTAGAGCGCGAAATGGCGGCTCGGAAGGGGCAGAAATGATCCTCCAATTCCTATCGGCAACAGATCGTATACAAGAGAGGAACTAAAGTCACGGTATATACTATTAATGTTAGAAATTAAATAAACCCTAATTACACCTATATCCGTTCAGTTCAGATGATCTTTGAGAATACAGTCTATGCGAGGATTTTTAATCAGCTGCTAAATACATGGGAAATTTATTCCATCCTCGGCAATTAAAGGGTTCAAACTGCTTTAACTAAAAGTGTAAACTGTCGACTCGACGAAATGACAATGGCGCTAAGACCCGAGGGTCGCAATACTGCAATGTAGATAATAATCCAAGAGGGAAAAGGCGCGAGATAGATGCTTCGGATTTCTCAAATTCCTAGTTTCACCTCACAAAATCCAAGCTGCAGCAGTCTGGTCCGGGTATATATATATAATATTATATATATATACGTATATAGCAATTATTCTTTGCCCATATACCTTCGTCGTGATAAGAGATTCTAAAGGTTCCAGCGGCTCTCCATCTCTCTAAGGCGAACCATCTAAGTAAGATAAAAAGTTAATTGGTCTGAAGGATACTTTTTTAAATGCTGATTAGCCCTCGGAATAATTGGCTCGGGAAGTTGACTTGTGCAGTGCAGATATATCCACTCTCAATTCACGTTTCTAAAGCGAGCTCATCGTAGCCGCACTCAGCTCTTATTCCGGTATAGATACGCCTGTATACTTATACCCATGTATATGGCCGAGACTTTTTCCGAGATTAAATTGCCCTGCGAGAGAATATGAAGAGAGAACGAAAGGCCGAAAGGCCGAAAGGACGAGAAGGTGAGGAGGCAAGGACCGCTGGTAAACGCATCACCGTATCACGAACCGCGGACGCAGCACTAGGCTTGCGGTCATGCTGACCAATGGAAGGAAAAGTTTATGAAGTTTCTTCTTCTCATTTTATATAGTTGTATCTACCAACGGTAGTCGGTAGCCGGTTGTTCTCTTCCTTGGTTATACCTACTTTATTATGGTTTCTATTAGAGCCCAACGATCCACTAAATTGCAGCCACTTTTCTTCCTCCACCGTGCCTTGGGTATCAACTATGAATCCACCTATGCGGATTCTCTCATATACTCTTTCTAGCACTAGTGAAACCCTGACCATCTCTTATGTACTTCTCGCTCATTTCTCTAGAAGGAAAGGTAACCCTGCAGGCTTTCCAGACAAGTGTATTAAATGGACCTCAAGGAACGTGACCTTCCAGAAGAATCAGTCTAAAACCTGAACACATGAGATATTCTCTCTAGTTTCTTCAACATTTATTATTCTTCATTTTCTTTCTTTTTGTTTTGACAAGATGTCGATTTTCTATGGGGGTTGAAATGGCTACGTCTTTGAACCCCGTCATACTGGTTAAATTCGGATATCCTTATCCTGAATATATCTTCAAAGATATATATATATATATATATATCGCCATGGAATATTGACATCTGACTTTCTGGGCTGTAGGTAGGTAGGTAGATAGGTAGGTATTCGGTAAGAAGCGATTCGTATTCGAACGACTCTCCGTAAACCCGTCACTTGTATATCATCAGGTATTGTTGGATTTATTATAAATTAGGTAGAGGAATATCTGCACCTGTATAACCAGCCTTCTAGCCTCGAGGGTATCGATTTTTCCTCCCAGATTCACAAATGCGGAAACAAACTGTCACAATATAACATTCGCATGATATAACCCTTCCGAATATATAGTAGGTAGACACCTAGCTCATGACCGCATATGTATAGTATATACCCGAACCACACATCATTTGTATACAAAGTAAAAAATGATCGAAGCAAAGAAAGACTATACAAAAAAGATAATTTTTTTTATTTCTTTTTTTTTTTTTTACTAGTATGTAATATCGAGTAGAACCTACACGCTGTGTTATAAAGTGGTGCAGTATAAAGTGACGCGGGTGAGATCGTGCCCACTTTGTGTGAGCTTGAATTGAATAAATAATCTTGATTAGAAAAGTGCAGAAGCGTCGTTGAGTCGAGAGCAAAGCTAGGTAGGTATAGCTTTTCTAGTTATATATTTCGTCGACGGAAGGATGAAAGCTTGTTAACTTAGGTAAGGATATAAGTCATTCTGGTCCGGGGATTTCTTGAGTAATGATATCGCATATATGTACATAAATATATATATGTATATATATGTGCGGATTCGACCGCGGATACGGTAAAGTACTGGTCATTTATTTATACCGAAAGAATTTTCAGTTTCCGCAGGATAGAACCATAGTACTGAGAACTTTTCATATCCGTAATTCGCAAACGTACCTACCTACTCCTGGGGTTTTCTTCGAAAAGTTGCGTATCTGCACTATAACTGCAGTGAAACTGCAACTTCGTATAATATCTCGTCCGCGTCAACGAGGATGAGACGACATTCTCAATACTAACAAGGACATATCTTATAGTCTGCAGCATCTCGAATCTTCAAACTCTTAACTGCCTGCACTATATTAAGCTAGCGACATTTTATCTTGCCAATTTTACTCTCCCGGTGACATTACCTACTTGATATTGCAATATGCAGTCAGAGGTGTTGCATAACTACGAGAGAAATATTACGTCTTCAAATTTCATTATTATTATTAATATCTCGTCCTATTTTATTTTCTTCCAACTTTTTGCGATATAATGAAACGCGATTATTCCGAGTGAGGGGAAAGAAAACTGTACAACCTAGTGTAGATTAGATTAGGGTGGGTTTCAGTCAACCCCGCAAAGCTGGGGCTTGAAATTCGCGGCGGACAAATTCGCGGTACTTAAATTTTGGCAAAAAAATAAAAAAAAGGTGTAACGCATATTTATTCTACGTATAAATATACCTAGGCTGTACGTACGTGTATTTATAAACGGTAGATAAAAATATTGGTTGACAGTAAGGGTCGATATAAAGTAAAGAATTATATGTACGCAGGATGTCGACCAGTGGTCTTTTACTCTCTCTTTTTTTTTTCTTTCTTTCGTTTCTGCTTATATATGTATACCCAATGCAAGTTCCTCATTCGAAGCATACTCACGGGACGAACGTGAATAGATGTGTTTATGATTTTAAGGGAGCTACCCATACCACAGCTCGCAAACTATACTTCCCTCAGAATTTCACGCTAATTAAGAACTTTGAGTGGAAAGGCATTTGGTTACGCATCAAAGAACCTAACGTATACCTGCATACTACCCACATTCATAGATTATTATGCATACCTAAAGTCGAGATTCGTATTCCAATTTCTGCAATATTTAACAAGATTATTAATATCATTATCATCATTATTATATAGTTATTTTTTACAACCCACGATTTTTCGTGCCCTGCAGACAGAATATGAAAGGATATGCAAATTGTCGGTGATTTTTTCTCATGCTTTATTATTTATCGCAGAGATTATTTGCGTATACCTATCTTATACCTGATTTTATGTAAATGATTTTAACAACTTTGTAGGAATAATAAATATACATATATACATTAAGCTGTTCTATACGAAAGACGCCCGTTTCTCAACACGCGGTTCGCATATAGTTATTATATACCTACCCTCCTACAACGGTGAATGACAAATTGCACTCTACATTTTTTTCGGTCAGAATTGTGAAAGTTGTTTTCCGATTCCGTGTAATATACATGGACAGGTATATAAACAAATCTGTTTACATACGCAGATTTAATTATTATTCATTCGAATCAAATGATACCTGCGAGTGATCAAAATGACCATCTTAATCGCAGGTACCTGTGCGTACGTGATGTAACGTCTTGATCAACGTGTGGCAACTTTTGTTTTCTATATTTAATATAAATGTAGTTGTATGGATATAGGAAATATCGTGAAATATGGTATGTGTACATAAATGTATCACGCGTGCAGCAATGGCTACGAAATACATGTTCTTCCCTCCTGATTGGTGTTTTTCTCCGCGTCCATAGAGAGTCCGGTTATTAGTTGGTACTACGACGTGATATAGAATGGAGTCTAGCAGCTTCGGTCAGCCGTTTGGTTGTTTGCTTTGAAATGAACGTGATCTCCTTTTCCGTAAGGACTGGACTTTCATCCCTTGGGAAGTAGAGAAAATGAGGCAGACGATGGTCGCGTCGAAATGGCATCTATATGGTGAACGAATCGAAGCGCAACGGGCACTGAACCAATTCTAGCAAACTTATCATGTTGCAATTTTGGAAAAATTATTTGATGAAAGTGTATATTTTTTCCCCCGAGGTTTAATCACGCAGTTTTATACACCTAGAAGCATAAATCTGATGAAGAGCAAAAAGCGTCGCGTACCTATATTACAAGTGGAAGGGGGAAAACGACGAGCCATAGACACTGCAGATGAAAAATATAAAAAAAGAAAAAGATAAAGGAAAAATATATTGGCTGTTGGCGTAAAGCGAGCGGCAGAATTGTAGTGGGTACACACGTATATTACCGCATCACCCTTTTCCTCTCTCTCTCTCTCGTTGTTTATTTTGTTTTTATTTTTTCTCCTTTATTCACAAAGCCCCGAGTCTCGATACACCGAACTGCTACACAGCGAGAAAAACGGGGGTCGAGGAAACCCGTTGAAATACGCGCGACACGTTCCTCGCATACGAAGTACGCTGCCCCTTTTCGTCGTCGTAGTCGTACTAAAATTCAATTTTCCCAGAGAGTTTCTGCACCAGCTAAAACGAAAAGAGGAACGAGGAGAAAAAAGAGAGAAAAAAAAACGGTGGAAAAAGGCGAAGAACGAGAAAGGCAAGGACCCGTTATATAGGTATAGGAAACTGATCCTTAAGTAAGTAGTCGGAATTCTAGCGACATACGTGAAAATGTAATGAAATGCCTGAAGAGTTACACACCAAGGTACACCTACACTAATGAAAGAATCTTTCTACCTAATTAAACTATAAATACCTCAAGATTTCTCAAGTCTGGTATATTACGATTCCTGATCAAACTCGACCATAAAGCTATATAAATATATACTCATCATGGTGCAGCGCCGAGTTTCACAATATCAATCCACCTGTCCAATTAGTTACCCTTTTCGTTCGAGCTCGAGCTATCGATACTTGCATGTGCATATTACGATTCCTGTGAGACGGTAGAAAGTTTTTCATTCCCGTAGACCTGAGCCTATATCTATACTGTAATATTCTCTCCACCGCGGTCAGAGTTCCGTATAAGCTAGGAAAATTTTCTTGTTTAGACACTGCATTGACCAAAAGCCAAGGAAAAAAACAGAACAAAAAACGAAAACCGAAATAGGGAAAAAAAAAAAAAACGCTGAAAAAATAGGGGTAGCTGTATACATAATCCTTTGCCTGCAGCAACGTCATGTCAAATCTTTTCAAGTGAACACAACGTCAATACGAGCGGAAGATGGAGAAAAAAAATTGGGGGTCAGAGAAGGCCTGCACTCAACGAACCGTAAAAGGTAAAATTTTTTTCTTACCCCGAAAGGATTTTCGCATCGACAGCCAGTTGTACAGGAAAATGGACACAAGAGGACTTGGGGGTATAAGAGGGAGAAATAGGATCGAGAGATTCTAGATACGCATAGGGGGGTTAAATGGAAAGTTTACTCAATCTCCGGTGGTGAGGAGGGCAGGACCGTGCCCTCTATGAGACGTATATATAGAGATCGGGTTTGGGGTAGTCCGGAAAGTTAGGAACTGGCCGTATAAATAAAGGGGTGAGTTGCCGCTGATGGGGCCGATCAAAGCGGCCGGGGGCGGGCATTACCACAGATTGGATTTTTTTACCCAAATACCTATCTCCCTAGAACCAGTACATACCTATATATGTACTACTATGTATATATACATATACCTACATACGCGTAGAAATCGTGGATATACACAAAGATCTGGACTATATGGACAGAAGACTAAAGATTACAGACAAGAGATAGCGGATGAGTATCCTTACACGCATAGCTACCATCACACTCGGACATAGTCTTCTGGGTCATACAATACCCTCTTAATACGTCTACTTTTCCGATGCGCTCATTCCGACATGGAAAAACTACGTTCTCGCACTGATTAGGTACGAGGATCGCTGATTATCCGGAAGGTACTAAGAAGATGTCGATAATTTTTCCGGGGATTTTTATATCCCTGATTCTATATGACTGTAGTTATGATTTGGGAAATTATCGATATTAGTTCTCATCAACCACTCAAGCTCATCTTTTTTTTTTCGTACTTTCCAACTTATAGCCTAGGATTTCAATCATTCTGATCAAACTTTGATTTAATCGTATAACTTGATATTTTAAGAGCGATGTAAGTAACTGAAAGATGCTAGGCGTTTGAAGAACGTCACTTGTGCTTTTCCATCAAACTTTATGGTCATCCATTCTCCGTTCGGCAAAATCAAAATTATTTCCCGAAGGAAGATTTGTTTTTCGAGATATATTCTTCCCGTATCAGGATTTTAGAAATTTTATGGAAAAGCACAAGTATGGGGTTGCCTTAAACACCCCATGCATATGTGTATAGATTCAAGTACAATAAACAATAACGCGTGCGGAAATTTCATCTAGGAAATTCAAAAACAGACGTAAAATAGACGCATTACCTACCTTGAACTGCAGGGCAGGGATCAAGACTCACAATAAAAACTTTTTCAATGGTCAAAGAACCAGACTCATAGATTATAACCCGAGGAACTGTAACCCCGAAGGAAAAGGGTAGACATATATAAGCTTGATAAAAAACCTCACCTCTAGGATTTAACCGGACAGAAAATTGTCTCGTTTCATTGGTGTCGCGGATCAGACTACTCAAGTCGAGCGTAAGAAATGCAATATCTTTCCTATATCCACCAGTCAGCTACTGCAACGAGTTCTGGCCATGCTCTTGAACCATTCGTTGGTATATAGTGGGATAGGTACGTGTCTTGATCCGACAAAGTAAACTTTCAAGACGGGTAGCTGCCAGCGTTGAAAGTAGTTTTACGTGTGTCGTTCTGATATAAAGTCGGTCCAAACACAAATACGCGTGTGCAACATCGCATCGTGGATCGTGTTGTGGATGTACCTATGTGTGATATGTGTCATATATATCCAACAGCACGTGGGTGCGGGTAAATTCAATGCCGTTGAGCAAGAGGTGGTAAGGGAATATAGGTAGAGTGAGATATAAAGGAGAGAAAAAGTCGCCAGTAGTTCTTGCAATAAAATAAAACCTTCGAATGTCTCTCCGGACTGCAGCGAAGCGTCGCGACGAGGTCGGGAGGTCTTGTGGAACCGAAAATGGGACCGCAGTACATCTACACGTACATATAGAATACCTATAGATGAATTTAGCATATAATCTCTCTGTGTGTTGGAGTCTTGGGGGAGGATTTATTCATGCCGACGAAATATTTTATGCAAGTCAGTGCGCTTTACGGTGGATTATGCCGAGCGACATTGTAGCCGGCCGCTAAAATTGTCCGACCATCAAAACTCGGCTCGTCAGTTTCGCGCTAAAAGATCTCCGACACATAGAAAGGTATACGTATTCATGTAACCTTACATGCGTGTGATATCTACGTCGAGTTAATGCTGCAGCTGAAATACTGCAGTATAGATTATATATACCGATTTAAACCACGAACTCGTCTCTCCTCGGCGAAGATCTTAATCCGCACATGAATATACACATGTATCTGCGGATATATAGATACTTCGGTGCATGAGCTTGTTAGTCGGCGGTATAAAAGCCTCGTTGCAAAAGCAGCAGAGAATTCTCAGAACGTTAATTAAGCGCTACTCCTCAAGCCGTATGCGATAAAGAAAGAACATCAACGTTCCGCAAGAAAATCAACAAAAGAAATTTCATAAAAATTTTAATACTCTAAATACGCGGAGATATTATACATCGGAGATGTAGGTACGGTATCGTTAACGAAGCTGGATATACCAATTGATACGAAATTCTCTTTGTTACAGATTACATGATACCTTCGCCTGGCTGAAAAGAACAAACTTCTTTCCTGCCCTGGACCGAATCCCATGTGTCAAGTTTTGAATTGTATATGTGGTAATTGTCGAAATAAACATAACTCAAAAAGCTATCGCTATACGTATAGAGAATCGTATAGAATCGCGTTGATTATTTCTACATCAATCCCAGAAATCGATTTCCATACGACAATAATTTCAACGATATAAGGTGCTTTTGAAAAAGAATAATTTACCTCAAGAGATTTCCGTAAGATTCCATATATAACTATAGGGCATCAAATTTCCACTCTGAAATCATGATAACTATAATTTGCAACAATCGAGTAAGACGATTATTCGAGCCGAGTTAGGGAGCTAGAGAAGCCACGTCGCAAATGGTTTGGCCGTCGGTGGCACAATGCCAGGAGTTTGGAGAGCAGCGTCGTGCTAATAGCCCTCGGAAGGTAAGACGTGTGAGTGTTAGTCAGTATAAGTTGTAAAGCTCGTATTCGAGAAAGCAGAGCTTAGCGCGTCTGCGCACCTTGTCAACTCCTCTACGAGTATACATATCTGTCCTGGTTCGTGTTTCTGCGTTCATTGTGCGCTTCAAGCACGGCGTTTTCGTGTGGAGTGAGGTGAAGAAAGAGGCAGAAAGAAAAAAAATGAAAAAAAAAAAAAAGAAAGCTCCAAGGAAAGAAAGAGATAAAGAATCCTCGTGCAGACGTCTATGTATACGAACCTGATCTCGAAGAATGAGTTTGGGGTAGAAGGGTTCTACGCACTCTCGATGACACACACTCTCAGACACTGACGCAGTGGAATAGTGAAACTGTGGCGCGAGCTGCGGCAAACGTTGGAAGTTCTAAGGGATAATAGCAGCTAGGGTAGGTCGCGATGATCCTTGCCACGATTCATGATTTAGATGTTAGGACATTGCCAGAATGACGAATGTTAATTTTTTTGAGCAACACTTGATTGCGAAATACAAAAGGCCAGAGATGGGAGATATTCGGTATGATAAAACTATCAGACGCGAGAGGTAAGAATAAGAGGTTCGAGGACGAGTAACGGAAGTCTTAGGAGATGTACAGTTCAAGTATAAGAAGCAGCGCAGAACCTGGTGCAGTACCAGTAGGTATCTACCAGTTGGCATAGTATAGCTGCAAGGATAAAGTGGGGGTTTATGGGTTTGCATCCTATGTGCTTCACCGTATCTTCAGTTATGGCTCTCCTCAACAAAACCCCCGAGTATAACCTCTCAGGTCAAACTAACCCCGCGACACGAACCAACCCCCTAAAACATACCCAGAATCACCCAGGTCGAGGATACCGATGGATCCACGTACCAAACGAAACTCTCTCGGGGGTTCACCTATGCACTTCGACACATTTGCTCTCGAACGACTCCTAGATCATATTTAGGAGTTCGAATTGCTCGCTGGTTCGATTTTTTTTATGCATAAATGCACTTTTCATTATTTCGCAAATTTTTTTGCATGTACTATGAAAACGATGTATGTATAGGAATCTGCGTATATGAGGTATCCATGAGATATATAACGCATACAGATATAGTCCCTCGATTGTGGCGGCCATAACCCGAGAAAGAGAGACTTTACTCTAAAGAAGGAGAGAGTATATAAGTTGCGTCACCCTCGTCAGCCGTAATGGTGTCCCGTCGACCAGTGACGTAGGCAGAGGTATGACGTCAGAGCGACAGCTGTGCTTAGGCGTTTCGTAGATATAGTTACGTATAGCTGCGTCATCTTATAACAGCGTGGAGAATTTTGACAGACACGCGACTCACACGAGGTACGGTTTCTTCGACTCGTATACAAATTTTTACCGATATTATATGGAATAGAAAAATTATGAAAACAATTATTTGAGATACAATTTTAGGTGTGATAAAATTTTGAAAGTCAATTAATATTGCACACGTGGTAAAAATAAGATCTTTGAATTTTGTTTAATTTTTTTTTTTCCTGCTTTTTGGTTGGGGTGATTCATGGCACTATTATACAGAGTATAAAGACGAAGTATGACATGCTGCTTGCAGCTACTTTAATTTACTCTATTATTAGCATGATTACAACGATGTGATTTACGTTTCGTTTGAAGTTGGGAAAACGCATATATTCCATCGTATAAATCAGTGGTTCTTGACCGGTGGTCCGTGGACCACTGATGGTCCCTGAAAGCACCCGAAGTGGTCCGCGAAGTCGCCCTATATGTCCTATAATATAGAAGAACCCTATAATAATTTATACTACCGCCAAACAGTTGGTTGTCCATGGCAAGACAAAAATTCAGTCTAATGGTCTCTCATCACTAAAAGGTTAAGAACCACTGCAGGTATAAATTGTTATGGCGGTGGGTACTGCCTAGGTATATTAGCGGTGGTGAACTTGGTATAAAGTCGGTATACGGTATGCTAATAAATTCCTAGATATTTTGCAACGAGTCATAAACAATAACGATTTTTAAAATTAACCCTCATGTTGCACATGCCGCGAACTCGTGAGCACCTTGAGGTATATATCTACTCTGAAACATATTGCCTCAGGTAAATAAAAATCTACTCTGCGCGAGCAGGTAGGTAATATTCATATTCGATAAGATAAGGTCAATTCCCATAAATATTTCAAAGTTAAAAATTAATAAATTAAAATCCAGACCATAAAAATCAATTTTAAATCCCATCGCAATTAAGCTTTCAAATCAATAATATTCTATCTATACGTACCTAATAGATAGACATGTGTTAATTTACGTTCTTGTCAATTACGGTACGGTTATCAAACTGAACAATTTGTTTTACACATAATTTCCAGAAAAATAGAAGAGAAAAAAAAAAATAGAAAAATTGTCAGCCGAACGGACAAACGGACGGGCAGTTAAGATATAGGCAAAAGGTGGTCAAGAACGTATTGCAAGTTGGGTGACTTGCCACGCAGCAGGCGCGCCTGCAGTCTGACGGAACAGGACGAAACTACCGAATAAAAAGTCCGCAAATTTTTTCGTCATATACGAGCAGATATATACGACTAATTGGAGTGACTACGTCGTATAAACATATTACGTACATCAAGTGACAATAAAGTTAATTAATTGTTAAAAAAAAAATACATCTATACAGGGTGACCCAGAATTCGCGACGAAGAATTTACAGGGTAAATCTTGATCAAAAACGGGATCGAAATTTCCTTAGCCGTTTTTCCCGGAAATGCTTAGATTTCTCGTTATAATTATTTCAATTTCAGTCAATAACGCGCGATCTAAGAACGGGCGCTTGTCGGTGTACTCGCCGCTTAGTTGTGTGCACTTGTTTTCGCGGTGGCAATAGGATGGGAGACACGCATACAACCGAGCGGTAATCACATCGACGAACGGCCGTTTATAAGCTGCGCGTCATTGGCTGAATTTGGAATAATTATAACGAGAAATCTAAGCCCTTCCGGAAAAAACGGCTAAGGAAATTTCGATCCCGTTTTTGATCAAGATTTACCCTGTAAATTCCTCGTCACGAATTCTGGGTCACCCTGTATACAAAAGTGGAAAATAAATTCAAATTATGGATATTATAGGTATACGTTAATTCCTTGTCAGAAATATTTTTTCGCAATTAGAAAATTAAGCAAACTTATATAATTATAGATCCCTCGATTCTCTTTTTCTTTTCATTTTTTATTTATTTATTTATTTAGTTTTTTTGGTTTTTTTTTTTTTTTTTTACAAAGCGATCTGTTATACCGATGCTGATGTCAGTAGAATTTTACCTACACGTTTATACGATAATTTTTTCTTTCTTTTTCTTCTTCTTTTCCGGTTTCTTTTACTATACAGTCGTTCGAAACACTTGTTATACTATACTACACTACGTATCTGTTTACAACCTGTTGCACCGCAAAATCAATTCGCGAATTCAAGCCTGAAGATATAAATTTTTGAATATCAACATTCTGGGTATTTGTTATTTGCTAAGTATAGATGCCGAGTGAAAATCACTTGAAAAAAATAAATAAATAAATAAAAGATGATTCTTCGATTTCTATGCCACCGTCCAATACATAAATGTGAATCTGGTAATAGAACTGCAATCGTTCTGGCTAACGATAGAAATTTCATATATTAAAAATGTCAACAAAATATATTTTCTTTCTCTGCAATCAGCACAAGTTGTACAATGTACATCATAGATTCATGTATGGCACAGAAATACACCGTATAATAATTGAGATATTTGCTCGAGAGATACACGGAGGGGTAAATTTGATCGCGGGAGAAGTATAGCTGGTATAATAATGAAATAAAATATTTTATTTCTGTATAAGAAAACGAACGTACCGTACAGATGTATAATTGAAGGACGTCACTGTAATTGCGGCTCCCTCATAGCTGATAATAAATAAGATCACATCCTTCGTAGAATTTTTATGTAACCTTAGAGATATTCACATGTGAATTAGAGTAGCCGAAAAGAAAAAAAAATTATTGAAACTACAATTTTTTGATAATCAAACTAGTGTCAAATAGCATATGTCACCGGGAGTGTGCAGCGAGAACACCACCGAGGAACTCAGAGTCTAGACTAGCGGCTAGAGGGCTGGGTGAAATTGTTGCTGGGTCGGGCGTTACATACACGGCTTTTATGTCTATAATAAAGACTATTCAACATTTTAATGGATTTGTAACCAACCAACATTTTACAGCTCGCGCGTTGGATATTATGTACACAGAGGGGCACCGGAGCTGAAGAGAACTTTGCTCCAGGTAGGTAGGTAGGTAGGTAGATAGGTAGGTAGGTAGGTACATAAGGTATAATTCGACATAGGGATAGAGCGAGAGAGAGAAAAAGGAAGAATACTGACAAGGATGGTAGTTCCTGCAGCTTGGCTGTATTATATAGAGGAAAAACTAAGGGGGATGAGGTGGGGGATCATTATTGCGCTCAAACGACGTTTATTGCTCCCCGATAAACAAGCCAATAAGACCTTAACCGCGGACGGAATAGCCACGTGGCCGTCGTTGCTAAGGACGCCAAAGTCCTTGGTAACCGTAGAGATGCACGGTCGGTAAAGTATGAAATGAGAACTGTGGAGTTTACCGACCCGACAGCCCATCAACATGTCTGGAAGTGAGAAATACTGAAATTCATGTTACGATATTCGGATGAATTTTTTGTTTTCAAGTAAAAAGAAAAATGACAAAAGAAGAGTCTTGCGAAACGTTATTTTTCATGGCGTTCCAATGAATAACGAGAAAAAAAAGTAGAGAAAAATTGAGACAAGGAAAAAAAAACAGAACAAAATGTCGGAAAATATCCGGATGCAATTGCACCTGAATGCAGGCAAACCCGCATTGCGCGTAGGATCTGATCCCTGCACCCTTGAAGCGTGACCTATTCGTAGTTTTAAGGGAAAAAGGGGCTGAGGGGTATTGAGGGGATCTGGTAACAGTCGGCCATGTTGATACGAGGACCAATGAAACTCGGGTTTCTCCCCGTTACAGAATAATGGCCGCGGGACGCCGCCCTGTATAAAGCTCGAAGGACGTCACGCTTATTGGACGCAAAGACGTTAAAAGTTTTATCGCTCAAGCGGCAGTTACACCCGCCGCTGTATACCCCACTCACTCCATTTCGTTCTCGTCAATCGTAAAACGAACCCATAGGTAGGTAGGTAGGTAGGTAGGTAGGTAGGTAGGTAGTCGGCTAGACTAGGCTAGACTAGGGCTATAGCCTGTACCGTTGGCGTATAGGTTCGGCCCTGTCGACGCTGCCGACGCCCTTTTAGACATTCGGACTTGATCCATACCCATACGCACATGTAGTAGTAGCAGTAGCAGTAGCAGCAGCAGTAGCAACAGGGATGTATGACTTAAGTGGACATAACGTCTCCATAACTTTGCATAACATTTGAATAAAGTTTTCAAAGATAACAATAATAATAATAACAATAGGGATTATATTTCACGTGTATCCGCAATCGATTAGCAAAATTGCATAATCTTATCTGCAGTACATATCATTGACACTTTGTGTCAATCGCACCTGTCAAGCTACCTGCACCGCTGCTGCACCTGTGAATTATGTAATAGTTTTGACTCGCAGGTCGTGGTCAAGATTGTATAAGTCTCACGAGTGCAGTTGTTTTTGTTTTGATTTTTTCTTTTTTTTTTCATCTTCTTCTTTCCTTACTTCAAGGTATACATCTCATTATTTGCGGTCTGAGCAGAAATTAGACTTGCGTGATTGAGAACGAAGTGTTCATGTAATTACATATACATATACCATCTACTACGAGTTAATTTCTTAGTTCATTTTTATTAGGTGTATAAATAATAATAATAATAATAATAATAATAATAATAATAATAATAATAATAATAATGATAATGATAATGATAAGTTAATAAGGTATGCGCGAGGATTAGCGCGTGCAAAGTGATTATGTAGTAGGTATAGAGAGAGGTAAAGGTATACATATACTTACACGTGTAACTATCCTTGCGGTTGCGGGTATGGTGAGCAGCTACACATATATATACGAAGGCGTAGCTAGATATAGTGATGACAGACGATAAGCGGCTAAGAATAATAAGACCCGTGACTATTATAACGCCGCAACTGCAGACTAATTAGTTTCACGCACGTTACGTTGCATGACGATATGAAGTACGTAGTACATAACGTATAAATGTATACCTATAATTTACATCATATACCTATATGTGGGTTCGATCACGTGACTGCACCGTACAGGTCAATATGAATGATCGTTAAATTGCTAATTGCAATGCAACTGAACAATCTTGCGGGTCAAATGCGTCTTCCACGTTATTTTCATTTTTATTTCCTTTTTTCTTCTAATATATACATCTTTTCTTATATATACTGATACGCAGACTGCAGTACAGCAGCTCGTCAATCAAACCAACTTTAAACGCACATAAAATCAGTCATTGTACAGATTTTGTCACGAAATGTATATATACATGTTATTTCTTGCTGGAGTTATTCAAGATCGCAGATTACAAAAGTTAATCATATAGGTATAGTTTTAGACTTGGGTAGGCACAGATTAGTCATTATATTGTCTGCTCTAAAAATATGAATTATTTATCATGGTATGGGAGAAAAATGGATTAAACAATTCGTATGAAAACTCGGTAAAAGTTGTTGAGAGAAAAGTGAAATAAAAAATGATTAGATACATAATAAGACATGTACAGGTTTAGAATGCAAAAATATACACATGGACTCACCACTCTCGATGAAGGGAACTTTATAGCCGCGTCCTGCAGTTCCAGCCACGGCAACACGCAATGTCACAAATCACACGAGACACAATTCCTGCACGACACTAGCCCTCGCGGTTGTAATACGCCACGCAAATATCGCGAGTCTTTAGAGAGAGAAAGACAGAGGGAGAGAGAGAGATGAAGCGGAAGGGAGACAGCCTCTACAGTCTCGTAGGTCAGGAATTATAAACGTTTCATTAAAGCCCTGGGACAAATAAATGATTCCGCTAATTTCTAACTCAATCCATTGACAATAATTTTAATGAAATAAAAATGAAAAAATGAAAATTGAAAGAGGGAGTTCCTCTCCCATGCTCTACTCTCCTAACTCTCTTAGTTGTTCGTTGGTATAGCCGATCCTAGTATCGCTGGAGGATAGACTCGGGGGCAACCATGTGCTTCCATCGACTCGCAAACCTAACTGCGCGTGCGCGCGAAAGGCCGAAAGCTCCACCGACTACGTCACGTATACTTCCGATTCTCCATTTCTCTTCTCTTCTCTTCTCTCCCATATACTGACAGTTGACGGTCATCGTAGCGCGTTATTGTCGGATACTGCATTTCGTATATACCTATGTATACCGCAATAAATACCAGACGAATTGATAGATGGATGGACCGGACCGGACCGGACCGAAGGACATGGGAGAGTGGAACGCGCTCTGTATAGAGTGATTATATCATCGATAGACATAGATCAATGTACGAAACTATCTCGCGGGTATGAATTCGACGCAACTTATAGACTACCGAGACCCTGCCACCTATCCACGGGTGTAACCAAGGATGCACTTCGTACCATTGCGGCACACTGTCGTCGGTTGCTGATCGCAAAGATGCGCATGACCGCAAAGACTTACCCTTGCGACCTCCCGAGACTATCATCAATCATTCACTTCGCGTACGAACTCTGTCTTCCGTCCAAATAACGGTTTATCTACGTACAGATATGGGACAGGCGACGTACGAAATAAATTAATTAATATGAGCCACTAAGTGATTCGCGCCAATATTTTTTCCACTCGCAATAAATATTATTACGGGGCTTATAGGAAGAGAATAAAGCAGAAGTTGGCAGAAAATAGCCATGAGATAGCAACGCGCGGCCCGCGTTCAGTGGTTCTCACGCAGTCGCATTAATTAGGTTCTTACAATCGTTCCTCGACATTTTAATTATTTTTTAAGGGCGAGCAGACGCGGACGCTATCTTTTACGGATAATAATATTAATTAACAACATTGATCGACGATATTTGTGTGGATTGCAAAAAATAAACTATTCATCATCATTGTTCGCAATTTTTTTTCCCAGACAATCTCGTATTTCTCATTATAAAATAATACTCGACCATATTCAAGCAGTAGTATATACATCGTTTAGACGAAAGTTATCTGGGAATTTATTCTCAAGCGTGACATCCGCTACTTTCGAATCGGATCTAACTTTTATGCCGAGGGTGAACAAACGACCAACCTTCGTAGTCGAGACTCGAAAGTGATTATATATTGAGCCTTGATGACGAAAATTAGCTAAACACTTCTCATCGAGGACTCTGCTTCCGAGCTCGCCCAGGAGCAAAATCCCCGATGATAATTATTTAAACAAATTTTTGCCACGAAGGCTTTCATGTAACCATTCTGGAGTCTGAAATCTGAGGTTTGGGCCATTGCTCGCCCTTAAAACCCCGCAGACTCCAGCATGGTTTCGTACCAATCCATAATGACAAGAATTGATTGAATAATTCTCATCGAGGACTCTGCTTCCGAACTCACCCAGGAGCAAAGTCCCCAATGATAATTATTTAAACAAATTTTGCCACGAAGCCTTTCATGTAACCATCCTGGAGTCTGAAATCTGGGGTTTGGGCCATTGCTCGCCCTTAA
Organism: Tenthredo scrophulariae; assembly: GCA_963978835.1. NCBI lineage: Eukaryota > Metazoa > Arthropoda > Insecta > Hymenoptera > Tenthredinidae > Tenthredo > Tenthredo scrophulariae. Next base: position 14,529,046 of record OZ022234.1, read on the forward strand.
AACTCCCCAGACTCCAGCATGGTTACGTACCAATCCATAATGACAAAAATTGGTTGAATAATTCTCATCGAAGACTCTGCTCCCGAGCTCGCCCAGGAGCAAAGTCCTCGATGATAATTATTTAAATAACTTTTGTCATCGGGGCTCATATCTAATCACTCTGGAGTCTAAAGTATAAAATTCGATCCTTTGTTCACCATTAGAAGAGAAATTGGATCCGATTCAAGAGTATCAGAAGATATCACGCCCCAGAAGAAAGTCTACGACAATTGTTCAAACAGTGTGTTTTGTTCGGTCAGGTATTATTGCATTATGAGAAATAGGAGATTTCGTCGTGTGCGCATCTTGTTGTTGAGGAAAAGAGTTGCAAGCAATGTTATGATTAATTCATTCTTTCGAATCCATGATAAATATTGTTCATCAATGTCGCTAATAAATATAATTATTTGTTAATAACAGCGTCCACGTTTGCTCATTACTAAAAAAAATAATTCAACCGTCGTGGAACAATCGTAAGAATTTAATTCACACGACTGCGTGAGAACCACTGAGCGTGCGCGCCTATCTATTCTGTCGACAATTTTCTGCCAACTTCTGCTTTGTGGGAATAAATTATGAGTTGAATATCTCTCCAAGGGTTGATTGATTAAAAAAACATCCAAGCCCCTAAAACAAACCCTATTCTAAATTCTCCTTTTTTTTTTTTTTCCATTGTTTGATATCGATTCATCGTTTATTTGTGATTTGGACGGGGAACGACGGTTCTATACAGTAATTAATTGAATAGCTGCTATAAATTTTGTCAATTAATTACATTTTCACTCTACAGCAATTTAAAGTTACTATATAATAGCCTTGAGGCTAGACTCATTACACGGAAATATTAATGAGGATCGCCCTCCGCTTCGACGGAGCTATTATATTATACACTAACACGTAAACATATATGGGGTATTCTCGCTCAACCGGGACACTTTTACGCGCATCGTTCATCAATTTTGGTGTTATGCGAGATTGTGTTTCTTGTCCGACCCCAACTACCAATCTAGAGTCGTATACCCTGGTATCAACCGGTTCAGGAGTTATTCGATTCGCGAAAAATGAAAAAATTAGTTTTCGAGCGCGCCGCACGATTCCCAAACGTATCTTCGGATTTGGGGATCCGATAAATATTTTTAACCAGTATTCCAGGTTCAGAAAACTTCGAACTTTCACGCCATCAGAATAAAAAATTTTTAATAAACATTTTTACTCGCGTTTTTTTTCAATGTATTTCATTTTCTCAGGCCTGTAACCAAGTCGAGGCGAAATGGTTTTCGAATAAAAATTGAGCTGCTGGTAGATGTTTTAGAAATGTAAAAAAAACAAACATAATTAATAAAAAAAAAACAAGCTAAATGCCCTCTTCAAAAAGAGATCTACGTGCAGTTCAATTTTTATAAAAAAAAAAAAAGTCTAAAAATTGCATTTGGTTGTAGGCCTGAAAACAAAAATAAAAAAGTCACTTTGGTGCGTATGAATCTAGATTTGTTATTGGGGGTCGGCCAAGAACCGAAATCTCACGTGCGCAGAAATGTGTCTCGAATGAGAGAGCAGATAAGTTCCCATATACTAGGTCGAACGACGAAACGAGGAGAGACAGCTCGACTACGGCTAGCAGCCAGCATTTATCACACAGACATGATCCGAGGTATCAACACCTTGGCCCTAAAGCTTCGAAGATGTCATTGACCGAAAATAAAAAAACTAAATACAAGCCACTATAATTATACTCGATAAAAATCTGCTTTCATTCACGCGCCTGAAACGAATGCTTGCGGTTGTATTTTTTTCCTTCTTTCTCGCTCTCGAGAATCGAGCTTGATAATACTGCTAATTCAAGCTGTGCCAAAATACGTAAATGATCGAAATAAAGTTTTCTCGGCTAATATCAATACCTACAAACGTTTTAGCGTATGCTTGAGATAACCTGAATCTATCTAAGTTAATAATTCACCTGTACTCATCGCTTCATTTACGATACCGAAAGAATAAGGATGCGACACGTGTGAGAGAACAGAGAGAAATGAAAGGAGACAGACAACACGAGGGACTACCCGGCCCGCAGCATGGCGTATGGCAAGAAACTAGGTCCATCGACACCGATTGATTAAGTATCTCAACACGGACGACACGTACCTGTCAGAGTTCACTTCAGTCACATATTATGGGCATAGCACAGGTCACAGAGAGTCACAAGTAAAAATTAGGTAGCGACATAAGGTCCGAGAGCACAATAATCACTGCTTTGAGCCGGCGAGGAGATACGTACGTCGCGACGTTCAATCACCGAAAATGAACAACACGTGATGATCGTCAAGCGTCGCGACGCTGGTGCCGTGTAGCGTCGCCAATTTCAACTACCTACCTTGTTAGTCTATCTTCTTACAATCATCAGTTTTATATCTCATTTATCAACTATGATTCATAATCTAACGTCTTCGTCGAAGTTTGACAAAAATTTGAGTACATCACAGGTAAGTTGCGAGTAAAATTAGAAGAAGAACGAATTGGAAGACGAAAATGAAGCGGAGATGTTAGAGAGAAGATCGTGTGGTTGATAAGATTATTTCTTTCGACTAACACTGATACGTGGCGGGAAGGATCGAACGCGATATAAAAATCTCAGTACCTACTCGTGATTATAGACGGAATAAGACTAGGAATTTAAATTACAAAAAACTTTTCGATAAAAAGTTTATTTATTTCAGGTAATTCACGATTACGAGACCAGATCTAATGATTAATTATATGCGCAATACACGGAGTGAGAAATTGCAATTATTAATAAATATGCGAGTGTTGTATACCATCTGTATTTAAAAGTTATGAATTTATTTATTTATGACGTAAAAACCGGTGATTTATTATCGCTAACATAATAGCCACTTTTTTTAGTTGTTAATCATATAGTGAATAAATTTTCAGTCAATTTGAATGCGATAATTATACGCTAATGAAATAGTAATAAACATCAAATGTTTACAATATTGTGAAAAATATTGGTGAATAAAAATTTTGCCATCAATGAAAATCCCTATTTGTTTTCAACCCCCAATGTTTAAGCTGAAATTTTTCAAGAGAATCGATATAGTCTCGCACCCGACGGCGCTAGCCTCTTTCTATAGGCAATTTTGTGCTAGACTAATGATCCTTTTTCGGTTATCATTTTTCGCAATGTATATTCGACAATTTACTTCGTAGAAGTCTAGTCGCCGAAATACAGCGTTCTAACGAAACTAAAAATGCGAATTACCATAATAATCTGAAGCATGACGGCAGTAGGAAGAGATAACGCCTCTTCAGAAGTTTAAATTTATAAGACAAACACCCGGAAGTCTGTATATCTCTTTACCCTAAAATAATGTGTTATATCTACGCACTTTCTTCGAACCGTATATATTTCAAACTAATGATATAACAGCTTTGTGTATCCCTGAGAGTAACGATTTATTCGACGTAAATATATAAATTTCGAGCAATTCCGAGTCGAAAAATTCTCTTCTTCTTTGTTCCGACTGATTGTTTACCTAAAAAACTCAAGGTAACCAACCAACAATTTTCCAGATAGACAAGGACCCGACGTTCTATACTAGCTTTAGTCTTTACTTCACGATTCGTAAAATTCTATACGAGTCCCTGAAAAAGGGGGTAAGAAAAAAAGAAAAAAAAAATTGTGGATTAGAAAGCTCCGACTAGTTAAATTTTTTTCAAAATCTCAACAGCTTTGAAATCCATGTTTCCACTTTCACTTTCGAAGAAAACATCTGTACCTACCATAGGAAGAAAAAAAAATATTTTGTCGTCATAGACGTACCCAGACGAAGAAGTAGAAAATTACTATCGAAGAGAAAGCTGACCCAACGTCGGACCCTCGTTTAACCCCATAGTTATTCCAAGGTGGAAATAAAGTTTCGGTATTTCTGTACAAAATCTGAGTATATAGGCACCACTGCGGGCTACGACGTACCTATTTAATATTCGACTCATGTAACCGGGTGAAATATATAACGAACAAAATCACTGTGTAGTTTATACGTTCAATTTCCTTCCCTTAGCTCCGTCACCTCTAAACGTCATGTCTTGACGGCTGTACCTGCAGGTTGACTGAAATAATTACGTGACAAGTTTACTTGATTATACAGTATATACTCTGATACAGTATAACAGAAAGGGTAAACTCCTCTCTTCTCCTCTTCTATAAGATAAATGACAAGTTTCATTCCCTCTTTCGCGAGCAAAGAACCCGACTACACAGTTCACCCCCATAATTTCAAACAGCCAAACGCAGTCAAGAAAATTATACATTCTAGACTAAACAGTAAATAATCCCCGACCGCAGTGTTCAATCTTATATGTTTATTCTTGAGGGATGGTGCTCGCACGGTATAAAATAAATACACATGTGTCTCTACGCACTTTGCATAGTTCTTTACCTTTGTATCCTATTATATCCCACCCCTATCGCAGGAGATCCGCTTATCTGTCCGTGCATCGCTTATTATACCTAAACCGTATGAAAAAAATGGATACATCAACGCCATGTGTGGGTATTTCGTAGTCTGTTTGGTCTGTCCAATTACGTTTCTCACGTGCTAACGCGGATATACCATAACTACATACACGTAGGACAGCGGACAACGGACAGTAAAATTGAGTTTGACTTAGAATTCTGTGCTTCGTGTGTTAAATAGCTAGTATAGCTCCTGAAGACTGACGAGGTGAATAATTGAATTATGATGAGCGGTGATGTGGGTGAGATAAGGAGATGTCTCTCCTGCTGCTGCTGTAGTACAGAGCAAAAAGGAAACTGAGAATAATTCATCGGGTAATTTGAATATGTGTGTGTCTGTGAGTTATATGAGCGGGTAGGTACGAGGTACGAGAGACATATGTAAAGTATACCACGTACAAAGGTTGGTAGGTGTACAAGACTAGTAACTACCGATATAATAATATAATAAAGTCGTGAAACGCGGTAAAAACTGGAATTACAAAAACAGTTGTACTTCAGTACCTATAATACCTCGACGGTATAGAGAGAAGGGAGGAAAGACGCTTATACGTCTCTATAAGCCGAAGTTGAATCTTGTTAACACCATCCCACCGCAATCTCACGGATAATCTTATTCCCGTCTCGGTTTCACGCTGACCTTTTACCGTCGCGTAGATAAGCGAGGCTGTGCGCAGAGGGATATGGACCTAAAAACTTGTTGTACCCACCTACCATCCCTCGGTTAAAACTTTTTTGAACAAGACACGACCCCGCGAGATTATGATTATATAGAAATTATAAGAGGGAGAATAAAAAGAAAAATTTGTGGAAAATTTTGTCCCAAGTTTGTCTCCAGCTTTTCCCACGGGAATTTCTTACTCTGAATCGTCGACTTGTCTTTAATGCGGTCTTTTTGTCTTCAAATTTCTCGAAAGGGTGATGAAATAAAGCAAAAATTTCCTAAAGAAGAAAAAACGAATTAACTAATCGAACCATATTGACTGGAAAGTTTGTGCGAATGTTCTCTTGAATGGGAACGGGAAGGACCTTAACGATCTTAAGACTCAAGCCTAATCCCACCTCGGTCTGCACCCACCTGTTGAGAGAGACGAATTTCGTAGCGATTAGTCGCTCGGTATGATTTTTTTTCTAATCATAGATAGGAGGAGGAAAATTTTTCGCGGAATCTATATTCCGTTTATATTATATGTTTTACGGATATAATCCACGAGTCGCATTCGGATGCAGTCGAATGGCGGTACACTGCGCCAGAGACAGGCACTGCAACGTTGGTAGGTATAAGAGTAGGCGTCGCCCGAAGCTTTTACGACTAAAGCGCCAATCGATTCTTAGCTTCTCCCACGCACCAGACGCCCGGCATCGCGACGCTGCATAGTATAATCAAACGGTCAATCCAAACGTCTATCTCTCTCTTGACTTGTGATAGAATTTCCGATGCTCTATACCCATTCCGCAACCCCCTTGTCGTCCAGCTCCACCCCAGCTTCACAAAATGAAGCTCTTAATTAATAAAACAAAAAACAAAAAAAATTGATTGAGCTCGTATCGAAAAAAAGTTATCCGATGGACATAGAAAATTAAAAAAAAAATGGCATTTCTCTGTGTCTATCAGCTCGCCTCGAACTCATATCTTGATTCGTCCACTCGATAGACGTGGGATCAAGTCCGTGGGAAACAAAGCTCCGTGGTATTTGAGATGGAGTTTGGTAACCGCAGGGTAGAACGTGGCCGAGTTTGAGGGCCTGAGGACGAAAATTATGGCACATACATATACCAAGTCAGGGTAAACTTTACCCTCTGTTAGAAGTTCCGCGAGTCTGCACGCGTCCAAACTGTCTGGTATCACGAAAGCCGCATGGTATAGATACAGGGTATACCATGGTTCCTAATTTTGGGCCACGACGCATAGATGCGCGCTTCTAGATATCTCTTCCTTAAACCATGCTCTCTGTACGTATATGTATATCCATGAGAACAAGCCAGGTAGTTCTGAAACCTGTGAGTTTTGTTTTTTTTTTTCTTTCTTTTTTTTTTTCATCGTCATGATCAATATAGCATACACGAACTCTATCAATAATAGTAGTATAGGTGGGGGAGCTTAGAATTTAGAATTCAATCAGGCTTACCACAGCAGAGTATCACTGATTCTTCATGGCGCAGGTTCTCCTGTAGAGAAGCGACGGCAGTCAACGTAGGTCGCGACGCTAGATGCACTGATATCTCGACGTTATACTTTGCTGAAAAACGCGACAAGGCTGTAAAATAGTGAATAAATAAAGTAAAAAAATATTTCTAAATCAAAGTACGTCGCACATCACTGAACCGATCGATTAGAACCCGGAATTTATCATTCAACGTAACGATACCTCCGACGATATTATGAATACGTCACACTGTGATCGATGGATGTTACCTCATTATACCTCATACCGCATATATACGCGATTCTTCCATTATACATGAACTGAGGTGAAATATGAAATGTGATTCGCGTTGGAAACGTGACGTTTTAATTAGTATCCCTGATTGTATGCAAGAGGCGTTAGATATTTTTTGACTTTCTCAAGAATAATTGAATAATGACACGTCGCAAATGTATCTTGCGGAATTCCACAAACCATGACACCCGGCTATTATTGAATGCGTCGTGTGCAGCGGACACGATGCTACGGATCGGCGTTTGGCACTATACGACCTGGGCCTTTTGCTATACTATAAGGTAGTAAGAGAAGCGAGGAGAGCCCCTGCCGGCGCAGCCGTACATCTTAGTGTTATGGGCAACTCACATTGGAAGATACGCCATCAAGCATAGCCCTAGCGGAGCGCGAGCGAGCGATTGTAAAAGTTTTAGGGACACTTTGCGAACACCCTCCATGCCGGCCTCCTCCCCTTCGGCCCTCTCCTCGTCTCGCCATCACCGACGCCGCCGTCCTCATCCTCGTCCTCGTCCTCGTCGTAGTCGTTCTTCTTTACTCCCTTCCTGCACCACCAACTACCGCCCCCGACCCGAACCCCGCGCACTTCACCCCTAGCTCCCCTCATGGCGGGGTAAAGGGAGATTGAACCTGCACCCCTAGCCTCTCTCTCGCCCCTATCCCTTGGCCACGTTTCTACACCCAAACCCAAACCCAAACTCACGGAGCCCAAAGACCCGCAGCCATGATGCGTTTGTGTTAGATTATGTACATTGTAGATATATATTCTGTACTTCACGAAGCTAAAGCTAAAGCTGGAGCTGAAGCTGAAGCTGAAGCTGAAGCTAAAGCATTGCCATTGCCATTGCCATTCCAGCACGGAAGGATGACTCCGGCACCGCGGTGGTACCGACGATTTAACTACACCCGCGCATACATATAACTACGTATACGTATACGTCTCTGTAAGCTGCGTATACGATGCTGGTTAAACCGTCTATGTATATGGGCGCGGCGGATATATGCCGACCTATGGGTTCACTGTTTGGTGGCGCCCCCGGTCGCCATCGTGGTCGATGTCGTCGTCAAATCTTTTCATTTATTTGGTCAGCCAATAGCGACAAGCTACGATATTCCCGCGATCATTTAAACCAGACTTTGATCGGTCATTTTATAGAGCCACTATTCAACGATTTAGTTATAGGGGTGCTAGATCACGAGATTTTTCTAGTCCACAAAAGTTCAGGGTGCAGGTGACTGGGACTTGTAGATTAATATGGGTATTACCTGTCGCTTATAGGGGGGTCCCTTTTTTCCTAATACCTTCTTTCAATCCTGTCTTTTTTATCCGTATTTTTATCTTCCTCGCTACACGACTGGTACAGTATCACAGCGTCTCAGTTCGTTCTATATAGCCTCTTTGCGAGGAATGGTCTACTTAGCTGATTGAGAAAAGAGAAAATCTCCTTCGGCTACGATCTTATCGAACCGATTATTTCCTCGATTCATCCACCTGATACCCTCCGTCCGATTTTCTTCTCACTTAGATGAAAATTAGGATAGTTTTTCAGCGTGATAATTATTGTTCAACGAAAAGATCAAACGAATCTGATGAGTTATATACCGCGAGTATTTCTCAAACGTGCAAAAACAGCTGCTATACTTAGGCACCAAATCGCGAGTTATGGATCGTCGAAGATCTGACGTTCTACTGTCGTCAAAAGTACCGGGCGACTGTCCATTATTTGTATGTAGGAATTTTCAGTACTGGTTTAAGATATGTATGTGTTAAAAGTTTTCTGTATGTGGTAGCTGTGCAGCTGGGGGATACGTGGACGCGTATAAAACGCGAGGCGAGTGGAATTCGCTGAGGAAATAAATAAATTCGAGGCCATCTTCCCAGAAGATACATATACCTATCCACCGGGCTAACTAACCATGCAGGAGAGTTTAAATATGTATGTATTTATGTTGCTGTTATAAAGAATTGGCCACAGTAGCTGTATAGCAGCACTCGTTTGAGAATATTGAGAAACGGAACGAGATGCAACGCGAGGTACCTACGTCGCGTATTAACGTGCATTTTAACAGACGGACAAACTGAAAGAAAAAAAATAAAAAAAAAACGGACTAAAACCTGGGCTTTCGCCCCACCCACCCACTCAGCTATATCCACCCCTTATTGCCCCGTATAGTTGCCAATTTATGCGCGAAAACGTATTAAAGACGGCACACAAGCAACAGAAATCCGCTCAACTCTCTCGGGTAGGTATGGGCGAGTAATTTTGAGCCAAAGCTCCTTTGGTCAGGTCCCCGCTATCCTGACCACCTTATACCTACGTCTATATATACCTACGCCCGGTCTCATATTATATGGTTAATATTTTAAATGTGGTACACCTACATTGTAAATACGGGTTATTTTGTGCGATCTTTTCTAAGAATAGAGTCACCCCGCTGATGCCTTTGCGTATGTATGTATATATGTATATATACCGCGATATGGACCCGCCAAGTAGAACGATGGAATCCGTGGCGATCTTCTCGGCTTTGTGCTGATGCCAAAGGCAAAGGTCCGACGGTGAACGTTGTTTCTCTATCTGTTTTTCTTCTTCTTTCTCTCCTCATCCTCGTCCTCATCCTCTTCATCTTCTTTTTCTTCCCTCTTCGCCAGTCCGCCCAGCGTCCTTCTTAGCTGCTTCATCATCCCCCTTCCACTGCAGGAGAACTGAAGATTCACTTCCTACAGGATGAATATATACCATCATCTTTATTGAGTTTATAGGAATCCATTAGCAACATACTTGCTGAGACAGCTACACAAGGGGAATAAAATAAGCCGGGTAGGCGTAGGTATACCTATAATTTTTTTTCTCTCTTCTGGAATTTTTGAACAACCTCTTTATCAAAGGTGTTATTATACGCCATGCGAATTCATGGCAAAATACTTCATGGATATAATTTGGATAGGTTCTTAAAACCGCGAATATAACCGCGTATGGAAGTTATAATTTGTCGGCACTTCATCCCCCTTCCTCGATCTGATTATCATATACATAGAGCGAGGTTTTTATCACGTGTACAACGCGTACGTATGTGAGCACCGGGGTATTATATTATAGCCGCCTTTCTCGTAAGCGAAAGAAACCCGCGGTGCGTTTACAGAGGCGGAGGAATTAATCGACTGAGGTCCAATCTAGACTGTTGTAGGTAGAGGTATAACACTGTCCTGTAGCGCAACCTTTGAGGTAATTACAATTAGATGCATACAAAGAGATAGCGTTCAGTTCCTTGCCGAGGAATTTAACTAGCGCTAAAAGTAATTCATATATAAGATTTCGCGTAAAGATTATATAACCTGCACGCGCGTGCAGTTGATGCTCATTTTTTCTTCTTTATTTTTTCTCCTTTATTCGTTTACTTCTTTTTTATCTATCATTAAACTGCTACTGTACGTATACCGACCCGTACCTACACTGGAAATGGGTAATTGACACGATCCTTGCAGAGTGGTCAAAGACTTAGAATATTCAGTAGTCGCGTTAAAGCAAATATGCAGGGTGATCGGGTAGGAATTTGTACCCATATATCGTCAGCTAGTATAGCCACAGTATTTCACGCGGAATATACTATGAAGAAATTTTACGGAAAGGGTAAATTGGCGGCTGGTCGAACCGGCGAGGGTCTAATCAGTCGAGGCAATAGCAAACCGCGATATTGAGGTACGAATTTCGTGGGAATCCATGCACGCTATGTATTTTATGTACATCTATATATTTGTCTATGGTATATAAATGTGTGTGTGTATATATAGGTATAAGGTATACCCTAGCGCGTGTTACGGATCGCCTGGCGTCTGTCTCCTAATGGAATTGCTACGCTATATCTACGCGCGGATGGGGCAACTTAAATAAAAGCAAACGAGCTGTCCTCCCGTGCTTCTCTACCCCCTGTGCTGCAGGCACTCGGTTCGGTACGGCGTAATCCTCCGCAGAAACTCTCTGCTCTACTCTATCCTAACAATCCAGAACCTCTACCCCCTTTTCCACCCCCATTTTCCCCTTTACTCCATTCCTACTTTAACCAACCCCCAGAAGACTCCCTCTGGCTCACAAGATTCCCCGGGTCAGAGCCAGAACACCGACTTGGCGAGATGAAATTCAATCTTGTGAAATAACGGACGGACGGATGGACTTACGGGGCGAGCCAAGATCCGCTCTAGTTGGATATTATATTGGTGGATTTAGGTATATGTTCAAGCGCAACTACGATATACACTCAGAATATCAGTCAGACTTTACAGCTTCGCTGATACCGAGGATTTTTAATAATTCCCGAGAAAAAATCATGCAGAACATTATGAAAGAACTTTTTGATAAAAGGTATATATCTATAAAGTGCAGATCAATTTTATCCCCCGATTTTCAACGGAATTTAATCACTAGTTTAAAAATCGTTCATTTTCAATTTACCGAGGGTACAGATTAACTTATATCTTTCATTTTGTTGGAATCATGAAACCGCAACGGCCAACCAGGCCTGATTGCCAGTCGTTGGAATCGGAATGGTGGTGAGACTGCCGACCGGTTTTATGCGGACTCATAGTCAGCCATAGGCTTTGGCGAAGGTATATTATTCGCATAAGTTATACTATATCGTGTGCATATGTAATTGTATACCTGGAGCATGGCATGCACGCGTACATCCCCTTCGGAGGATACGGGAGACAGGGCTCCATGCATGTGGAAGTGCAGGAGGGTAGATACACGAGCATTGGTAATTGCGTGAAGTTAAATACCGTGGAGTATTGCAGGCTTGGATAATTAAGAGTAATCATTCATTCGTTCATTCGTTCATCCATTAATTATTCAAAGTAGTAAAGCCATCCGTTATTCGGTATGCAAAGTACTCATGTATTTCTATATTGGACCATGTTCCGAAGACTGCACTTTGCCTAAGAAGATAATAATCCGCCAGCCGCCTTTTAATTGGATACATATTTCAGAAGATTATCAGTGATTAGACAGTTTTCTGCTCAAGTATTTCACTGCAATGGGCTTTTTCCTTCCTTTGATAAGATTGATCCTCAGTTCATAATGTCTCTTATCTTAGATATTATAAAAGTTCGAACATTATCAATCGACTAGGTATGCCGCGAGATTGAAAGCAGCAATTAGATTCGATCGTTAAATTTGAAGAGCAGTTAATCAATAGATATGCTAAGTTATTAATCTATGTGCTTATGTTCTCCGAAGAACAAGAAAAAAAAAACTATTTCTTTTTCATAGAGCACTTAAAGCTAGCTCCCCATTCGCAGATAATATAGTGGATAATTGATTCAATCGATTTTTGAATTACGTAACAGTAATTGAATTTCTCACCTCCGTATTTCGACGAATTTTTATCTCAACCTATAGATATGCTACGGTACTCCACACTGATTTCTAGAATGTGGAATTCACGATCTACTGCACTTGACTCAAAAACGCGACGAATGCAAAAATGCGGCATCATCACCCTTAGGATTTGGACTGCAGACTGTGGATGTAGGTGGTTAGGTGAGGCAAGCCGAATTCGGATTAGAAAGTCTGAGGGACTGCTCTGCTTTTTTTTGGGGTGGCTAGACCTTCCGAAGGGTTTACCCGTTCGTAGAACCGTAATATACTATACTACCAGATTCCAGACAACCATTGTGCGCCTGGTGGTCAGTCAATTTTTTTTATACTAATAGAAAGTTAACCGTTTGACCCAAATCAGTTTAAGCAACGAGTGACGATGTTCGCGATTTCTGAGGTTCGAAAAACGAAACAATCTTTCAAGGGAGTACGATCCCTGGATCAAATACATTCGCTAATTTTAGCGACACGATGTTGCTGTTCAAATTTTACAACGTCTGCGAATCTCTTTTGCGAAATAATTTCGAATAATCATCAATCAGGCTTCTTTCGAATTATGCGCATTTATCGATACTGGAACATCGGGTGCTTTGCCAAATTGCCAAAATTGTTCCAGATATTTTAAGTGGATAATAAATTTTTCAACGTTTATTCATCTTCACGCCATAATTATTGGCTTGGGGATATTATTCATTCATATTTGTTAGTTGAACGAGTGTGTTAAATTTTTTTCGTTACCTAGTCGGTTCGGAATGTATTTAGAACCTTTTAAATACGCATGCGCAACCCTGTGGACACGTGGGTTTTGTCTGCCACTCCCCTGGCTATTTCCCTAGCCAGTACCGTTCGGTCTATGCAGTTCACAAACAGAGTTCTCTATGCAAGTGAATTTTTATTATATTTTTTCCTCCTCGCGTCTGTGTAAACGTACACATTCGTGAATTTGGACACGACATGAACCCCAATGGCTCCGAAATTTAGCTATGAAAAAAAATTGATCGCAAAAAATAAAAATACCTATCAAACTTTTCGAACGCTCGGTGAAATATTTTATTTTAATTTATCTGAAGCAATTTTTGATCAATAATTTAATTTTTTCAGCAATACTCTTAGTCGTGGTGATGGCTTTCTTGAGGCAGCCTACCTGAGTGTCTCCAGGCGGTCTTGTGAAGGCGTTTTAATCCTTTATAGTACCTATATAATATCTGCTCGCGTTAAACTGCGAAGTGTAGAGGTAGCTGGTTCATCGTAAAAGAAGCGATACGACATATACACTTCATATTCTTCGGTATAAATTTATAAAGTATTTTCAGAAATGGCATTTCTTAGCCGTATATGCAGCTGCGCTGACTGCAAGCTCGAGAGACCGCGGCGTTTCTGTTTGTCAGGAGAATCCCTACGGGAAAGCTGTAGGTACATACCTGTCAGAAATGGAATTAAAACGTTTCAACTAAGAATCCGACGAGTTGGTTTATCGCAATATCAAACTAATCCCTAGTTTTATGTACCTATATTTGCCAAAATGAAAAAATAAAACGTTTCACTGAATCAGTAGTAAAATTTTCGCACGTCCCGCTCCTCACTCAGAATATAGGAATTTATGTGTTTAGCTGTATTCAGATCAATTAATTCTACCACACGATGATAATACCGTGCCACATCCTCCTTTGAAATAAACCCATTAACTCGGAACCTTTTTCTACTCAGAAGTGCTGACACTGTATAGGAGGGCCAGACCTGGCCCTGACTCTTCACGGAGGTATAATCAGGAAACTGCCTGGATTTCATATGAAATTTAGCATAAGTACTATTTTTACACATAATCAGGAGGCAGTTATCACTGACTCCAGCTATGGGCTCATTGATCTATTTTTTTCGTACGACTGGCTGATTTTACTGTACGATTGTATAGAGATAATCTCCGTCGTAATTAAAACATCAACCCAGATTCAGCTCTGGATTTAAACGTTCTGAAGAATTTTTACGTTTTGTAGGAAAACGAATTTATTTTGGTTTATTTTATTTCACACTTTCTTTTGACATCGATCAGTCAATCGAGCGCAAGTCCTTCAGAATTGTCAGTTTTTAAATATCGGATATTAAACGTCCTCAAGAAATCCTAATAAACGACGAATTCTCATCAGTCAATTCTCCTGATCGCAATGCATGGAATATTTGCAATTCGATCCAATCAATTAAACGGTTACATTGGAGTTTCACATTACCCGTATACTCGTGGTGGTGAAAAAGAAAAAGAAAAATGAAAATAAACATGAACTCAGAGAATTTATATTAACATTTTCTGCTGTATACCTATACGTAGGTATACATATAGGTATAGTAGCCATAGTAAACCCCAGGAACGGTAGATACGCCTATTATCTCTCAGAGTACAGCCTGTTTCATGCTATTGAACAAGAGTCTATAATTATCTGTTCTTGTAGCGGAACAGCGAATGCCCACTACTCTATATTGACACTCAAAGACAATTATCCATTCAGCTATAATTCCTTTATAATTATTGACCTGGTTGCAACGCTGCGCCAATCGCTTTGCCAACACGCGGAATACGACGTCCGGCATTCACCGATAGAACAAAGATTTTTATTATTATTTATTTACTTTTTTTACAAGTAGATATTTCCCGTCAATCTGCGTTTAATAGAAAAAACTAATTTCTTCAAATCTGCGCAAGCGGAGGGCTTATAAAGATTTGTTTTTTTTTTTCAACCAATCAGATATATGGATGTGTGAGATTTAATTGTTACAAACCTACAGGTCATAAATAATGCCAATTGTTTGAAAATTTTTTGACAAATATTTCTACACCCGTTTACGGACGTGGACATGTCAGAGATATTTCTAGACGTTGACAAGCTACTCTGTCCGGATCTCCTGATACCCTGTTACCGGATTCTCTCACGCTGCTATCTCGAGCTTAAGATCAGGTACCGTTTCATGTCAAGATTAAGCTAAACAAAAGATGAAAGAGCTATCCCCTCGTAGGTTCATAAATATACCCAACTCCATAGTAATTGAAAAAGCTTAGGAATGAGTAACTCGATCGTCTGTACCCATATCTAATTTTTTTAAATATATAATCGACATAAAATTCAGTCATTTCATTTCATGTGGTCTGATCAACTGTTTCGATTAATTCTATTCACGCATCGTCAATAATTTTTGTATTAGGTAAAACG
This sequence comes from Tenthredo scrophulariae, assembly GCA_963978835.1. NCBI lineage: Eukaryota > Metazoa > Arthropoda > Insecta > Hymenoptera > Tenthredinidae > Tenthredo > Tenthredo scrophulariae. The sequence continues at coordinate 14,544,611 of OZ022234.1, forward strand.
TTCATAGCTCAATTTCACCGCACGAATTGACGAAGGCCTTTGGTCCAGCGTCGATAAAGTAAGAAACTGTTGCACAACTCGTAGCTCGATCAGAATAGCCGAGAGGTGAACCAAGAGATGATCAATAATTTCGTAGGTAATATTATGAATAAACATGATTGATCGTCGTTTGAAGGTTTGTCTTCACTTTTTTTTTAAAAGATATTAATTATAGATGACATATCATAATTATTCAATAACGAATTGCTTATCTTCTCTTACCTTTTTGCTGTGGCATTCGGTCGTATTCTCGGCGATAATGGTCAGGTACGTTTATTTGAAAATAATAGTTGTATTCGTCAGGATTACATAGGGAAATAATTAGTGCGGATTTTCGGAAGGGTTAATGTGATAATCAGTTGCTATTTGGTAATCCAGGTTGTACTCGGAGAGATGAATGTAATAAATTTTGTAAATAAGATAGGCCTTTATTTACAGAGATACACATACAGTAAGTTATATTATACATAAATCGGGCAGCTACAATTGGGAAAACATGGATCGGTTATAGGCGTTTATATATACTATATATACATATATATATATACGAACTTTCAAGGAAATATCTTGGTATATGTATGTATAATATTTGTCTAGTATTTGCGCTACCGTATAAAAAAAACTCAACATATTCCAGTCACACTCGTTCTCAACCCCAACATGATCAATTATATATTCATTGATGTGGATAATACAGTGTCATATAATAAATTGATAAGTGTTAGGTACGATTACTACGCATTTTCTACATACCCTGCGATTATTTACAATTTTCTCTTTTTTTTCTTTTGTCTTCTTATTACACCGACGATTTCATCTTCCTGGATGATTAGTCGTGGATCTTTATCAATTCCACGAAAAGAATGTACCATTTTTAATAAGTCGATGCATCATAGAAAACGACTAACATATAATGTATATATATATATACTATAGCTGTGTAAATATCTTACCAAAAAATGTGCAGGACTAACGCGATGATCAGGAAATAATTTCGTAACAATTTTTCATTACTTTTATTCAGAAGAATGAGTTTAACATATTGATAACGATGAATGGACAGATTACTTTTCTAATTGACATTTCAATTCCCTGCAGACCTGTGATCCTTGGATACGATTGAAGGTAGTGAACAGCTTGTAGAATAGGAAACTCGCTCTGCCGAATTCACTGCAAGGAAAAAGAGAGCCTGTCTTTTAACTCGCGCGAATTAAAATTTAGATTTTTCTTTTCAAACACAGAATGGGACCCTAAATAGTCTCTACTGTTTCACCCTACATGTAGATAGCAGTTCACTATATAAACTGCAAGCGGAGTCTAAATTCTTCAAACACCAACGACAAGAAAAAACATACCTTATATATAATAAGGAATAAGGAAAAACCTGGATTTAAAACACTACCGTTTTCCTGAATTAACAAAAAATTTCATCGTATAATTTAGGACGTCAAACTGAGCCAAAAATTCAAATAATAAAATGGCATCAGGTGCATAGTTTCTGAATTACATACGCTTTCAGTAGTTCGCCTACGGTCTGGCGAAGGTCTGACCGAGCAATGCTGTTACTACTGCAAATGTATTAATTTACTGCGCTCAGACCGAGTTCTATATAATTCGATAAATTTTTTGGTACGTCGATCTAGCTTCGACATTTTACTATTTAGATTATGGAGTAAATTTGACGTCTTTGATTATGGGATTGTATATAATAAAATGAAAAGGTTAAAGAGGAGGATTTTTGAGTCGAGGTTAAAGAGTAACTAGAGCTAATTCTTTGAACAGAAATATAGAATATCAATTGGATGTTATCAGTTTATTATATTTATTGTGATGTCTTTCGTTACTAAGCCCATATATTATATATATATATACATATATAAATTTAGATAAATAAATATGTATATATATATATATTTATATATAGATAATGATAATAATAATATAAGAACAATAATGATAGTAATAATAATAATGTAACGTGTAGGCAGGTATTTTATTAATATTTATGGCACAGCTTTCGTAGGTTTTTAGATATTATAGGCAGGTGTGTATAGGATATGCTTTTTCGATTATAATATTCTGATTTATACAAATTATTGAACATTATATATTGTTTCTTCGATTTAGTTTCTTTTCTTTTTTTTTTTTTTTTTTAATTCGAGTCATGGGATATTAGTGAGAATGATCACATGAGAACAAACCAGGTCAAGTTTTTGTTAAAACTTGAAACTCGTGTGCAAATTACAAGAAAAAAAAAACAACAAAAAACATTACAAAAAAAAAAAAAAAAGTAGCTACGAATCATATTACTGTTCGTCATGCTAATAACAAAATTAATCGATCAATGATCAATGAGAATTTGCGCGATTCTTATATGCTTCTGCTTGCTTTGGCACTAATTTAACAATATATCTTATTATTGCACTTCGATATAGGAATAAATATATCTGTTTACCCACAGCATAACAATACTGTATTTAAATATTTTAAGCTAATTAGTCGAAATTAACGAAAAAAAAAAAAAATAAAAATAAAAGTCATATAAAAACGATTACTAATTTTTAACGAAATAACAGAGATCACAAGCGAAATATCGTCATTTTATTATTTCTCGAAAAAAAATTGGCCGATTATATTAAAGGCAGGTGCATTTACAATATAAGATTTAGTGATATTTATCGAATCGAAATTGTCATTACTCGTCAATCTCATGAAAAAAAAAAAAAAAAAAAAAATTAATGAAAAACGATTTAGGCTAAATGAATCTCACACAAATCATGAAACAATTTCATTTCACTCGTCGACTGGATTTGATAAAATCGGACTTATTCGTTAATAAAAATAAAAATAAGGAGAAATGACTTTCAAGATCTACCTAGTTAATTAATTTTAATTGCACAATATTTAACGATCGATGAACAATGACATTTGTACACGAGACTGTAGAGGAATCTATTAACGGATTAACCCATTTATGAGTCTGGCTTTCGTGGAGAAAACTGCAGGACGTGATTCGTTTGTGTTTTTTTTTCCTCTCTCCCTCTCTTTCAAATACAGTTATTTACCTTGAAGAACAAAAAGGAACGATGAATCCTTGCCAAACAGAGCAGAAGTATTTTCTCAATATTCGTGATTGTCTCTATTCTATATTGTATCAGAGGCTGAAGTGCTGCTCCACGAAAAACAAGTTTTTCGTAAAAAAAAAACAAAAAAAAAAAAAAACAAGAAAAAAAAAAGAAAGATTTTATTAAAAAATTCCAAAACGTTTTCGCAGTTCGATTCGATCAGTCTTCTACCACCGCACACCTGTGTCGTCGTGCAAATTGTATATAATTATATACACACGTGAACCTGGGTTAACGAGCGACGAATAGGGTAATGAAAAATGACCGTAATTATGTAGGGTAATATGTATAGGTACTATAAAAAGATGCAAGATTGTAACGTTTTACAGGCAAATTGCACCTATAGTCCCGATTCTTGCATCTATTTTCTATTTTACTCACAATCAGTAAATTCGAGTGTCTAGAGGGTTCACCCATGAACGGGTTCATTTACCATCTAATATGTATTGCTACGTACGTCTATCCTGGCACAGCATACATTACTTCGTTATGCGGATTGCGGTTTCTCAGAGTCAGACAGACAGGATGGGTTTAAAGTTTTAAGGTTCAGGGAGATTAGGATTCGTCATTTAAATGGGATAATATGACAGAGACGTGGGATGATGATTTAGGCGGTGAGTGACTATACAACGGTATATATAGAACGTCTAGAGCACGGATCGAGATAATATACACATTTAATAACATCGTATTCAAATTTTTTTTTTTTTTCGATTTTTTTTTTTTTTTCGTTTTTTTAGTTTTCCTTTTCTTTTTTCATCCTTTCTTTATCAGTGGATCATGTTTTATAATAATAATATTATTATTATTATAATAGGCTGATGGGTATACATATACAAAACAACACACAATAAAAACAATAACATAATATTAACGTGACGTTCACAATAATAATAATAATCTTAATAATCATCATCATCGTCATCATC